>JADANN010000466.1:1183547-1341751 GCA_018806985.1 Angiostrongylus vasorum
TGGCTATGAACTCGAAAAATGGAAATGCGTTAATACTGTGTAAAGAAAGCGATTTACTTTAAAAAGCCAGACAAAAACACTAGCAGCGAGTGGTTTCGATCCACCGACCTCTGGGTTATGGGCCCAGCATCGCTTCCGCACTGCGCCACGCTGCTTCGAAGTAGTACCAAAAATAGAATGGTTGAAATCCCAATCGCCACAAGGACAAAATGCTATACATCAGTGAATCTGCGGCGATAATGCAGAGGTCGGTATGGCAATGAACTCGGAAAAATGGAAATGCGTTAATACTCGTGTGTAAAGAAAGCGATTTACTTTAAAAAGCCAGACAAAAACACTAGCAGCGAGTGGTTTCGATCCACCGACCTTCTGGGTTATGGGCCCAGCACGCTTTCCACTGCGCCACGCTGCTTCGAAGTAGTACCAAAATAGAATGGTTGAAATCCCATCGCTACAAGGACAAAATGCTATACATCAGTAATCTGCGGCGATAATGCAGAGGTCGGTATGGCAATGAACTCGAAAAATGGAAATGCGTTAATACTGTGTAAAGAAAGCGATTTACTTTAAAAGCCAGACAAAAACACTAGCAGCGAGTGGTTTCGATCCACCGACCTCTGGGTTATGGGCCCAGCACGCTTCCACTGCGCCACGCTGCTTCGAAGTAGTACCAAAATAGAATGGTTGAAATCCTAATCGCTACAAGGACAAAATGCTATACATCAGTAATCTGCGGCGATAATTCAAAGGTCGGTATGGCAATGAACTCGAAAAAATGGAAATGCGTTAATACTGTGTAAAGAAAGCGATTTACTTTAAAAAGCCAGACAAAAACACTAGCAGCGAGTGGTTTAGATCCACCGACCTCTGGGTTATGGGCCCAGCACGCTTCCACTGCGCCACGCTGCTTCGAAGTAGTACCAAAATAGAATGGTTGAAATCCTAATCGCTACAAGGACAAAATGCTATACATCAGTAATCTGCGGCGATAATTCAAAGGTCAGTATGGCAATGAACTCGAAAAATGGAAATGCGTTAATACTGTGTAAAGAAAGCGATTTACTTTAAAAGCCAGACAAAAAACACTAGCAGCGAGTGGTTTAGATCCACCGACCTCTGGGTTATGGGCCCAGCACGCTTCCACTGCGCCACGCTGCTTCGAAGTAGTACCAAAATAGAATGGTTGAAATCCTAATCGCTACAAGGACAAAATGCTATACATCAGTAATCTGCGGCGATAATTCAAAGGTTGGTATGGCTATGAACTCGAAAAATGGAAATGCGTTAATACTGTGTTAAGAAAGCGATTTACTTTAAAAAGCCAGACAAAAACACTAGCAGCGAGTGGTTTCGATCCACCGACCTCTGGGTTATGGGCCCAGCACGCTTCCACTGCGCCACGCTGCTTCGAAGTAGTACCAAAATAGAATGGTTGAAATCCTAATCGCTACAAGGACAAAATGCTATACATCAGTAATCTGCGGCGATAATTCAAAGGTCAGTATGGCAATGAACTCGAAAAATGGAAATGCGTTAATACTGTGTAAAGAAAGCGATTTACTTTAAAAAGCCAGACAAAAACACTAGCAGCGAGTGGTTTAGATCCACCGACCTCTGGGTTATGGGCCCAGCACGCTTCCACTGCGCCACGCTGCTTCGAAGTAGTACCAAAATAGAATGGTTGAAATCCTAATCGCTACAAGGACAAAATGCTATACATCAGTAATCTGCGGCGATAATTCAAAGGTTGGTATGGCTATGAACTCGAAAAAATGGAAATGCGTTAATACTGTGTTAAGAAAGCGATTTACTTTAAAAAGCCAGACAAAAACACTAGCAGCGAGTGGTTTCGATCCACCGACCTCTGGGTTATGGGCCCAGCACGCTTCCACTGCGCCACGCTGCTTCGAAGTAGTACCAAAATAGAATGGTTGAAATCCTAATCGCTACAAGGACAAAATGCTATACATCAGTAATCTGCGGCGATAATTCAAAGGTCAGTATGGCAATGAACTCGAAAAATGGAAATGCGTTAATACTGTGTAAAGAAAGCGATTTACTTTAAAAAGCCAGACAAAAACACTAGCAGCGAGTGGTTTAGATCCACCGACCTCTGGGTTATGGGCCCAGCACGCTTCCACTGCGCCACGCTGCTTCGAAGTAGTACCAAAATAGAATGGTTGAAATCCTAATCGCTACAAGGACAAAATGCTATACATCAGTAATCTGCGGCGATAATTCAAAGGTTGGTATGGCAATGAACTCGAAAAAATGGAAATGCGTTAATACTGTGTTAAGAAAGCGATTTACTTTAAAAAGCCAGACAAAAACACTAGCAGCGAGTGGTTTCGATCCACCGACCTCTGGGTTATGGGCCCAGCACGCTTCCACTGCGCCACGCTGCTTCGAAGTAGTACCAAAATAGAATGGTTGAAATCCTAATCGCTACAAAGGACAAAATGCTATACATCAGTAATCTGCGGCGATAATTCAAAGGTCAGTATGGCAATGAACTCGAAAAATGGAAATGCGTTAATACTGTGTAAAGAAAGCGATTTACTTTAAAAGCCAGACAAAAAACACTAGCAGCGAGTGGTTTAGATCCACCGACCTCTGGGTTATGGGCCCAGCACGCTTCCACTGCGCCACGCTGCTTCGAAGTAGTACCAAAATAGAATGGTTGAAATCCTAATCGCTACAAGGACAAAAATGCTATACATCAGTAATCTGCGGCGATAATTCAAAGGTTGGTATGGCTATGAACTCGAAAAAATGGAAATGCGTTAATACTGT
Source organism: Angiostrongylus vasorum (assembly GCA_018806985.1). NCBI lineage: Eukaryota > Metazoa > Nematoda > Chromadorea > Rhabditida > Metastrongylidae > Angiostrongylus > Angiostrongylus vasorum. The sequence goes on from JADANN010000466.1 coordinate 1,186,341, forward strand.
GTTAAGAAAGCGATTTACTTTAAAAAGCCAGACAAAAAACACTAGCAGCGAGTGGTTTCGATCCACCGACCTCTGGGTTATGGGCCCAGCACGCTTCCACTGCGCCACGCTGCTTCGAAGTAGTACCAAAATAGAATGGTTGAAATCCTAATCGCTACAAGGACAAAATGCTATACATCAGTAATCTGCGGCGATAATTCAAAGGTCAGTATGGCAATGAACTCGAAAAATGGAAATGCGTTAATACTGTGTAAAGAAAGCGATTTACTTTAAAAGCCAGACAAAAACACTAGCAGCGAGTGGTTTAGATCCACCGACCTCTGGGTTATGGGCCCAGCACGCTTCCACTGCGCCACGCTGCTTCGAAGTAGTACCAAAATAGAATGGTTGAAATCCTAATCGCTACAAGGACAAAATGCTATACATCAGTAATCTGCGGCGATAATTCAAAGGTTGGTATGGCTATGAACTCGAAAAATGGAAATGCGTTAATACTGTGTTAAGAAAGCGATTTACTTTAAAAGCCAGACAAAAAACACTAGCAGCGAGTGGTTTCGATCCACCGACCTCTGGGTTATGGGCCCAGCACGCTTCCACTGCGCCACGCTGCTTCGAAGTAGTACCAAAATAGAATGGTTGAAATCCTAATCGCTACAAAGACAAAATGCTATACATCAGTAATCTGCGGCAATAATTCAAAGGTCGGTATGGCAATGAACTCGAAAAATGGAAATGCGTTAATACTGTGTTAAGAAAGCGATTTACTTTAAAAGCCAGACAAAAACACTAGCAGCGAGTGGTTTCGATCCACCGACCTCTGGGTTATGGGCCCAGCACGCTTCCACTGCGCCACGCTGCTTCGAAGTAGTACCAAAATAGAATGGTTGAAATCCTAATCGCTACAAAGGACAAAATGCTATACATCAGTAATCTGCGGCGATAATTCAAAGGTCGGTATGGCAATGAACTCGAAAAATGGAAATGCGTTAATACTGTGTAAAGAAAGCGATTTACTTTAAAAAGCCAGACAAAAAACACTAGCAGCGAGTGGTTTCGATCCACCGACCTCTGGGTTATGGGCCCAGCACGCTTCCACTGCGCCACGCTGCTTCGAAGTAGTACCAAAATAGAATGGTTGAAATCCTAATCGCTACAAGGACAAAATGCTATACATCAGTAATCTGCGGCGATAATTCAAAGGTCAGTATGGCAATGAACTCGAAAAAATGGAAATGCGTTAATACTGTGTAAAGAAAGCGATTTACTTTAAAAGCCAGACAAAAAACACTAGCAGCGAGTGGTTTAGATCCACCGACCTCTGGGTTATGGGCCCAGCACGCTTCCACTGCGCCACGCTGCTTCGAAGTAGTACCAAAATAGAATGGTTGAAATCCTAATCGCTACAAGGACAAAATGCTATACATCAGTAATCTGCGGCGATAATTCAAAGGTTGGTATGGCTATGAACTCGAAAAATGGAAATGCGTTAATACTGTGTTAAGAAAGCGATTTACTTTAAAAAGCCAGACAAAAAACACTAGCAGCGAGTGGTTTCGATCCACCGACCTCTGGGTTATGGGCCCAGCACGCTTCCACTGCGCCACGCTGCTTCGAAGTAGTACCAAAAATAGAATGGTTGAAATCCTAATCGCTACAAGGACAAAATGCTATACATCAGTAATCTGCGGCGATAATTCAAAGGTCGGTATGGCTATGAACTCGAAAAAATGGAAATGCGTTAATACTGTGTTAAGAAAGCGATTTACTTTAAAAAGCCAGACAAAAACACTAGCAGCGAGTGGTTTCGATCCACCGACCTCTGGGTTATGGGCCCAGCACGCTTCCACTGCGCCACGCTGCTTCGAAGTAGTACCAAAATAGAATGGTTGAAATCCTAATCGCTACAAGGACAAAATGCTATACATCAGTAATCTGCGGCGATAATTCAAAGGTCGGTATGGCTATGAACTCGAAAAATGGAAATGCGTTAATACTGTGTTAAGAAAGCGATTTACTTTAAAAGCCAGACAAAAACACTAGCAGCGAGTGGTTTCGATCCACCGACCTCTGGGTTATGGGCCCAGCACGCTTCCACTGCGCCACGCTGCTTCGAAGTAGTACCAAAATAGAATGGTTGAAATCCTAATCGCTACAAAGGACAAAATGCTATACATCAGTAATCTGCGGCGATAATTCAAAGGTCGGTATGGCTATGAACTCGAAAAAATGGAAATGCGTTAATACTGTGTTAAGAAAGCGATTTACTTTAAAAGCCAGACAAAAACACTAGCAGCGAGTGGTTTCGATCCACCGACCTCTGGGTTATGGGCCCAGCACGCTTCCACTGCGCCACGCTGCTTCGAAGTAGTACCAAAATAGAATGGTTGAAATCCTAATCGCTACAAGGACAAAATGCTATACATCAGTAATCTGCGGCGATAATTCAAAGGTCGGTATGGCTATGAACTCGAAAAATGGAAATGCGTTAATACTGTGTAAAGAAAGCGATTTACTTTAAAAGCCAGACAAAAACACTAGCAGCGAGTGGTTTCGATCCACCGACCTCTGGGTTATGGGCCCAGCACGCTTCCACTGCGCCACGCTGCTTCGAAGTAGTACCAAAATAGAATGGTTGAAATCCTAATCGCTACAAGGACAAAATGCTATACATCAGTAATCTGCGGCGATAATTCAAAGGTCGGTATGGCAATGAACTCGAAAAATGGAAATGCGTTAATACTGTGTAAAGAAAGCGATTTACTTTAAAAGCCAGACAAAAAACACTAGCAGCGAGTGGTTTCGATCCACCGACCTCTGGGTTATGGGCCCAGCACGCTTCCACTGCGCCACGCTGCTTCGAAGTAGTACCAAAATAGAATGGTTGAAATCCTAATCGCTACAAGGACAAAATGCTATACATCAGTAATCTGCGGCGATAATTCAAAGGTTGGTATGGCTATGAACTCGAAAAATGGAAATGCGTTAATACTGTGTTAAGAAAGCGATTTACTTTAAAAAGCCAGACAAAAAACACTAGCAGCGAGTGGTTTCGATCCACCGACCTCTGGGTTATGGGCCCAGCACGCTTCCACTGCGCCACGCTGCTTCGAAGTAGTACCAAAATAGAATGGTTGAAATCCTAATCGCTACAAAGGACAAAATGCTATACATCAGTAATCTGCGGCGATAATTCAAAGGTCAGTATGGCAATGAACTCGAAAAATGGAAATGCGTTAATACTGTGTAAAGAAAGCGATTTACTTTAAAAGCCAGACAAAAAACACTAGCAGCGAGTGGTTTAGATCCACCGACCTCTGGGTTATGGGCCCAGCACGCTTCCACTGCGCCACGCTGCTTCGAAGTAGTACCAAAATAGAATGGTTGAAATCCTAATCGCTACAAGGACAAAATGCTATACATCAGTAATCTGCGGCGATAATTCAAAGGTCAGTATGGCAATGAACTCGAAAAATGGAAATGCGTTAATACTGTGTAAAGAAAGCGATTTACTTTAAAAAGCCAGACAAAAAACACTAGCAGCGAGTGGTTTAGATCCACCGACCTCTGGGTTATGGGCCCAGCACGCTTCCACTGCGCCACGCTGCTTCGAAGTAGTACCAAAAATAGAATGGTTGAAATCCTAATCGCTACAAGGACAAAATGCTATACATCAGTAATCTGCGGCGATAATTCAAAGGTCGGTATGGCTATGAACTCGAAAAATGGAAATGCGTTAATACTGTGTTAAAGAAAGCGATTTACTTTAAAAGCCAGACAAAAAACACTAGCAGCGAGTGGTTTCGATCCACCGACCTCTGGGTTATGGGCCCAGCACGCTTCCACTGCGCCACGCTGCTTCGAAGTAGTACCAAAATAGAATGGTTGAAATCCTAATCGCTACAAGGACAAAATGCTATACATCAGTAATCTGCGGCGATAATTCAAAGGTCGGTATGGCTATGAACTCGAAAAAATGGAAATGCGTTAATACTGTGTTAAGAAAGCGATTTACTTTAAAAAGCCAGACAAAAAACACTAGCAGCGAGTGGTTTCGATCCACCGACCTCTGGGTTATGGGCCCAGCACGCTTCCACTGCGCCACGCTGCTTCGAAGTAGTACCAAAATAGAATGGTTGAAATCCTAATCGCTACAAAGGACAAAATGCTATACATCAGTAATCTGCGGCGATAATTCAAAGGTCGGTATGGCAATGAACTCGAAAAATGGAAATGCGTTAATACTGTGTAAAGAAAGCGATTTACTTTAAAAAGCCAGACAAAAACACTAGCAGCGAGTGGTTTAGATCCACCGACCTCTGGGTTATGGGCCCAGCACGCTTCCACTGCGCCACGCTGCTTCGAAGTAGTACCAAAATAGAATGGTTGAAATCCTAATCGCTACAAGGACAAAATGCTATACATCAGTAATCTGCGGCGATAATTCAAAGGTTGGTATGGCTATGAACTCGAAAAATGGAAATGCGTTAATACTGTGTTAAGAAAGCGATTTACTTTAAAAGCCAGACAAAAACACTAGCAGCGAGTGGTTTCGATCCACCGACCTCTGGGTTATGGGCCCAGCACGCTTCCACTGCGCCACGCTGCTTCGAAGTAGTACCAAAATAGAATGGTTGAAATCCTAATCGCTACAAGGACAAAATGCTATACATCAGTAATCTGCGGCGATAATTCAAAGGTCGGTATGGCAATGAACTCGAAAAATGGAAATGCGTTAATACTGTGTTAAGAAAGCGATTTACTTTAAAAGCCAGACAAAAACACTAGCAGCGAGTGGTTTCGATCCACCGACCTCTGGGTTATGGGCCCAGCACGCTTCCACTGCGCCACGCTGCTTCGAAGTAGTACCAAAATAGAATGGTTGAAATCCTAATCGCTACAAAGGACAAAATGCTATACATCAGTAATCTGCGGCGATAATTCAAAGGTCGGTATGGCAATGAACTCGAAAAATGGAAATGCGTTAATACTGTGTAAAGAAAGCGATTTACTTTAAAAGCCAGACAAAAACACTAGCAGCGAGTGGTTTAGATCCACCGACCTCTGGGTTATGGGCCCAGCACGCTTCCACTGCGCCACGCTGCTTCGAAGTAGTACCAAAATAGAATGGTTGAAATCCTAATCGCTACAAAGGACAAAATGCTATACATCAGTAATCTGCGGCGATAATTCAAAGGTCGGTATGGCAATGAACTCGAAAAAATGGAAATGCGTTAATACTGTGTAAAGAAAGCGATTTACTTTAAAAGCCAGACAAAAAACACTAGCAGCGAGTGGTTTCGATCCACCGACCTCTGGGTTATGGGCCCAGCACGCTTCCACTGCGCCACGCTGCTTCGAAGTAGTACCAAAATAGAATGGTTGAAATCCTAATCGCTACAAGGACAAAATGCTATACATCAGTAATCTGCGGCGATAATTCAAAGGTCAGTATGGCAATGAACTCGAAAAATGGAAATGCGTTAATACTGTGTAAAGAAAGCGATTTACTTTAAAAAGCCAGACAAAAAACACTAGCAGCGAGTGGTTTAGATCCACCGACCTCTGGGTTATGGGCCCAGCACGCTTCCACTGCGCCACGCTGCTTCGAAGTAGTACCAAAATAGAATGGTTGAAATCCTAATCGCTACAAGGACAAAAATGCTATACATCAGTAATCTGCGGCGATAATTCAAAGGTTGGTATGGCTATGAACTCGAAAAAATGGAAATGCGTTAATACTGTGTTAAGAAAGCGATTTACTTTAAAAAGCCAGACAAAAACACTAGCAGCGAGTGGTTTCGATCCACCGACCTCTGGGTTATGGGCCCAGCACGCTTCCACTGCGCCACGCTGCTTCGAAGTAGTACCAAAATAGAATGGTTGAAATCCTAATCGCTACAAAGACAAAATGCTATACATCAGTAATCTGCGGCAATAATTCAAAGGTCGGTATGGCAATGAACTCGAAAAATGGAAATGCGTTAATACTGTGTTAAGAAAGCGATTTACTTTAAAAGCCAGACAAAAACACTAGCAGCGAGTGGTTTCGATCCACCGACCTCTGGGTTATGGGCCCAGCACGCTTCCACTGCGCCACGCTGCTTCGAAGTAGTACCAAAATAGAATGGTTGAAATCCTAATCGCTACAAAGACAAAATGCTATACATCAGTAATCTGCGGCGATAATTCAAAGGTCGGTATGGCAATGAACTCGAAAAATGGAAATGCGTTAATACTGTGTAAAGAAAGCGATTTACTTTAAAAGCCAGACAAAAACACTAGCAGCGAGTGGTTTAGATCCACCGACCTCTGGGTTATGGGCCCAGCACGCTTCCACTGCGCCACGCTGCTTCGAAGTAGTACCAAAATAGAATGGTTGAAATCCTAATCGCTACAAAGGACAAAATGCTATACATCAGTAATCTGCGGCGATAATTCAAAGGTCGGTATGGCAATGAACTCGAAAAATGGAAATGCGTTAATACTGTGTAAAGAAAGCGATTTACTTTAAAAGCCAGACAAAAACACTAGCAGCGAGTGGTTTAGATCCACCGACCTCTGGGTTATGGGCCCAGCACGCTTCCACTGCGCCACGCTGCTTCGAAGTAGTACCAAAATAGAATGGTTGAAATCCTAATCGCTACAAGGACAAAATGCTATACATCAGTAATCTGCGGCGATAATTCAAAGGTCGGTATGGCAATGAACTCGAAAAATGGAAATGCGTTAATACTGTGTAAAGAAAGCGATTTACTTTAAAAAGCCAGACAAAAAACACTAGCAGCGAGTGGTTTCGATCCACCGACCTCTGGGTTATGGGCCCAGCACGCTTCCACTGCGCCACGCTGCTTCGAAGTAGTACCAAAATAGAATGGTTGAAATCCTAATCGCTACAAGGACAAAATGCTATACATCAGTAATCTGCGGCGATAATTCAAAGGTCGGTATGGCTATGAACTCGAAAAATGGAAATGCGTTAATACTGTGTTAAGAAAGCGATTTACTTTAAAAGCCAGACAAAAACACTAGCAGCGAGTGGTTTCGATCCACCGACCTCTGGGTTATGGGCCCAGCACGCTTCCACTGCGCCACGCTGCTTCGAAGTAGTACCAAAATAGAATGGTTGAAATCCTAATCGCTACAAGGACAAAATGCTATACATCAGTAATCTGCGGCGATAATTCAAAGGTTGGTATGGCTATGAACTCGAAAAAATGGAAATGCGTTAATACTGTGTTAAGAAAGCGATTTACTTTAAAAGCCAGACAAAAACACTAGCAGCGAGTGGTTTCGATCCACCGACCTCTGGGTTATGGGCCCAGCACGCTTCCACTGCGCCACGCTGCTTCGAAGTAGTACCAAAATAGAATGGTTGAAATCCTAATCGCTACAAGGACAAAATGCTATACATCAGTAATCTGCGGCGATAATTCAAAGGTCGGTATGGCAATGAACTCGAAAAATGGAAATGCGTTAATACTGTGTTAAGAAAGCGATTTACTTTAAAAGCCAGACAAAAACACTAGCAGCGAGTGGTTTCGATCCACCGACCTCTGGGTTATGGGCCCAGCACGCTTCCACTGCGCCACGCTGCTTCGAAGTAGTACCAAAATAGAATGGTTGAAATCCTAATCGCTACAAGGACAAAATGCTATACATCAGTAATCTGCGGCGATAATTCAAAGGTCGGTATGGCTATGAACTCGAAAAATGGAAATGCGTTAATACTGTGTTAAGAAAGCGATTTACTTTAAAAGCCAGACAAAAACACTAGCAGCGAGTGGTTTCGATCCACCGACCTCTGGGTTATGGGCCCAGCACGCTTCCACTGCGCCACGCTGCTTCGAAGTAGTACCAAAATAGAATGGTTGAAATCCTAATCGCTACAAAGACAAAATGCTATACATCAGTAATCTGCGGCAATAATTCAAAGGTCGGTATGGCAATGAACTCGAAAAAATGGAAATGCGTTAATACTGTGTTAAGAAAGCGATTTACTTTAAAAAGCCAGACAAAAACACTAGCAGCGAGTGGTTTCGATCCACCGACCTCTGGGTTATGGGCCCAGCACGCTTCCACTGCGCCACGCTGCTTCGAAGTAGTACCAAAATAGAATGGTTGAAATCCTAATCGCTACAAAGGACAAAATGCTATACATCAGTAATCTGCGGCGATAATTCAAAGGTCGGTATGGCAATGAACTCGAAAAATGGAAATGCGTTAATACTGTGTAAAGAAAGCGATTTACTTTAAAAGCCAGACAAAAAACACTAGCAGCGAGTGGTTTAGATCCACCGACCTCTGGGTTATGGGCCCAGCACGCTTCCACTGCGCCACGCTGCTTCGAAGTAGTACCAAAATAGAATGGTTGAAATCCTAATCGCTACAAGGACAAAATGCTATACATCAGTAATCTGCGGCGATAATTCAAAGGTCGGTATGGCAATGAACTCGAAAAATGGAAATGCGTTAATACTGTGTAAAGAAAGCGATTTACTTTAAAAAGCCAGACAAAAAACACTAGCAGCGAGTGGTTTAGATCCACCGACCTCTGGGTTATGGGCCCAGCACGCTTCCACTGCGCCACGCTGCTTCGAAGTAGTACCAAAATAGAATGGTTGAAATCCTAATCGCTACAAGGACAAAATGCTATACATCAGTAATCTGCGGCGATAATTCAAAGGTTGGTATGGCTATGAACTCGAAAAATGGAAATGCGTTAATACTGTGTTAAGAAAGCGATTTACTTTAAAAAGCCAGACAAAAAACACTAGCAGCGAGTGGTTTCGATCCACCGACCTCTGGGTTATGGGCCCAGCACGCTTCCACTGCGCCACGCTGCTTCGAAGTAGTACCAAAATAGAATGGTTGAAATCCTAATCGCTACAAAGACAAAAATGCTATACATCAGTAATCTGCGGCGATAATTCAAAGGTCGGTATGGCAATGAACTCGAAAAATGGAAATGCGTTAATACTGTGTTAAGAAAGCGATTTACTTTAAAAGCCAGACAAAAACACTAGCAGCGAGTGGTTTCGATCCACCGACCTCTGGGTTATGGGCCCAGCACGCTTCCACTGCGCCACGCTGCTTCGAAGTAGTACCAAAATAGAATGGTTGAAATCCTAATCGCTACAAAGACAAAAATGCTATACATCCAGTAATCTGCGGCAATAATTCAAAGGTCGGTATGGCAATGAACTCGAAAAATGGAAATGCGTTAATACTGTGTAAAGAAAGGCGATTTACTTTAAAAGCCAAACAAAAACACTAGCAGCGAGTGGTTTCGATCCACCGACCTCTGGGTTATGGGCCCAGCACGCTTCCACTGCGCCACGCTGCTTCGAAGTAGTACCCAAATAGAATGGTTGAAATCCTAATCGCTACAAGGACAAAATGCTATACATCAGTAATCTGCGGCGATAATGCAGGGAGATCGGTATGGCTATGAACTCGAAAAATGGAGATGCTTTAATATTGTGTAAAGAAAGCGATTTACTTTAAAAGCCAGATAAAAACACTAGCAGTGACTGGTTTCGATCCACTGACCTCTGGGTTATGGGCACAGCACGCTTCCACTGCGCCACGCTGTTCGAAGTAGCACCAAAATAGAATGATTGAAACCTAATCGCTAAAGGACAAAATGCTATACATCAGCAATTAGCGGCGATAATGCAGATGTTGGTGTGGCTATGAACTCGAAAAATGGAAATGCGTTAATACTGTGTAAAGAAAGCGATTTACTTTAAAAGCCCTGACAAAAACACTAGCAGCGAGTGGTTTCGATCCACCGACCTCTGGGTTATGGGCCCAGCACGCTTCCACTGCGCCACGCTGCTTCGAAGTAGTACCAAAATAGAATGATTGAAATCCTAATCGCTACAAAGGACAAAATGCCATACATCAGTAATCTGCGGCGATAATGCAGTGGTCGGTATGACTATGAACTCGAAAAATGGAAATGCATTTATACTGTGTCAAGAAAGCGATTTACTTTAAAAAGCCCTGACAAAAAGACTAGCAGCGAGTGGTTTCGATCCACCGACCTCTGGGTTATGGGCCCAGCACGCTTCCACTGCGCCACGCTGCTTCGAAGTAGTACCAAAAATAGAATGAATGAAATCCTAATCGCTAAAAGGACAAAATGCCATACATCAGTAATCTGCGGCGATAATGCAGGGGTCGGTATGGCTATGAACTCGAAAAATGGAGATGCTTTAATATTGTGTCAAGAAAGCGATCTGTTTTAAAAAGCACTGACAAAAAACACTAGCAGCGAGTGGTTTCGATCCACCGACCACTGGGCTATGGGCCCAGCACGCTTTCCACTGCACGTCGCTGCTTCAGAGTAGAACCCTACAAGGACAAAATGCTATACATCAGTAATCTGCGGCGATAATGCAGGGGTCGGTATGGCTATGAACTCGAAAAATGGAGACGCTTTAATATTGTGTAAAGAAAGCGATTTACTTTAAAAGCCAGATAAAAACACTAGCAGTGACTGGTTTCGATCCACTGACCTCTGGGTTATGGGCACAGCACGCTTCCACTGCGCCACGCTGTTCGAAGTAGCACCAAAATAGAATGATTGAAATCCTAATCGCTACAAGGACAAAATGCTATACATCAGTAATCTGCGGCGATAATGCAGAGGGTCGGTATGGCTATGAACTCGAAAAATGGAAATGCGTTAATACTGTGTAAAGAAAGCGATTTACTTTAAAAAGCCCATGACAAAAACACTAGCAGCGAGTGGTTTCGATCCACCGACCTCTGGGTTATGGGCCCAGCACGCTTCCACTGCGCCACGCTGCTTCGAAGTAGTACCAAAATAGAATGGTTGAAATCCTAATCGCTACAAAGGACAAAATGCTATACATCAGTAATCTGCGGCGATAATTCAAAGGTCGGTATGGCTATGAACTCGAAAAATGGAAATGCATTTATACTGTGTCAAGAAAGCGATTTACTTTAAAAAGCCCTGACAAAAAGACTAGCAGCGAGTGGTTTCGATCCACCGACCTCTGGGTTATGGGCCCAGCACGCTTCCACTGCGCCACGCTGCTTCGAAGTAGTACCAAAATAGAATGAATGAAATCCTAATCGCTAAAAAGGACAAAATGCCATACATCAGTAATCTGCGGCGATAATGCAGTGGTCGGTATGGCTATGAACTCGAAAAAATGGAAATGCGTTAATACTGTGTAAAGAAAGCGATTTACTTTAAAAAGCCAGACAAAAACACTAGCAGCGAGTGGTTTCGATCCACCGACCTCTGGGTTATGGGCCCAGCACGCTTCCACTGCGCCACGCTGCTTCGAAGTAGTACCAAAATAGAATGAATGAAATCCTAATCGCTACAAAGGACAAAATGCTATACATCAGTAATCTAGCGGCGATAATGCAGAGGTCGGTATGACTATGAACTCGAAAAAATGGAAATGCATTTATACTGTGTCAAGAAAGCGATTTACTTTAAAAGCCCTGACAAAAAAGACTAGCAGCGAGTGGTTTCGATCCACCGACCTCTGGGTTATGGGCCCAGCACGCTTCCACTGCGCCACGCTGTTTCGAAGTAGTACCAAAATAGAATGAATGAAATCCTAATCGCTAAAGGACAAAATGCCATACATCAGTAATCTGCGGCGATAATGCAGGGGTCGGTATGGCTATGAACTCGAAAAATGGCAATGCATTTATACTGTGTCAAGAAAGCGATTTACTTTAAAAGCCCTGACAAAAACACTAGCAGCGAGTGGTTTCGATCCACCGACCTCTGGGTTATGGGCCCAGCACGCTTCCACTGCGCCACGCTGCTTCGAAGTAGTACCACAAATAGAATGATTGAAATCCTAATCGCTACCAGGACAAAATGCTATACATCAGCAATCTAGCGGCGATAATGCAGATGTTGGTATAGCTATGAACTCGAAAAATGGAGATGCTTTAATACTGTGTAAAGAAAGCGATTTACTTTAAAAGCCCTGACAAAAAGACTAGCAGCGAGTGGTTTCGATCCACCGACCTCTGGGTTATGGGCCCAGCACGCTTCCACTGCGCCACGCTGCTTTCGAAGTAGTACCAAAATAGAATGAATGAAATCCTAATCGCTAAAAGGACAAAATGCCATACATCAGTAATCTGCGGCGATAATGCAGTGGGTCGGTATGACTATGAACTCGAAAAATGGAAATGCATTTATACTGTGTCAAGAAAGCGATTTACTTTAAAAAGCCCTGACAAAAAGACTAGCAGCGAGTGGTTTCGATCCACCGACCTCTGGGTTATGGGCCCAGCACGCTTCCACTGCGCCACGCTGTTTCGAAGTAGTACCAAAATAGAATGAATGAAATCATAATCGCTAAAAGGACAAAATGCCATACATCAGTAATCTGCGGCGATAATGCAGGGGGTCGGTATGGCTATGAACTCGAAAAATGGAGATGCTTTAATATTGTGTCAAGAAAGCGATCTGTTTTAAAAGCACTGACAAAAAACACTAGCAGCGAGTGGTTTCGATCCACCGACCACTGGGCTATGGGCCCAGCACGCTTTCCACTGCACGTCGCTGCTTCAGAGTAGAACCCTACAAGGACAAAATGCTATACATCAGTAATCTGCGGCGATAATGCAGGGGGTCGGTATGGCTATGAACTCGAAAAATGGAGATGCTTTAATATTGTGTAAAGAAAGCGATTTACTTTAAAAGCCCATGATAAAAACACTAGCAGCGACTGGTTTCGATCCACTGACCTCTGGGTTATGGGACACAGCACGCTTCCACTGCGCCACGCTGTTCGAAGTAGCACCAAAATAGAATGATTGAAATCCTAATCGCTACAAGGACAAAACGCTATACATCAGCAATTAGCGGCGATAATGCAGATGTTGGTATAGCTATGAACTGGAAAAATGGAGATGCTTTAATACTGTGTCAAGAAAGCGATTTACTTTAAAAGCCCTGACAAAAAGACTAGCAGCGAGTGGTTTCGATCCACCGACCTCTGGGTTATGGGCCCAGCACGCTTCCACTGCGCCACGCTGTTTCAAAGTAGTACCAAAATAGAATGAATGAAATCCTAATCGCTAAAGGACAAAAATGCCATACATCAGTAATCTGCGGCGATAATGCAGGGGTCGGTATGGCTATGAACTCGAAAAATGGAAATGCATTAATACTGTGTAAAGTAAGCGATTTACTTTAAAAGCCCTGACAAAAAAGACTAGCAGCGAGTGGTTTCGATCCACCGAGCTCTGGGTTAAGGGCCCAGCACGCTTCCAAGTCCGCTTTGAGGATTGAACTGGCCATTACCCTGTACGGGGGCTAACTTGTTCACCACCACACCATGCGGGTACATCGTTTCGCTTTTCTTTGGGCCGTTTTGACCTCTTCCCAGAATGTTTACTAGTACCTAAATCTTGTCCAGGCATTTGCTTTTGGCAAGTGAACTGGTAGTATGAACTCGCGACGTTTTCGTGTTCCTGAAGCAGTCTGAAATTTCGCGTGCGTTCCTTGTCCTCTTCGAACTACCAGCGTTTCACCCTGTACAAATCAATAAGGTCTGAAATTGTGAGTTATGGATTGACTGCTATTCCTTGTGTTTTCAAAAAGCTGCTCAATATGTCTCACCTAATACCTTTACTTTACTCGATTCAGGTATTTTTCTGGTAAGTAGTATTCATTTCCAATGGGATAGTGCTGTTGGTGATGGGACAGTTCCCGAGTTTACATGGCAGAAAGGAACGGAAGGGAAATGCAACTTCTTCGTTTGTTGAGGTACTCTGTTGTTTGTGTTTTGTCAGTTGTTAACTGCTGATCTTATTTTTACAATGGTCTTATTATCAGTGTGTATTGATTGCATCTTGTGCTATTCGACTATAAAGGGGCTATTGAAGGGAACCCATCGGTCTGAGGTTAAACATATTCGTAACGGTTTAGGAGAAGGGGTGCAAAACGAGTATATTCGCAAGTTTAATCTTTTCTATTCATCACCTGCAGCGCCGTTGATCGAGTGACGCGAGCGAGTATCGGTAGATCTTCCATTTTTCCTTGTCGCTTGCAAGAGTAGCCCAGTGGGTTCTGCAATGATATAGAAAGGTGTCATGCTCTAGGGACTCCTTAAGCATCATATCTTCTTTCTAATCTTTCCTGTTCGTACGTAAAATAGTCGATTAGTTGAAAATCAGCGCACAATGAGACATTTCTAAGCCGTAATCCTAATTACTTCTTCGTCATCCTTTGTCGTTTTAGCGTTGAGGACTCCAGTGTTTTTTTTTCATGAGGAAAATACCAGTTTGTCGAAAATATGGGTTGTTCTGGACATATTTATGTTAGATCGTTCACTGTTAAATTTCAGGTCGACGTTCTTCCTTTTGTTGGCTTATCTGTCATTGCTAGATACTATACTTACTTCGATACTTGGATGGCCCGTCTTCACTGGTTGTGCGTACCCCATCATGATTTCCACTTTCTTGAAGTTTTCCTGGTCTATCCATTGTGGTTCCCTGGAGTCCCTAGGTCAGCTTGGCCAAAGTCTGCCCCCGGTCGTCACCGCCACTGGTAGTAGCCGCCTTTGTGGATCAGAAGGAGATTAGCCACCATGCGTCTAGTTTGATACCAGGACGGTGATGGGTCCTGGCATTGGAATACTCTTAGCTGAGCTTCCCGATGGAAACACCGGACTCCTTCTCCGTCTAGGAGGCCCTGCTGTGGGGATGAATTTCTCCGTTGTACATCACAGCCCGACACCCGAAAACACCTCCCAGCCATGATGAGGCGGTAGATATCGGAAGAGCTAGGTACTATAAAAATGTTAAATCCTTTCGTTTTGTTATTCACTGGAAAATGATCGAAATTTTATCATGTAGGAAGCTTCGTGTTCAGGGCGATCTTGCTCCACCTGTCCTCCGCTCACGTCACGATCATTTCATGACTATGTATTCTGAACTCACGAAACGAAAAGGAATAATACCGGATGTTTTTCTAGTCTATGAAAAGCCCAGGTAACCAGCATTAGACGAGAATCCGTCTTGTATACTTTTCAGTTTTATTGATTTCCTTTATTTCTTTATGTTCAGTACTCAGTATATTGACGAAGATGGTGACGTAGCACATGAGTTCTACACTGAAAAGGAGTCTGTAGATGGCCAACCACGACGACTGCATAGACTTTTGAACAACTTACGTCCGAAGGTTTGCATACCTTTCATAATCACTTGCAGGAAGTACTTGCAACACAACTCGTCAGTCTTCTGTTCTCTCTCTGACGGATTGACTCTGTTAGTGCTTAAAGTCTAGCGTTTTTTCAAACCTATATCATCTGTTTTTTTAGAATGTTGTAAGTCTAAGAATACATTGTACGGACTTTCAAGAACATATAGATTGGATGAGAGAAATCTGTGAAAATGGATTACCATTAAGATTTCTGTATTGGGTATGTACATATGCCAGTGCTCGTTTTACACTTTACAAGTATAAAAGCGTGGAGTTCCTTATCTGTGTTGGGCTACCTAGACTTTTCTATACGCAAACGCTACAGTCAATCGTGTAATATTTTAATATTACATCTTTATCTGTGCATGATATAAAACACCTTTAGCGCAGATTGAAGCGGAATGACTCTTGGGTCATATTCTCTGTTGTTTGTCAGGTTTAATAGTTATATACTAGAAGCTTATAAACCTAAGATGTAATGGTTGTGAAACATCGCTACTTTATATGACGGTGTGTGTAAGGCTTTGATGAATTAATTCAGGGCAAGGAGCGATACCCAATCCCTCGATTGAGTTCAGACGTACCAATTGTGATGTGGGAGGTAGAACAACAAGCATGCTGTCAACGTTAAGGTCTACCAAGCCCTGCCAACTCACTGATCTCCCTAGTTCCAAATGTTATGAATTTCCTACCGCTATTGCTCTAGTTAGTTATTGCTTCTGTTCTTCCATGTTTCTGTTTTATTCACGCTTGAAAATACGATATTAAATGAAGGTTGTTATTGCCTGCGAACATGTCTTATGGTGAAGTCGTTGCTAAGATGTAACATGGACAACCAGATATTGTAAAACAGTAACAACTTCCATCGATAACAAGAATAATTTGGTTAACGAGTCAAAGAGAACATTTTAAAAAAGTCGGTGCTCTACATTCTACACTTTATTTTCAACACAGAGACTTCCCAATGGGCGTTCGGTAACTTATGGGTAGTTGATTGTTTCATCAAAGCTGTTCGATTGTTAAGGTTTGAACTAAACGAGCTTAAATTACGTTGGATTGTTCGGCTTATACGATGTTGTCATACAACTTTTATTCGGCTAATGTCGCTACGTCTTCTCCTTCATCAGAGCCGATAGTCCGAGTGGATGGTCAACGGTCGTTCGTCTTCTTGATGTAATGTCTTCATCTTCGTACTGATTCGAATCTTCTTCTGTAGAGCACGGCTTAAATGAGGTAACCTCACCCGATAATGCTCTTTTATACAGGAAAACAAAGAAATTATTATGTCCGAAGAAATTTATTGACTATTCACGACGAGATCAAGTGAAAGTCGGTCTAGTAAAGTATCTTGACGCTGTGTACTAGCTATTCTAATACCGACTCCTGCAGGATGGGTGGTCCGTTGAAGAACAAACTGTTACCAACGAGCAATCACTATTATCAACAACGATCCTGTATAAAGAAGCGTAGCCGGGTGAGGTAGTCTCTTTCGAGCGGTGCTGGTTCTGTGGACCATCGACTCGGATCAACGCGGTTCTGAGGATGGGGAAGACGTCGAAACGTTAGCCGAATAAAAGCTGTATAACAATCTGGTGTAAACTGAGTCATAAACAAATTTATTAATCATTCACGCCGAGGTTAAGTGAAAGTGGGTTCAGTAAAGTAGAGAGCCAATTCTTCCTAACCAAGCGCCTCCACTCGAGGATCGTCCACCTAATGCATAACACATTTGTCTCGATACAAATCATATTTGATATACAGGCTCTCTGGTTGTTCATTTTAAAACACGAAATTCCTATCGCCTTATTTCCGATGAATCGATAATATACCAACTACAAATATTGCGCCTGACGTCGTTCAGTAAACCTACTCTCCACACTTAACAGTATGTTTAAAAAACTCTCCTGATGATTTTATTCGTCTGAATGGGGTTCTCCCGCGGTGAGGGAACGTTTCTGGTGGAGGTATCTCTGCTGTTCTTGCCAATGATAACATGGTAAACCGTTGTGGCGACTCGTAATGAATGTAGTCGTACTGTAAACGCATACTCGCCGTCACTAAGGCTATTAACTGGTTGTGATGGCACTACTTGTTCACTTACTGACTTGTTTCCGTAAGCTGCTTTGGAAACACCGCATGTTCTCATCTGGTATTTCCGTAACCTTCTACTGATTTTGTAGTCGTTTTAATGAGAAACATTTATGTGTCAATCTACAGTTTTTGCAGTTTCTTTGAATGTTCGACCTGCGCGCGCGAAACCTTTACAATGTACGCTTCCCACGTGCGATTCCCATTCACTGCTATCGAGAACACCTACATACAGAGTCATGGACGATGATGCGCCTGACGTTGATCAATTCCTGAGGGGATGCGCTGTACATCAGCCTTTATCAAGTATCGCAGAGGTGACAGTGAATATCCGTCCCGTACAATGACTTTCGGTTGCCTACGGAGGTATGGAGTCGCTGTTGCTATCCTCCCAGACATTTTTGGTACCATTTCTCCAATCTAGGAGGGATAGAAGAATTAGTGATCCCGGAATACGGAGTAGAACCAGCGATCGATCCAGTTCGCATTGCGGAACACCTCTAATTACTGCGCTGTACACAGTCATAAAGCTCTCTCTAAAGCTCTCGGCGTTGATCAACACCTGAGCGACGCGCCATAGATTGGACTTCATCAAGCATCGTTTGGATGTGGTTGAATGCATATCTGGCATGTGCAGTGACTCGCGGTGGCCTACCGATATATCGAGCCATTGCTGCTATCCTCCGAGGCAAGTCTGCTATCAATTTGCCAACCCCGGGTGGATGGAGGTCTTTGTGGGCCTTGGGCGCCAGGATGTGTACTGCAGGGCGCCTCCGACCATTGCGCTACACGCGCCCTTAAACAGTCATATTATCTACAAGCTTTAAAATCCAGTTTTATGAGTATTATTGAGATAACTGAGACAATAGACGGAAATATTTGTCGCATTGGCTACACCTTGTATTGACTTACTTGACATTTCGAAGCACATTTGGAATCCTAATACCTTACCTTCGTATAAGTGCCAACAGATTATCTCCATTCCTTTGACTTGTTACCACATAGAAACACAAGTAATTGAAGGAAACCTGATGTAGATATAATTCACCTTACCTAATTTTATATACAATGTCATAGTAGATACATCGTGTATTCATCAAATATCGGAGTACCAACTGGAACGAAAGCCGCATGTATTTAAACTTTAAAGGACGAATGCTTGTAGTTGTTAGTTCCTTTTTTGATTAAGGAGAATAGCACGCTCTTGGCTCACTTGTGTCCAGTTTCATATGCCATTCTGTAACTTTGATCTTCATGAATTCTCTCGATTAGTCGCACCATGCACCGTGCATCATTTGTCATCTGTCGTCCCGTTGATCGTCGAGTAACTCGAGCGGGCGCCAGTAAAACTTCCATTTTTCCCTGTCACGTGCGAGAGTAGCCCAGCCCACTGGGTTCTGCTCGTGCTAAGGACTCGTTGAACATCATAACTTTCTTCTAGGGTTTTCGTGAAGAACTCTGACCATCGGGTCGATGGTCTTCGTGTACCATGCTTCCCCCTAATAATACCAATTCTAAATCTTCATTTATTGCCTATTCTTTATTCTTCATGGCTGGTTACTATGTGAAATACAACCACAAGAATGCTAAGAGGTGAACAAAACTCGCCATCTCAGTTGGGCCTTGAACCCGCGAGCGACTACCCCTATCCGGATGCTTACGTGCTATACCCACCACAGCAACCACGGCCTTTCTTTGACTTTCTCTAGGCAATCCTTGTGACTTTATTCCGTATAATACCAGTTCTACCTATTCATTTCAGCACTAACACATGGATTCTACGGAGGTTAGAACTATTCTCTTATATTCTAAATGGCCTGCTTGACAAACTCACCATTCTTTCCAGTTCTGATGGTGTCCCGACCTGAATACTGCACAGTTAATTAGTTTCAGTAATTGCTCAGCCATGGCACTCTAAATTTCCTTTCTTGAGGTTGAGGCCAACGAATGTTTCCATTCTTCATCAGATGTTTGCCCCCACAATTAGTTCTTGTCTTGTAGTCTGTCCCTAGAATGAGAAGACCTACGGAAATGAGCGGAAAAGCGTAAATAAAGAGAGGATCATAGGGCGTAAAACATATGAAAAAAGGGATGCCCATTCTGGCCAGCGTGTACCATATGAATTAAAACAAAAAATGAGCAGCTATAAATCGTCTTCTATACGGATTTTTTCAAAATTATCTATCACCACCCTCGAGAACGCCATGCGAGCACTCAAATAGGGCAACAATGGAATGAAAAGCGATAGCCGAGAATTACACGATCTTCGCTTTGTTGATGACATCGTCCTTATAACACCGAACATTAGCCAAGCGGAACGTATGCTTGCCGACTTTGATAAAGCCCGCAGAAAGATTGGTCTTCGACTAAACCTCACAAAAACGATGTTCATGAGGTACGGACTGGTTACGCCTGCCCCATTCAAGCTCAACGGAATGAATGTCTCCTAATGCTCCAGTCACATCTATCTAGGTCGAGAAATCAATATGAAGAACGACGTAGCTCCAGAATTGAGCAGGAGAAAGGAAGCCACTTGGTGAGCTTTAAAGCGCATCGAGGATGTAGCGAGCAGAACAAAGAACACGAAACTCCATGCCTGCCGTTAATGCGTGGGTTTCTTGGGATGTCAAATGTACAGCAGAAAGACCACCGACCCAATGCTAAGAGTTCTTCACGAAGAGCCTAGAAGAAAGATATGATGCTCGACGAGTCCGTAGAGCGAGCAGAATCCACTCGGCTACTGCTACACGCGACAGGGAAAAGTGGAAGAAATACTGGCGCCCGCTCAAGTCAGTCGACGACCAACGGGAACACAGGTGATATCGGAACCATTTGCTGCGTAGTAGCAAAAGCTGAGCTAAATAATCATGGGAACAACATCCGGAACATCATACTATGTAAAGACTATATGCAAAAAATTATGGAACGCGGAATGTGACACACCAAAAGTATAAAATTGTCAGTAGCTCAGTACCTAGCAACTATGTTATTCTATGTCACCTTTATGTCATTCTACAGCAAAGAGATCAGCGCAACCCTCCAGGCTATTGTTTAGCACTGGAATAACTCTTGGAGAGCTAGGAATCTCCTCAAACAACATTAGGCCCTAGCGCATTATGAGCATGGTAGATCTCGCTGCAAACAACAGTAACTGGCGAAAATGGATACTAGTACTCAAGCAAAGTCGACAGACTACAAGACAGAGGCTAATGAACATGAAAATAGATGAAGGTGACCAATTTAACCCCATGGTTGCTGTTTTTTCTTTATAAAATGTTATCAATAATTCACTAAATCTCAGTTCCACAGCAAAAGAAAACACTGTAACTAGAAATTATACATACATAGAGGATACAGTGTGTAATAGAAGTCACTAGGAAGATATCGTAATTAAAATTAAGAAAAATAACCAGCTACTTTATTGTACTAACCAGGCTAGTGGACATTTTGGGATGTAGAGTTATCCATAATATAGGAGTAGGACTATAACGGCAGCTTTTCAAGATCCTACAGTAGGTGAAAAAATATGAAGGAATCGAGGGTTGTAATCCTGAATAAACTGGCACGTGCACCTAATTATTCATGTGCTATTTACATGTAACATTATAGTACGTGAGTGGAACTTGACACCATCAATAAACACTGTCAAGAAGAAGACAAGAAACTGTTTTTATGTCCGTCTGCCGACGATTTCGTTATTTCCATCGGAGATAGCAAACTCATCTTACGTCCATCGACGCTTAGTGCTCGTAATGATCTGTGCTCTCGATCAAGAGGAGGCGGGATACTGTAGTGAGCCTGTAGACGAATTAACGAGAGTTCGTCGACCAACACACGATCAGCAACCGTTTGAAGCATGTGGTAGAAAGCAGAAGTTTTTGTTGTTTTGGTAGGGTTCTCGCTAAGATATCGAAGACCTTCAATGACATCTTCAACGAAAGTCTCAAGTATGCCCTCCTCGCACATCCTTAAAGTGACCGGCACTCGAGCTGCTTCAGGAGATAAAATTGGATCGACGTGCCAACCCTTTGTCGTCATGAAGTCAACGAGAACGTAGATATCGCCAATAGTAGTTTCAAATGCAACAACACATAAATCGGCAGCTCCTCTCAATGATATGCCTTCTATGTCGGAAAGAAGATCTGCTAGGCGGCGAGTTGCTTCAACTACGCGTTGACAAGCCGTTATGTAACCATCACGACCCTTACCGAGCAACGTGGCCCATGCAGTAGCGACAGCACCACCATCCCTTCCACCGGCTAAGGTCGGGGTTGCATATACGCCGCCGGCCCAGTCGTTGTTACAAAAACACTGGTGGTGCATCATTGTCTGATCACGGTACATAAGGACCGAACATGACCGAGGGCACTGACCGTATCGGTGCAAATCAATGGATATGGAAGTGACTCCCGGTAACCGGAAATCAAATGTGGGAACAGAGTAGTCACAGTATTCCATGAATGGAAGAAGGAATCCACCAAGCGTACAATCAACGTGTAAAGGAACACCGAAACGCTGAGCAACCTCTGACAGTTTTTCAATAGGATCTACTGTACCAGTAATGTGGTTGGGAGCAGATGCAACAATCACGCAAGTGTGCGGACCAATGGCCCTCTTTACGGCTGATGCGTGCACCCGATCGTCTTCTCTAACCGGAACTCTTCGGATCGTCATCCCAAACAACGCGGCCGCTTTATCCAGTGCGGGATGGGCCGTTGAAGGGGCAACTATTTCCGGATGGTACTTTCCTTGAGCGATAGCTCGATTTCGATATGCAAGGCAGGCCAGTAGCATCACTTCCGTCCCTCCACTGGCTACAACTCCACAAGCTTCCTGACCTCCATGAAAGATTGATAACGACATTCTCAAAATCTCTGCTTCCATTTTTCTGACGCCAGGAAAAGCATCTGAGCGATGTGGATCCGAATGTGAGAAAAGATCATAAATCTTAGCACATAGCGCCATATCTTCGTTCCTTGTTAACGGATCGTAATGTTCCATATATCGCCGCTCGCCCATAGCAGCATATTGACGAGCTTCCGCAAGAATATCCTCTTTATTAATAGGATGTTCTGGTAGAAATTTGTAAAAGTCACGCTTCTGGTCACACTGATGGACTTCTTCTTCGATTTCACGTCTAGCCCTTTCAAGATCAGCCTTAACTCGGCGTTTAACCCATGGCAAAGATCGAACGATAGCATACACGGAGCCTCTAAAATATTCCCAAAAGATCAAACACTGAACACCTACATAGGCTTTTTACGATACAATATCACTAGACACTAGATTAAGAAAGAAGCGTCATAAACTACCCACAAATAGGGCGTGATTGAAAGAGTTTACAAATGTTGCACAAACACAAACGGAAAAAGACACGTAAGTCAACAAATGACAAACTTCTTGCCGCGAAAAATTGTAATAGGCAGTAAATAAAAAGTTAACATTATGATTTCGGCTTCAGCCTCAGCTTAACTGGGTTCAGTGCCGATTTGGGCTTCCCAAATCAATCCCGTTGATGGATGATTGCTGATAGTACTGCGAGATATAAAACTAGCTGAGAGATAGGCGAAACCAAGGACTCGCATGGTGTGGTGGTGAACGCGTTAGCCCCCGGAAAGGGTAGTAGCGCGTTCGTTCCCTACCGCAGACACCTGCGGTCTGAATCTTTGCAAATATCTTAGCATCATTATGGTTGTATCACACATAACACACTGGCGTAAAAAATTGTAATAGGTAGTAAATTAAAAGTTAAACTTTAGCCTCTCAAAAAATGGCTTGTCGGAGCGATTCATGTGTCGAACCCACATTACCAAAAAACAAGCAGAAACAGTGTAAGACATAATCTGAAATGAGTCTTATTGCTTCCATCTAATCTTCAACTTAAATGAAATCGAAGCCTGGATTCCAACCTGCCACGATTCCAAATGTGAGCACTGCCTGTTAAGCAGTACACGAGCCTCATCGACATGCTCGAACACCACCCGCCACATAGAATTCGAGGACTGCATCTTTAGGCCTAGCAGTAAAGCTAGACGCATTTTATAACCGAATATTAACCGAAAATATGGATAAGTGAACAAAAAAAAATGGATGAAGATTCCATGGTACAAAAATACCAACCATAAATCTAAATGAAGACTCGAAAATCATGATTTTACTCCAAGACAACTGAATAACAAAACAAGGATGATCACGCCTTTTTTCGCATTCGACGAAATATCGTTAAGTACTGATACATCGTGTCCAAGGCAGAGTATGGTTCTGGCGATGACTTATTGATCACGTCCGGCTTAGTTCCTGCCTGCAAAGAAAGCAGAGAAAAAAACAATATGAAGGTAAGGCTCTAGAACAATCGACGATGATACCGACATATTGAGGGAAAAACATCTGCATCATCTCGGTCATCATATGTGCGCTCTGAACGGCGACTTGTGATGGTTCATATTCCACCTAGACTGTCCTGACAGCATTAGGAAAAACCCTACAGTTCAAGAACTTCAGAATCACCATCCATTCAAAATCTGCTTACCTCAACAATCACTCCTTTGGCAGTGGTAACTTGAGACGCTGTCCCTACTCGGACAACGAAATCTTTCAATCGATATTCCACACCAGCAACCTCGTATTTCCCAGGTGTATCAGGAGCGAGACCAGGTGAAAGTTTCGTTAAGATTAGATCAAATCCGAGATCGCAAACAGCCCGTGGACTTGTTCGTAAGCAATCCGTCGGAGCTTAAACAGTGCATTCTAAAGTTGGAAACACCATCGACCATGTTAGATAAAATCACCTAACAAGCAGTTCACCTATTGAAAAAGTGCTCTGCGGAAAATTGCTATGGTGTAGAACATAATTGTGCTGTATACAACTTTGAAGCTGAAAATACTAAAGTAGATCATGTTGCAACTGAGATGCATACAAGTGCAGAGAAATGAGTAAGAGGTCAAAGGTCATAAAGCGAACTTACCTTGTCATTTGGAATGTAAGGCAAACAATCGACAGTGAATGTCCCAATTTGTTCCGCACCACCACCTTCCAGCAGACGTTCAACCTCCTTAGCGGACTTCTCGTGTTCAAACACCCAAGAAACACCCATCTCTAAGACATTAAGGATTCCTCGACATTAGTTTATAACAAAGGATTATGAAGAAAAATCGATGGCTACAGTTTATGCATGTAAGACAGAAGGCGATAAGAACAAAGAAGGGATAATTTTACTTACTAATTAACATATTAGTTAGACATTTCTCTTCTGAAAAGAACAAAATCGATATCTTCTACACATAACAACGGAGAGAAACAACAATAACACTGCTGAATTACTACTAACAGGGCAGGGTAACAGGTAAAAAAACAGTTGCCCTTTGGAAAAGTAGTACAGAAAATGTGCAGGATCGTCCTTTAAAAGTACCCCCGGGCAAGACATAACAAATAAGTAGACCGAAGAATATGGCATATGACATAAAGAAACAACATACCATTCTTTCTAGGCTATTTAATCATAATACCCATGCCTGTACAATCCAATAATAGCACGTGAAGAAGACAACAAGGGCTCTTGAACAAAAGTGTTGCCCACCAAAATGAGTGATCAGTGGGTGAACTGACGTCCAGAATAGCAGAGAAGGCGTCACGAGGACTTCAGCTGAGATTCTCGGAACTTCGCCAGCTGATGCTTCATCACAGGAACAAGTTCATGCGGAATGGCAGTCACACGTAAACACTTCGGTGGTTGTACGGAGCATTCGAACAGAAAAAGACATGAGTCTCCCTCCTCAGCGATAACGTCGTTGGGGAGCGATGACAAGCAGTACACTCCTGCAACAGAAGCTCAGATATTCATACCGCTCTGAAACACTTCATAACGATGATGAGATATTTGCGAAACTCCGGACCGTAGGTGTTTGTGGTGGGAATCCAACATTCTGCTACACTTTCCACATGCTAAGGCGTTCACCACTACACGATGCGGGACCTTCGTTTCGCCTGTTTCTCAGCTAGTCTTCTACCTACCAGTGCCATCAGCGTTCAGTTATATAAGTAGCAAATAAAAAGTTAACTTTTCATAGTTTTATGCTGAGAAGAAAATCGCAACATGTTCACGACCATATGAACGACTACTGAATAGTACAAAGCTGAAAGCTAAAACTATCCTTCTGCTCTAACACATTTATGGCTATGGTGGCCTTCTGATAACTTTTAATAACTCTTCGATAACCTTAGAAGCATTTGAGGAGTTGCGGACTTGATAGACCTACAGACCAGACTTTGCGCTGTAAATGTAAGGCTATGCATACTCTTTTTAAAACAGAAGAGATTTCCTTGAATTGGAACTTTGAAAATACAGTACTGCGAGTTCATGTAAATTCAATTTTTCCAAAGTAACACACTTGCTCGATATTTTTCGCAGTAACACTTAAAATATCAACGTAATAAAAAGACCTTTCAAATGTTTAACGCATGCGCGCCAGGCACCGAAAGCAATGACACAGTGGGAACGCGATCGTGACCCAGCAAGCGAGATCTCACCTCTTCAATCACTTCGCGGCCCGAGATATAAACCAATGAAAAAGTGTAGAAAAGAAGGTTTATGGGCATCAAAGAACCATAGTCTCATTCTGCTGGAGTATATATTCACTCTACTGAGATCTTAATGGTTTTCATTTCAGTTAATAAAGCCCGTTATAATTTGATGAACAGTTTGTGATTTGGTATATGGTTCGGTTCTTCCACCATAGTTTCGATATTTCTGTGGCTTTTTATGTTCTACTTTAGCCGTTTGCGACTATGCACAATTTCTTCTGGTAGCTGCATAGCACTTGGCCATATTCTTCGCGGAGCGCGGTGCGCATTAAACTCAACGCACTCGTTCAAAAGATGAATGACCACACCACTTCTCTCGTTTTTCTAGCCGTACGGATCTGCTCTTTTAACATAGTTCTTCCACTTCTGTAGCTTTTTATGTTCTACGTATTCTATATGTTTTGCTACACATCCTGCTTGCTTACATGTTTTGGGAATGTATCCAACTTTTACGATGACAAAAAACTCGTCCACCATCCACACACCGATATTCTAACGACTACTCTCTACCTCATAGAGAATACTCTCTATACTTCATATATTATTATGCATTTCACATCCAATTTGGAGACTAATTCAGGTATACGACTTAAGAACCAAAACCAACACCAGAATCCACCACTGTCTTGGTATCAAATTAGTCGCATGGTGGTAAATCTCCCTCTGATGCACAAAGCTGCGACTGCCTCTGGTGGTAATGATCTGGGGGAGACTTTGGCCAGGATGACATTGGGATTCCAGGGAACCGCAATGTCTTAACCAGCAAATCTCCGAAAAAGAGGAGTTTATGTTGGGGTCCACACAATCAGTGAGGACGGGCCATTCAAGTGTCAAGTATCAAGTATGCGGTTTGAGAGTTATTACATTGTACTATCATAAAACTCCCAAACACTGCACTATATCCATATCTGCTTATATTAATTAGGCTGGTTGTTCAAGCGAAGCTTAATGCAGACCCAGTCAATTTTGAAAGATGAGCCTTTTGCCAACTACTGACTGCTTTTGCAATGACTACGATAAATCATGGTCATAGTAGGAAAAAAACCGAAATATAGAAATATTAATACCCATACAGTGATATAACAATGTCTCTTCTATAATTCTCTTCAGATCTCAATTCCTGAAGTACGCTAATTATCGGGGAATTGTGGAGAGTTATCGAAGAATTGGCATCGCTATGACTTTTGAGTATTGTATGGCCAAGGATATCAAAACCACAAGGTGAAAATAGTAACATTGTTCACTTCTTATTTAGTGCCTTTAGAAGTTTTCACGGCAGGGTATTATTTGTGAAACAACCACAATCATGCTGAGATATTTGCAAAACTCCGGACCGCTCTGCGGTGGGGAATGAACGCGCTATTGTCCTTTCCGGGGAGTAACGCGTTCACCACCATACCATGCGGGTCCTTCGTTTCGCCTGTAACCTGGAAAGTGTAATAGCGCGTTCGTTCCCCACCGCAGACACCTGCGGTCCGAAGTTTTCCAAGTATCTCAGCATAATCGTAACATTCTTTGTACGAATTGTACAACTTCACTAAATGCTGACACCACCATGATTGCATAGTGGGCGAGTTTTTTTTCTTCACATACAAAATATGTTTGTGCAATAGAGCCATGGGAGGTTCCATGAAGAAGATGAAGCATGAACAGGACAATAAACGCGCAGATACTTTTTCAAAACGCAGAGAAAGACCGATTTGTGGGACAGAAAACAATAAAAGGGAACGAGGCTACATAAAAACTGCCGGATTGACCTGTGTGACATCTATAGATGCCACAGTAAGCACAGCGAAAAACATCGAGTGCTAAACATATTTCAGTATTTTCTTATAGTTCTTTAAAAAATAACCCATATTTGAGCTATAATGTGTGAAGGATACTCTGATGAACCTCTTTGCCGCCCATGTGTGCCTACATCGGAATATCTCAGTAATCTCCTCACCAACAAATGTTTTTGGTGGGAAAACAAACAAACACACACGAGATATTACTTCATATAGTGTCATGTAATACGAAAACAATGTCCCATTTTGAAATTTTAAACCAATATATTTAGCTTCATCCTGAACACTATTAACAGATAACATCCGACACAAATCTGCATAGCTGTAACGTAGGACGATGCTTAATACCACGCCGGTTACGAACTCGATTCTCTTTGTAGTGTTGGAGATAGCGGAGCCAAGGCGTTCCTACGTGGAGCAGAACGTTGGTGGTGTGGTCCGAACTAGCGCCTTTGTTAACTGATCGATGACATAACTCACCACTGCGCTGCGCTACCTCTAACCAGAGGATTTGAGCATCTGAGAAAGAATACGACGGAGGTATTCAAGCGACTCTACTTCATTGCTCCAACTCTATTCATATTATATTTACTACATATTATTACTCCTCAGCACAATAACATTGCTTTCAGAATTTGGAACTGTTTTGCGGTTGGGCCTACTGCCTCCTTATCTTTATAACAGCCCATTCTAAACAATAGCCACGATTTATCACAATGGTTATAAGTGGAATAATAGTCAATTACCAGCCAGTAAATTAGTCTTACTTAGTGACCCCCATAATTATCATTGGTGGTTTCATACATTTCATCTATAGTTTTCCGATAACTAGAAGTTGAGATGTTGTGTGCTCAAAAGACTCGCAGAAGAGACTTTGATCAATCCCTCTAAGGGTGAACATTTTAGAACGTGGAACAAAAGTGAACACTGATCCACTTCTTATCGAATATGGCAATGAAAAGAAGGCGCTATGGAGGACAATGTGGAAAACCGTGTGCTTTCCGTCGAAGAAATTGAATTACAATCGGAGAAAGAGGATGTAGGTGTTGACGGAGAAATCAGCTGTGCTGCTACAATAATGTACTGCTTGACAACCACTTAGTATTCGATGGCAATCAATATGATGTGGATCGGAAATTTTTCGCTTCGGTGCACAGCTGCGACAGATTTCCATGAACTATTTACGACGAGTATTTGAGAGTCTGTTTTAGTCGATACAACAACTGTTTGGAATCATCTACTGTATTGTTGATTATATTTGCTCACTAAGAATACAGTGAACCAATTGATCAATGTCGAGATTAACAGGAAGTCGGTCGTAGGGACTGCTGCTTAGAATGTTTCAATACTGACCATACAAAGTGTACAGCTTTGCAACGAAGCAAAAGTTTGCCACGAATGCTTGAATGAATTTAAGAATTAAAAACTTTGTAATTCTTCGTATTCTTGTTGAGCAAACACTGTGGAAAACTTTGTGTAGAAATCGCTTACTGAAGGCAAGAACTGAAATTCTTATGTGAAAATTGCTCATTATAGGTAAGAATTTAAACTCAAATGTAAGGGTTGTGAAATCTGTGCGGAATTCTTGAATTTTAGATTGTAAATTAGATGTATTTGGACATAAAGTTCAAAGTACGAGAACAATTTGGTAGATAATAAGGCTTGATGACTGTTTATGAAGAGATGCCGAGTTGAAGCACACTGACAGCTACGCACTCTGTTAAAAACGGAGCCAGTGTGAAGAAGTATCTCCAGCGATTTGTTATTTTATCTCAGCGGAAACATACCCACATGTTTCCAACCCCAGCGTTCAAGTACAGCACAGGAGACAGCTGCGTAGCTTCTTCAGCTGACGCGGTCTCTGTAGCGCATACTCTCTTGGACAACGACAGCATCTCACCCAAAAAGGGTTTTTTCGTTAATTATTAAGTATTACCCAATAGCCTTCGACTGAGGTCCTCAAACAACATATGTGTTGCACAAGCAGTCAACTGTGTACAAAAACTGAGTCAAAGAATCTCCATGTAGTGAAATGAACCACAGTAAAAGAAACGCAGTGGTAAGTTGTATTTCATCCACTTTGCACCTAACTCATGCATCGCACAAAACCCATCACGGGTGTTATGCGTCCATTGGTATGAGAATCATCAAAGTGTACACAACCTTTCCTATAACAAAGCAGTTCCTTTGTTCTACAACGATGAAATTCTGATTTTCCAGTGGCCACAAAACGCCCTTCTTTTCACAGTTCCTAATATCGACTTTCTATTAAACGCCCATCTTTTCGCTTTTTTTGTGTCAGTGCCGTACTTTGAACACGAAACCAATTCAACAAGCAGAAATTTCTGTAGCGGAGATGATAATGCTTCCCAACTTACTGCTGATTTCGCATCTGCCGTATGTTCACGAGGAAGTTAAGTAATTCATATGGAGTCCCCAGTTTTTTTGAGTTCCAATTTAAAACAAATTGAATACTGAAAGAAAACACCGTAAGAATTATGTAAACACACAATATAATGAATTCTTTCCCACAGATACATAAAGTCCTCAACTTCGCTACTCAATTCGTAAAGAACTTAGCCTCTTGTCAGAAAACAAACCTCTTCGTAAATATATTAATGCCCTGCTTGGTACATACAGTTTTGCCGCTTGATGAACAAACTAGTCGGAAATGACATTCCTCTCACTTGTTCTTCTTTTTTCCCTGTTTCAACTTTCTTCATGTTTTACCTTCTTTCCGATCATGTATGTGATGGGAAAGCTATCGATTGAATATGGAAAAGTGTAGCACTCTGCGCCGCGAAATAAACAGCTGGGAGGAAAACCGAATCAACGCATGTGGTCCATTCTACTCCAATATCTCAGCTCACGATGAACTTCATTGAAAGAAAGACGACGCATCATCAATAGGGACGGTTGTCACCCTTGCCTTGAAAACTTTAAAATTCTTCGTATTAATATTTTATAGTTCAAATCCAAAACTTCAAACTTAAATAACATTTTGGAGAAAACATTTACCCGTTTAGAGTAAGCAAGGTCAATAATATGCTAAAGAGCTGATCTAACCTGTGTTATCCTTAATAGTAGGTGGATTCGTACATATCAGTACCGCGCAAACCACAGTTTGTCCTGCTGCACGGTCACGTAAGGATGAACAATCGTCTTTAGCTAACCCCATAGGTAGAAACTGATAAGGAATAAGGAATAATAAACCGGAGTGAAGGCAATTCAAAAGGTGATGTCAAGAAATAGAGGTATATAATAGCGAAAACATAAGTATACCTGCCATTACAGTGAACTGAAAATCTTTTATAAGCAACATAGACTTTCAACGAAAGACGAATTATTTGACAGAAAAGTATTTACATGTATGAAATCAAATCAATCCTACCCACAGCAATGCAGCAAGCTATGACAGAAAATGACTGAGCGTAGGTTTCCCATATAAGGTGTGTTCAAGCATGGGTAGGATGTAGCGCATGCCAAGCTCAGGAACGGAAACAGCAGTCTGACAGTATGAGTCAGCCAGTGAGACGTGATCGCTTCCAATTCGAAAGCCTTGCGCTGTCCACTTAACTGCTCTCCATTCTTTTTCTCCATCACGTTTAGTAGCGGTATACAAGACGGTGTCACCTAAAAAGAAGTGGGTTTCTACACGCTCAAAATCATTGACAGTGTATGCACTCAACTATGTAGATGTTCACTGGCTGCTAATAGCCCACTACTTAAGACAAATAATAAATACTCACCAACGTTGAGGATATCAGTGAGCCACTCAGCATCAGAACCTCCATCTCCACCAATCCATGACAGAAGAGAACATCTATGAAGCAGTATGAACTGTTAGATGAGGATGTCAGTGAGCTAATGATATTACCTCTTTTGGCTATTATGAAGACGGAAGTAATTAACAGAGTGATTATTTGCTTACCTAAGCTATTAGCCACAAAAGCGCAAGTTTTTTTCTTGGGAAGTTTTGTTTGTCAAAAGCAAAGAAGAGAAGTATGTGAGTGAGAAGTAAAATCTAATAAGCAAACAGACCTGATTTCACCATGAGTAAGTGAGCAAACAATGGCATGTGACTTTGTCAGGAATACGATCTCGCCACAACCTAAATAATGTCTCGAATGAAATATTATTCTATTAGTGACATTCGCTGTCAAACATTCTTCATTAATAATGTCCACAAAGCAGATCGTTTTAAAAGAGAGATAGCATATCTGTTAAGCGGTTCTAATCAGAAACGATTACTCATTTCATGATCATACTGTGAACGGCGAAGAAATGCGACTTCCGTGTGATAAAGACGACGTTCAACGCAGTTGTTGCACCAAAATGGGTTTGCTATACACCTTCAGGGGCGCGTGTGGCGCAATGGTCGGAAGAGTCCTGAGGCGATTGGAACGCCCATAGCTTTATCCTTTTTATGTAGCTTCATTAAACATGCGGACTCAAACCCAAATTCGCATCAAGACAAAATGTTTGTTTCGTGGCATACTTCTGTTTATCCAGTTACAGCTGGATTACTTCGCAATTTTTTGAACGTTGAAGAAACGACCACAGCAGAAAGTTACGTCACCAAATGGACGAAATTCGTCAAAAAATGCTGCGTGTGTACCGAGCACTTTTCTAAGAGGAGCGACCAAATCCTCTTGCACGATAACGCTATAGAGGTTCGAAGAATTGGGCTACGAAAGTCTGCCTTATCCAGAACAGTCACCGAATATCTGCAATCGATCACAGCCTTTTTTCAAGCTTGTCGACATTTATTTGCTGGAGCAATCTTCGACAACCAGACCGTTGCTGAAACTTTTTTCGAAGAATTCGTTGCTTCAGGAACTTCAGAACTGTATGACACTGGTATAGATAAACTTGTTCTTTGTTGGAGAAAATGTATAGATCCTACTAATTCCATGTGACCGAGCCGAGTTTTAGCACTCAAAAGTAGCCAATGGAAATCATCATTATTTTGTGATTCGACTTAATACACCTAGTATAAATGAAAACGATTCTTGACTGCTAATGAAATCGTGGTATCTAATAGTGCTGAATTTTATTCATTAAAAAACGCCATATTTAGTAAATATTTTATCACGCGTTTTTCCTCCCTGTGACCCTAAAAACGGCCGTTGGGTTAGTTTTATGCACCAAAGTCGAGCAGTTCACTTGCTCGAGGTGTATTTGGTGACGGCCTTCGTTGCCCTCGGACACGGTATACTTAGCGAGCTCCCTGGCAAGATCAGTCGCACAGCGGTCTGGATTTCGTCGGGGGGAGATCGTCGAACGCTTGTTGTAATGAGCAAGACGTGAAGCATCGGCAGCAATGCGTTCGAATACGTCGTTCAAAAACGAGTTCATAATCGACATCGCCTTCGACGAAACTCCTGTGTTGGGATGGAGCTGCTTGAGTACACGATAGATGTAGACAGAATAGCTCTCCTTCCGACGGTGCTTCTTCTTCCTGTCTCCGGCACAGCTCGCCTTTTAGCTCTTCGCAGCTTTCTTCGCTCCTTTCGCTGATGGCTTTGGTGGCATGACGAGTAAAGTCGCCGACGGATAGTAAGTGGATCACGTGCTCCTCCCATTGGATTACCGCGTCGGACTGCGATGCATTACGGGGGGATTCGTCCCCATGGTGGGGCCTCCCAAGCTGAGGAGTCCCGCGTTTCAATCAGGAAACGTAGCTAAGAGTAAACCAGTACCGTGATCCACCACCATCGTGGTAGCAAAGTCGCATGATGGCAAATCTCCCCCTGATCCACAAGGACTGCGACTGGCTGTGGTGGTGAAGACCTGAGGCAGACTTTGGCCAGGCTGACCTCGGGATTCCAGGGAACCACTATGGCTTAGTCAGCAAATCTCCTTAAAATGGTAATTATGCTGGGATCCGCTCAACCGGTGAGGACGGGCTTATCACGTCCTTCAAAGGAAAGCAATATAGACACACAAAGCTCCATGATTCGATAAACCGAAATAGGTTGATACGACATAGAACGGAATTGAGTAAGCTACAATTTCTTTTCCAGATGTTATCTTTCAATTACACTTTAATCTTCTCTAATTTTGGCCATCGACATGGTCAGTACTTTGGATGTTCTTGTATTTACCACTCGCCAAGTCTACCACTGTCTTCCATGCTGTGTAAACCAAATTACTATTCCAATTCTGTTTGCGCATATCATCCTAACAATTTTTTTCCCACCTTTATAATGATGGTTCCATCGTGGAAAACAAAATTTTCAGAAGGAAGATGGGAAATGTTCCTGCATCAAAATGTAGACTCTGGGTGGTTCATGGCTTCAGATTCCGAAGGAAAGCGCTGGATGATTCACTACAATAGTGGGCTCAAATCAATGAACTGTTAAGTGATGCAGTCATAAGAGAGATGAAATCATAATTAATAAGAGACTGTACAAAGAACTGGATTTCCTTAAAAGTTAGTATAAATTCTATCAACATTACTACTCTAAAAAAACGATAAAAAGAAAGGAAGTGCCAACATAAATGCCGATTTGTGCACGCACAACCGAAAGAATCGGTGTCTGGGAAAGGAAATGACTAACATAGTATTTAAGGTCGAAAGATTTAAGATCAGTAGACAAACTTATAGATTATTTTACAGGATGAGAAACGAAAAGGATCGTCGAATACGTTTGAATATTTGGCATAGTTACTACCAGTGCTTTCGCAATAAAACAAGCTTCAAAAAGATCGCTCGTTCAACATATACGCGATTGCCTGACACAATATCGAATTACGCCTCACCTGCTGACTACAGGAATTTTTTGCCGCAGCTGTTCTACCTACTCCGTGGACAATGTCAAACGTAGCTCTGGTACCATGAATCGCTCGCAAAAATCTCTTCTCTACACTTAATAACTTCTAAAAAAACTTCGAAAAAGATTACTTTGCGGCGACAGACAATTGCTGTTGAAGACAGTAGACGATATGGCCAGTGAAGAGGCGCAAAAATGCTTCTAATTGAATATTTTTTTCCGAGACTTGGGAGAAGCTCTTTGCTGTGATAGCATGATGATAAAGTGAGACCAACGCGGGTTTGTTCAGAGTCTGTTGGTGTTCACAGGCTATGCGTTTGTAATGGGATTCAATCGGGTTTATACTTTGTCCTTCACTTCCAACAAGGTAAGTGCCGCTATGAAACGTTGCTTAAGTAGCGCCGGTCTAGAGAATTCGGGTTATTAAAACATCACCGAGCACTCTAAGGCGTCAACTAGTATGACCATCTATGTGCAACGCAAAACTGCATAAAATGCCCCACCGGTAGAGATAGTAAGTGTATGAGTTCAAGTACTGTGTTCCTATCTCTTGTAAAGCGTGCGGGGACGAATAGATTGGCGAAAGGGTGGACAACTTTGCGTCCGTATTAAGGAAAACCTAGTCGGAATAGCATTTACCATTACCGACGGCTTTATTCCACACCAAGTCTAAGAATTTCTCCTTCTGCCCCTGTTCCAATGCACACAATGCTGGCTGTTCGATACACGTTCTCGCAAGTGCGCGTTTGTATGTGAACGGTGACAGGAGAGGTAATGAACCACCATGTTCTTATAACCAGGCTTTCAGCACCACTTTACTGTAAACGCTTTCGTCTAGGCCATGTAAGACTCTTTGTGGCTGTTCTCCCTTGAGTAACTGGAAGACTTGAAAAGAACACAAAGTGGAGTGTTAAAGCGAAGCCCCTTACTACGCCAATAAGAAAATTCACGTGTCAAATTTTTTTCTGTTGAGGTTATGAAGGCACTTGACTAAGTAGATCGTGTGTCAACTTAACTTTTTCAGGCTCTGAAAAAGGCGAAACCACCGAAACGTCAGCCAGTATTATAGGATAAAGGATAAAGTTCTTGGCGTTGATCAATCCCTAAGGGATGCACCATGCATTCGACTTCATTAATCATCGTTGGAGGTTACGGAATGCATATCTGACCTTTACAATGACTCGCGGTGGCCTACCGATGTATCGTGCTGCTATCCTTCTAGACAAGTCTGGTTACCCATTTGCCGACCCCAGAGGGATGGAAGGCTTGGTGGGCCATGGGCGCGGGATCGATTCCACGTGGGTGTATTGCAGAGCGCCTCCGATCATTGCGCCACACGTGCCCTTCAGCCAGTATTATACTGAATAAATCTTCTTCTTAGCAACCTCGTGAATGCTCATCAAAAAACAGTGAATTATTTGATCAACGTCGAGACTAAATGGATGTCGGTACTGAGTTCTGCCTCGTGTATATATTCTATATCATCCAACTTAACAAATAACTACTAATGACGACAGTAACAACAATATCTTGCAATTCTTGCCTACCCTCAAAATCGAAGGCCATCCAGAAATCATTCCTAAGTATCCGAAAGCAGTTACATTTCCGACTTAAAACTTAGTTTTTTGGCTACAGTAAGTAATATTCATATAGAACATCGCGTCGGTTACATTCAGAATGTGCTACATCAATAGGAAAATTCTGAACAATTACGTTCCCTACAACGGCTGCATCTAGTGCAAACCGTCCTAGCACCTACAGCAGCGCATTTCCGATCGCACTATTTTGTAAAAGCCTTGTAACATCAATACATCGTATCCAATTTTTCTTCGAACCCGCTCTCTTCAGTGAAATGAGCAGTGGACTGTGTCGAAATCAGGCGTCCATCTTGAAGTCATTCAATTAAAAGTTTTCCGCATGCGCTCGTCGTATATTCTCTGTGCGTTACCAGGCATATCTGAGTTGTCATGTGGAAGAAGGGCTATACGTACCCAAAGTATGAAAAAAAAATGTATCTAAGCTACGAAGAGACAGAAACATATGTACCACTTGACAGCAAATTGACAATACATCACCATCTAGTTAATAGTGTCCATGATAGCTTCCTAGTTGTAGCTTTCAATCAGTTCTGGTTTCGATGAGTAGGAAGAAACAGACGAGTCGCGAAATGTCGATAGCATAATAATGTCCTTTTTATCTTTCCATTCCAACACCGCTACACCGTTCCGATTCTGTTACTCCACCAGCTGTCCACTTTTCAGCTCTTACGAATTGTTCAGGAAGTTCATTTTCCTATTTCCCTTAGAGCTGCCAATAAGATGAGTCTCTGCAATAAAACACTCTGCAAAAAGTTCATTTTCCTATTTCCCTTAGAGCTGCCAATAAGATGGGTCTCTGCAATAAAACACTCTGCAAAAAGAAGGATCGTGTAAAAAGGTCCTGGGTAGGTGGAAGGCGACTCTACTTCTGAACGGCATGGTGGATTCCTCAATACATGCGTACTTTCCAGGCCTGTATATTCTGCTGCAGTTCCCGTTGATAAGGTCGATTAGTAGCCTAGTCTTGTACAACCTGCCTTATCGGTCACATATTGCGTCAATAGGATGACACACAAAAGCAGAATTCGCACTCCAGTAACACACAAAAGCAGAATTCGCACTCCAGTAATCTCTCAAATGTGTTACTTGAACAGTGCCTTGTTAAGGCAGAGACCGATAGATAATCTCATCTCGTCAACACTTGTCTTTTGCCATGACACATCCTTTCATACAGCAAATCTTTTCGCCTCGTTCATAACCAACTCCCAAATATCACTCATAAACAATGCGTAGAAATCTCTCGGTTCAGCCCATGAATTCTCCACAACTCCAGTTTCTTCATCATCACTCTCGATGAGAAGTCGATCGAGAGCCTAAGTTCAAAGCGTCGTCATCTGACATGGCTCAAACCCATATTGTTAAATTTTTGACCAAGAAAATTAATCTAAAACGAGAAGCACGGAAATTTTTCATAAGCAGGAAAATCGACAGTATAGAGAGAGAGAGAGGTGGGTAAGAAAGAGCGAAAGGAAAAGTGATGAAGGCAATGTACCATAACGACAACTTCACAAAGGGCAACCTTACATAGCTCAATCCTCTAGAATATTTCTCAAGAATGACAAAAGAATGACTCTGATTTCTCGAGTAAAAATTACAGAAAACTCCACTGATTCACTGAAGTGGCCAATGTTTGGACCTACTAATCGAGCCCTCCATCCAACTCATACATACTTGAAGGGCAGTTTTTCGTCCCAACAACCATATTTCAGCTCATAGCAAACTTTATAGAATCAAATGAAAACTGCTGAATCTACAAATTTCCGCTAAGGAAACGCAAATTCTCTGGTATGACCACCATAGAAATGGCTTTCCTATGAAAGTTTTGATCTTAAATAAGCTTAAAACGGAAATTACATCCTAGCAAGGTTACCAATTTTTTTATGGTGATACAGCAAAGTCTCTCTTACAAGTCTGTCGAGTTATAAAGTTCTTAAGTTTTCTTTAGCGAAAATTATCCGGAATTACCAGAAAACCGCATCGCCGTTATGCAGAACATACAAAGTTTAATTTTTTGACCAATAATTAAATGTTTCTCATTTCCAATTGGCACGATCGATCATGGACCGTATGGAATAGTCGGTTACAGGAAATACTGA
Organism: Angiostrongylus vasorum; assembly: GCA_018806985.1. Lineage (NCBI taxonomy): Eukaryota > Metazoa > Nematoda > Chromadorea > Rhabditida > Metastrongylidae > Angiostrongylus > Angiostrongylus vasorum. The sequence continues at coordinate 1,224,481 of JADANN010000466.1, forward strand.
AGTAAATCAAACATAAACTGCAACATCCTCAGGATTCTATCTGCAATATGTATGGCAGATGAAATGTACTAAAATGTAGCAAATAGTAGTACGTAGTAGCAGCGTTCTATCTCTGGAAGGATGAAACAAAACCTCTTCTGTGATTTCCTGAAGTTCTCAACCTCTCTCCCTAACTGTCGAAAAAATTGTTGTCTAGCATTTGGCGCTTCTAAATCGCAAACGAGTTCATGTTTTTTTGGCCTTCGTGAAATCAACGGCTGTCGTGTACGTGTTGATGAGGATCACCACTATGTAATGATTAGAGGGATACTAAATAGATGGGATCTAAATATGGAGTGTTAAAATCATAGTTTCAATCATGTTCGGCGATAACGACACAGTTGCTAGCGATGGCAACTACTTATCGCTGATATTCCTCTTTCAATGCTAATTCAAAGCATGACGATACGGACTTCATCATCGGGCCATAAAAAATGAGTAAACCGAATGGGAAAACCATTGATGAGAAAAAAGAATCAAAATCCAGTTCTAATCCAGTTGAATCAAATGGTCAGGAAGATGCCACCTCATCAATGGACACTAATACAAATTATAAAAGACTGCCAAAGTAAGATCAAAATCAGGAGGCAAAACGCCGTAAGAACCAAAAGATGACAATGTCTAAAAAGGAAATCAAGGGAACTGTGGTGTGAAGAAGCCAGAGACAGACAACATTTACAGAAAAAGTACCCTATACACAGAAGAAGAAAAAACTTGGGCACTTCAATGTATTGAACAAATCCAATTCTCAGTGAAATAGTGCAGAACCTATTTGCAGCATTTAGTGAATCAGTATAGTCAAACCTCGGGGATTATACCTCACATGTCTTATCTTGTCTCGTATTCCCAACTCTCTACTCCTACAGCAAATGGGTAAGTAGATGTTAGGTTAGAGAGGTTAAAGATGCCGTGAAATATAACCGCTTATCCGATCCAGCCCCGGGCAACTTAAACTCATTTGGTTCCAGAATTGTCTACAAAAAGCTTCTTCAAATATAAAAAAGACCGAATACTACCTGAACATCTGGAAACACTCTATCAAAGCTGTGAAGATGAAAAACGACGCCAAAATTACGTTGGATTGCACCTTTCAAGAAAGAAAAAATGCAGCACAGGCGAAAGAACTTCATTAACCTATCACTGTTTAAAGAAAGGAAGGTAGAACTATGAACAGATTTAAACAGACAATGACAGTTATCAACAGCTCTGTATATCTATGGCTACAAGATGACACCAATAATACCTGGAGTTTTTAAGAACATTTCCAAGCGACACAGCACTCAAGCCCTATGTGGTTATGGATGAGGCGAATAACAGAACATGTGGCGTTTCATATTTCATTAGTACGATATGTAATCAAGCTAATAAAGCGACTCAAACGAACACAACTAAAGACCTCAATCACCCTTATCGTGTGCCAAAGTTATCACAAATAGGGTCTGCTCACGCAATGGAAAAGATAAGTGCCAAACTTTTAATATCTATCCTTTCCCCTATTTAAATTGATTTGGTGACGAGGTAGCAGTATGCAGGTTACCAGGCTCCCTCGATGGGACTTTTAGCTAGACTTCTGGGACGAAATTCCGAACATCTCAAGTGGAGTGTTTGCACCAAGTAATCTTCTGCTGTGCACCGTAATCTTGTATTCAAAAACTTTGACAAATGAGATGCTAAACCACTACACAGTACTTCGTTAATTCATGACCTTCATATCTAGAATGCCAAATTCAAACGACAGATTATAGTGAATAACACTAATCAATTAGAAAAGACGCCTAAGTCTTGAGCATTAGATTGAAGCCATATCACACAATTACATGAAAATCGTTTTAATAACTTAAGTAAAATTGTCGAAAAAAATTAGACATCGAAATACGACTTTGACTCTGACAAAACATACATGTTAGAATGAGTTGCACTTATGCGGACTTTATTGTTTATGTTAATTAAACCAAAAGACTGCAATAAAACGGCTGGAAGGTTCATGGTTTTCCTACGGAAGTCGTGTCCAATAAATTATTTCCGCACGGGAAACTCGTCGAAGGTGATAGAGAGATTGTACAAAATCGTTACCTTCTATTTAATGGCTAGGGGGTTAATGGTATCTATTTACAAACATACACAGGGATTTATATAGGAATCACCTGTATCACCTGCAGTCCCGTTGATCGTCGAGTGACTCGAGTGGGCGCCAGTAAATCATCCATTTTCCCTGTCGCATGCAAGAGTAGCCCAGTGAGTTCTGCTCGCTCTAGGGACTCGTCGAGCATCATATTTTTCTTCTAAGCTCTTCGCGAAGAACTCTGACCATCGGGTCGGTGGTCTTCCTGCAGTACGTTTGACATCCCAAGGAATCCAGTCACTAACGGCTCTTGCCCATCGGTTGTCATTCATACGCATTACATATGCGGCCCACCTTATCTTCGACTGTTTGGCGTACAGAACGGCATCTTTGATTTTTGATTGTTGACGCAGGTCGGAGCTTCGGATCACATCCCTTACTTGTGTGGAACGGGATACTCCTAGCATCGCCCTTTCGACTGCGCGTTCGGTAACGCTGAATGATCCTTCATCCTGCTTACGCAGCGACCAGGTTTCTGACGCAGACGTTAGGGCAGGAAGTACCGTTGAGTCGAAAAGGTGGGCACGGAGTCGGGTGTTCTTTGTTCTCTTCACCACATCCTCGATGCTCTTGAAAGCTCCCTAAGCCGCTCGTTTCTTTCTGGTCAGCTCTGGAACTAAGTCGTTCATCATATTGATTTCCCGACCTAGGCTGACATAACTGGAGCATTCAGAGATGTTCGTTCCGTTGAGCGTGAATAGGGCATATGAAACCAATCCGTTCTTAATGAAAACATCGTTTTTGTGAGGTTTAGTCGAAGACCAATCTTTCCACAGGCTTTATCAAAGTCGGCAAGCATACGTTCCGTTGGGCTAATGTTCGGTGTTATAAGGAGGATGGCAGCAGCAAAGCGAAGATGATGTAACTGCCGACCATCGATTTTCACTCCCATACTATCCCATTCCAGTGTTCGTATGACGTTCTGGAGGATGACGGTAAATAATTTTGGCGAGATGGTATCGCCCTGCCTAAATCCCCTTTTGACGTCAATGTTGATATTGTTGTAGAATGGTGAAATCTTGGTTGTGAAATTTTTGTACAGCTCACCAAGATTCTTTATGTACTGAGTAGGGACTCCTTGACTATCAAGGGCTTCCATGACTGCTTCTATCTCAGTTGAATCAAAGGCCTTCTGTAAACCAATGAAAGTAAGACAGAGCGGTCTTTTGTATTCTCGCGATACTTCAATGAGCTTTGTTATGGTGTGGATGTGGTCCATCGTAGTAAATCGTTTTCAGAAACCCTGCTTGCTCACACGGCTGTCCTTCGTCCAGTGTTCTGTCAATCCTGTTTAGGATGACTCGAGTGAAAAGTATGTAGACGACAGACAGCAGGCAGATTGGCCACAGTTGCCAATTTCGCGTAGGACACCCCTTCTGAACAATAACACGGTCTTGCCGGTCTTCCACTGAGTAGGGACCTTGTATTCGGACAGGTAACGTGTGAAGAGCAGAGCCAGTGCGCTTACGAGGACTGGCGGAAGGCTGTTCAGGTGTTCTGATCTTATCCTGCCCGGACCTGGTGCTGTTCGATTTTTCACCGACGAAATGGCATGTCGGATTTCGGAAGGGAGAACCGGTGGTGCAACATATCCATCCTCCTTCATTTCATATGACGGAAGGTGAGCGTGGCTACCGAAGAGATCTGAGTAGTATTCTGAGTAATAGTGAATGATTTTCTACATTGCCTTTCTGGACGCTGTAACTGTTCCGTTTGGGCGTCGGAAAGCAATCATGTTGGTCTTGTAATAGGGCGAAGCTTCGGTGGGCTTTGCGAATGCTTTTCCCAGCCTCTGCAGCTTCGACCATTACTACTGCTCTTCTCTCCTTTAAGATCTTCTTTTATCGCCTGTCTGCATTGTTTTGCAAGTTCGGACGTTAGTTCGCAGTTGCCTGCGGCTCGTCCGATTCCACGCTAGCGTATCAGCTCGAGTGTTTCTGGAGACAGACGTCTTTTGATGACTTTCGAACTCTCAGCTTTCATAGCGCTAACGTGAAGACGTTGAATGAGCCGATCGTATTCCTCCTCGATGTTATCGACAACGGCATTTTCCCAACAGCCGACTAATGAATTGAACAAGTCTCAATTTGTGGTGGTTCTGGGACTTCGTTTTTTGAATTTAGCGGCTTTTCTCCATTCCGCGAGAGATAGAATCTTGCGCGAAGGAGATGGTGGACTGATCCCGTGTAGAATCTTGGGAAAACAGCGACATCGGTTAGGCAAAACCTATTTACTATGATGTGGTCTATTTCGTTATGGTACTCTCCACCTGGGAGACTCTCACGTCCAGCGTTGAGGGCGGGGCTTCTGGAATTGCGAGTTACCATGGATGGTCTTGGTCGCCATGATAAACTCAGAGCAGCCACTCACCCTGTTCTTTCCATTCTAATCCGTGCGTCCCAATGTGACGTTCTTCAGACGTTCTTTCTTTGGTCCAATGCTGGCGTTGAATCTCCAGTGATGACCTTGAAGAATGTATGGTCTTCTCCGTAGAACTTCTCCAAGTCCATATAGAACGCTTCGACTTTCTTTCTTCGTCATAGTTTGATGTCGGCGCGTAAACGAGCGAAGATCGTTTTAATCGTAAACGGCCGATTCGGGTTGTAAGCTATTCGAATGAACCGATGTTCATGGACAAACTCGTGTTGACGAGAACGCCGACGCCGCCGACTCCTCTACTGTCGCATGTTCCGAAGAACAGTTCTTCTCCGGTGTCATAGACGACGTTGAATGGGTGGCGTCGTCTCGTCTGCGCCAGGCCGGTGACATCGTACCTTATCTTTCTTACTTGCATGAGCAAGACTTCTATCGAGGACTCGGATGCAAGCGTACGTGCATTGTAGGGTACAGATCGTCACCATAGTTCTTCGTGATCCAGGCAGCTTCCATTGGTCCTGAGATTTTAGCAGCCTCTCCGTACTCATCCTAGCCAACACTGCAAAAGTGGGAGCTCTTTCAGGGTCAGGGATAATGAGGCCCGTTTTTTTTACTGTGTTTAGCATTTTTGATACCCACGTATAGCTTGCTGGGCTCCTCACGGGTAGCTTGCCAGCGTCTCCCAGAGTGGACATGGAGCTTATTTGTTGGAGGCGACTCCTAACCGCCTCCCATATACTTCCCCTGTCACTTGATTACAGGCTTTTGGCCGAACTGACTCGTAGAATACAATCTGCACAAACAAGAACGCACCCACACACGCGTGCATGAATACGCCCCGTAAATGCAGAAGGTATGTGCCAAATCGGCGCAGCAGAAACAGGGAGTCCATGTCCTGAATCCACCTGCGTCTCAGGGAAGCAAAGGTCGCTCTTGGTCAGTGATTAACCTCCTATCCGCCACCTGGGGACGCGTCACGTAGCCTCGCGACTAACCGGCTCGAGATCCCTCATATGAGGGAGATCCGTGCATACGTATACGTACATATATATATATATATATATATATATATATATATATATACATATATACACAGAAATACTCATATGTATGTATATACATATATAGGGCTCGTGTGGCGGAATGGTCGAAGGCGCCCTGCAACACACACATGGGATCGATCCTCGCCCCTTGGCCTACCAAGCCTTCCATCCCTCCGGGGTGGGCAAATTGGTACCAGACTTGTCTGGGAGGGTTGCAGCACTGGCTCGACACATCGCTAGGCCACCGCGAGTCATTGTAAAGCCCACATATGCATTCAATCACCTCCAAACGATGCTTAATAAAGTCAGAATGCTTGGCGCATCCCTCAGGGGATTGATCAACGCCGAGAGCCTCATTCTTTTTTGTATACATATATACGGCTTAACAAATGAAGGAAAGTGAAGTAAATCTGCTGTCAAATCATGCAAGTAAAGTAAGTCCAGGTTATGGAATACAAAAAAAATTGGTATAGGAAGTATAAAAACTTGACTCGTACCAGTGATTCTCGGTTCTCGGGACTTTTTCACTTTCGTCGCAGAGGTAGCAATCCACTCACACCCGTTGACGCTACTTTGTGCCCGAACTGAGACTTTGACGGCGTCGCCTAGATATCCGTTCAAGCGAGAACGACGTAAACAAGTAATAATTTTTCACATCGACATTTATGTGTAGTAAATAACTCATCAACATACCGATACTCAGGTAGGAGTTCAGTCGAGTTACTTCTTCCGAGGAAAATGCCGCTCCAGGGATAAAAACAGATCCTAATTCGACGCTTGATGCAAATGCTAGCGTTTCACTTACGTTGGTGACTGCGACGATCTGGAGAATTTTCGAGAAGTTCATTTATGACAAGTTATTGCGATATTCGTTAGAAATAATGGTGTTAACAGACGGAAATAAAGGTTTGTGTAAAACCTAAACATTACCACAACAAGTAAGGTTCCTGCTCAAGTAAAAATACTACTATTGAGCAGCACTGAAGGAAGCATCTGCTGAATAAGAGAGATTTACCTCTGCCTCACTGGGGAAATTCCAACTTGAGTGACCTACCTTGTTCTTCTTCACAGTATCACTCGTAGAAGTAAACCCCTCCGTTACTTCTGTCCCATCAGCTACTTTATTATTCGTCAACACTCTGCCCACTGGTCGGACCTTAAATTATGGGCTGTCAAAAATAGAAGAAAAAAATGCTGAAAAATAACAGCAAAGACCAGCGCTGAGTCGCATTTACCTATACCTTCGATTAAAACAGCCAATCGACATCTGCATGAGAATTGTACTGACCGCAAAATACAAAGCAACATTAAAAGCAAAAACGATAAAGCTCTCGGCGATGATCAATCATTGAGGAAGGTGCCAGGCATGCGACTTCACTAAGCACCGTTGGAGGTGAATGAATGCATATCTAGCCTTTACAATGACTCGTGGTGCCTACGGATGATGTATCGAGCCAGTGATGCTGCCCTCCAGACAAGTCTGGTAACAATTTGCCGACCCCGGAAGGGGATTGATCCTATGTGCCAAAATGACATTAGAAACTGAAAAACATCTCACCTTCACTGCTCTCCACTTACAACCGTTTTTTTCTTCTTGGGGCACCATGGTGACACGTACAATGTCCCCGGTGTTATAGCGTATTGCAAAATTCGGCGCGTGCTCAGATGGCGGAATGGCGGCCGCCAATGGGCAGAAAACGCTGCCATTCACAGTTTCGACGAACGCGAACTTCGTCTCCACACGACTAAGACGGCCGGTCACCGTTAGTTTCTCTACCATGCACCGAATCTACAAACATATTTAAGCAAAAAATCAGTATAAAATGTAGGGCTTTCAACATCGACTTTCCATGGTTAACACTGGAAAAATGTTCTAAAAGTATGACACAGGTTTCACCAGCCTCAAAAAATGAGCTTGAGAGCGACGATAACAGTAGCGATTAACATTATTGGGACAGATCCATTCTTTGTCTAAGACCACAAAGGTACATAAAAAACCGTGTGATTCAGGAGGAAAAGACCTCAAAGGAAGACGGTGTCCAATGTTTTCGACTACGCAAGCACGTTCTTACGATGCTTGTGTCATTCATACAGAATCGTTCTGTCTAGAGGACATAGCGTTTCAGAAACAATGGAGCAGCCTTCGGCCATGACCTATTCTGAACACCTTAATCTAACGCTACCTAATATTGTGGAATCCTTAGCTTCCAATAATACACGTTGTTTCATACACCTTTGATGTGAAGGACAACGCTTCCCCAATAGTGAGTGTAATCTCTTTATGAAGTTCAGGGGGTTCACAATGAGACCGAGAACAGTCTGCTTTCAATTAGGTGTAGGTGGATTCAACTGGTGGAATACCTACCTCTGCTGTACAGGAAGGACGCGTTCCTTCAGTACTCATGTTACAACATGCATACTCCTATGCACGACAGGGACGACAACAAGGACAGGGACGAAACCTTACCGATCGCTCAGTGGAGTTCCACGATGTCCCAACGAACGGGATTTAATGCAACAAATGCTTTCGGCATTGATCAATCCCCTGAGGGATGCGCCATGCATTCGACTTCATTAAGCATCGTTGGATGTGATTGAATGCATATCTGGCCTTTACAATGACTCGTGAATGCCTACCCATCTATCGAGTCAGTGCTGCTATCCTTCCAGACAAGCCTGGTACCAATTTGCCAACCCCAAAAAAGATGGAAGGCTTGAGGGGCCATGCGGGCGGGAATCGATTCAGCAGGGCGCCTACGACCACTGCGCCACATGCACCCATTTGAGGCAATACTAGCTAAAAAGCCTTTCCGCACAGGCTAAGAGAACATATTTTAAGACGCGGAAGACTTTTTCCCACTGACGAATCGCTCATATTTATCATTAAACACAATTATGAGAGATTGCGAGCAAAAGAAAAGTTTAGGATGAAAAAAAACTCCTCAAATACTACATGGAAATAATCCTCGTGATCTATCCAGGCCATATGAAATCTCGACGAATGAGGGCTAACAGGTTTGCCAACGATAACACCAACCACTGAAATTCATGTGGCAACTGTTAAGAAACTTTAGAATATCTCAACCATTACGACTTAATGCCCTAAAGCTCACTATTGTCAGAGTACTTAGATGTAACCAGACAAACAAGTTTAATGAAATGATGCACATAATTCATAGAAGAATTGAACCGTCTCATGCATGAATTAGTTCTACCGCTAATGAACTACCCGAACGTATGAGTTCTGATCCGTCCAGTGATGGTTGACTACACGACTACCAACCCACAGCTGCTTAGTTGGAGTAGGATATCTGACTAGTCAGTTTGGTCGGTTAAAAAATACAAGGTTAAACACTGGTTACAACGGAGGCAACTCTTGCGCGTCTTGAAGAACCACACTACTCAAGATTAGAGGGGTTAGCGAACCGTCCAAAGACATCCGCCCTCACGAGAAATGGCGCCAAAGAGTGCGCACGGACGCAATCTTTGAACGACGCCGCGCCTCTCTTGTGTCGGTCACGGATGTGCACGTGCACAGTCAGAGGAGGTCGCGTGCACGTTTCTTCTCATGCATCATGTTCCAGGACATGATTTGTAATTCTCTTAACGTAGGCTATATTTCTACGGCTGATTTTTGTTCTTCGATTTTTTTACACGATCCGTCATCAGATCTGTGTGGATCTCAGCACTTCTCGAGTTCGATTCGTTTTCCCTCGCATTAGTCCTGCAAAGGCCTTTGGCGTGTTCCTTGGGCTACTGCTTGAGGATTTCGTCTTCTTTATGAATGTCGTAGAATGCTGATCGAGTCGATTATTCTTGTAATCTTGGAGATAGCCGGGCTAGGGCGTTCCCACATGGACTGAAGGAGAGCTTCGCCTGAATGGCTATACCAAATGCTATGGCTGAATACCATGTACAATATTCCTCTCAATGGGTTATTGTCCTGTACGCATGCGATGTGTGCAAGTGTCGTATTTTTAGGGTGTACGTCCGAGAGATGAACTCGTCCGAAAAGGTGTCTCTTGTAAACCCCTTAGCTGCAGACAACGCCTTCTTTGGCATGGTCTTTGCTACATTGATCTGCTTTCGATTAGCGATCGGATTAATATGTATAGTCTGGTAACGAAGTTAATCAACCCTTGGACCCTTAGATGGCCCGTCTTCACTGGTTGCGCGGGCCTCAGCATAATTTTTCACTTTTTCGGAGATTTGCTGGTTTAGTCATTGTGGTTCCCTGGAATCCCGAGGTCAGCCTGGCCAAAGTCTGTCCCGGGTCGTCACCACCACAGGCACTCGCCGCTTTTGTGGATCAGAGGGAGATTTGCCACCATGCGACTAGTTTGAAACCAGGACGGTGGTGGATCTTGGTACTGGTTTACTCTTAGCGTGGGTTTCTGATGGTAACGCGGGACTCCTTCTCAACTTGGGAGACCCTGCTGGGAGGATGAATCCCCCTGTGTACATCGCAGCCCGACACCCATGAACACGTCGCAGCGACGATGAGGCGGTAAATTGTTGGGAGGAGTAAATTGAAAATGGAAAGTATACGTCAAAATCGTCTACTCGCCTTAACGCCTTAACGTTTGGGCGTAAACGTCGAAAATGTGGACAATGCGTTAGTAATTTGCCTAGCTTTCAAAATCAAAGTGTTGTAGCAAATATAATCCAATGGGATCCGCAGTTCTTTCAAAAACCGCACCTTATCAAAGAGTAAATCACCGTCGCACAGCTTCTTTGTTACGTATCAGGCAGCTCCCTGTCATGTGATGATGAAGAAAGTTTGTGGTAAGAAAGCGACTACTACATCTGAGAGTGATCTAAAAATAACCTCGCACACTGGTTCCGACGTTGAGAAAAAGTGCCAGTCGAGTGCTGATCACTGTCAAGGACAAGTTGGACAAGAAAACTTCTCAACGTGTAGGGAAGAAGGCGCACAGAACGAGGCGCATCAAAGCGAGCGCTGACTCAAATACGAATGAACGTTCGATATTGGTTTCACAAGCGAAGATAGCTTCCCCATAAAAATAAAAGGGTAAACTCTTGGCGTTGATCAATCCCTAAGGGATGCCCCATGCATTCGACTTCATTAAGTGTTTGAAGGTGACCGAATACATATCTGGCCTTTACAATGACTCGCGGTGGCCTACCGACGTATCCAGTCAGTGCTGCTATCCTCCCATACACGTCTGGTACCAATTTGCCGACCCCGGAGAGGGATGGAGGGCTTGGTGGGCCATGGGCGCGGGGATTGATTCCACGTGTGTGTTGCAGGGCGACTCCTACCACATCACCACATGTGCCGTAGCTTCCCCCTAGTAGAAGTTACCATTTGAGTGAAGCCATACCAATCGGTGTAGAAAAGTCATCGGCAAAACACGAAACTGTTGTACATTGCATTTCATAGTTTGCAATCGCTTACCGCTTCACCGTCTTACTGTTTATTCGAACGTCGAGGACCTATGAACTGATGGTCTCGCTTACATATAAAGGAACAAGTCAACAACGACTACAATTGTTCGCCATCTAGAACGGTTTCCCACCGAACAAACATCGTTACTACGTAGAACGGGTTCCGTTCTCTCAAAGTGACACCATTTCGTCGATTCTGTCAGCCGGTGCACTAAAGCAAAGAAGATCGGGATGTTACATTTTCGAAGAACCCACTGAAATAGAAACAGTGTGATGGAAGACGTTAATGGACAAGGAAAAAAGAGATTGGAACAAATTGTACGGAAAATTGAGTTCATTATGAGTACACAGTACAAAGTGCTCACGAATAGATAAATGACCCCGTCCTAGTCAATACTAAGACATTCAGTAAATCTTAGCTTTGATCTGAAAAGCTGCTCGGAAAAGAAATCAAGTGAAAGACGGCGTAACACCTTGCAGAATCAGTATGAGGGAATTGCTGAGCAAGTCATGCATGCAAGTTTCCGCACGTATACAGTCGCGTCCACGATTCTTCCCCTGTGCTGTACACTGGCTCCACTTCGTCTATTCCATCCACAAAGCCCTTGCTTATGACACTGACACACTATGGACCGGATCAGCGCTGCAAAGCTTGCACGTTCCTAAAATGTCTCCTATCGATCGATACGAACAGATCATGAGGTGCGAAGGTGCAGGAACGAGGTGGTTCAAGAGGCATTTTTGGTCTTAGAGGGAAGTCATTAACATCTACTCACACTGTGAGTTCGCTGGAAATTTATTCGAAGTCCACAGTTTGGTCTCGAATTTCCTGGACTAGAAACACATAGATTTAGCCAGAAGATTGGGCAGTTTCCATACAGACTTCCACTGTGCCTTTCGTTTGTTTTCAGTAATTTTCACACAACAGATTTTGCAGTTGAAACAAGATCGGTAGTGGGAAAACAATTCTTCCTAGTCAGATGACGGTGCACATCCTTCTGCACGATGTCTTGCTAAGCATGCACACGGTTATTACCCGGTAACTTTTTCAAGTACTAAGGTCAAATCGGAGGGGCTGTATAAATTTCGACGATTAGATCAGACCACCTCGTGGCCTCATCGTGGATGGGAGGTGTTCCTCGGTGTCGGGCTGGGATGTACAGCGGTGGATTCCTCCTTCTAACCGGATCTTCCAAGCTGAGAAGGAGTCCCGCGTTTCCATCAGGAAACCCAGCTAAGAGTAAACCAATACCAGGATCCACCATCGTCCTGGTATCAAACTAGTTGTATGCTGGCAAATCTTCCTGTAATTCACAAGAGCGGCGACTGCCTGTGGTGATGACGGCGTGGGGCAGACTGGTCAGGCTGACCCCGGGACTCCCAGAGGACGACAGTGGCTAAACCAGCAAAACTCCGAAAATTTCAGAATATGGTGAGCCCCGCACAACCAACGGAGCGCGCCATCCAAGTATCCAAGTAAGTAAGGTTTGATCAGAACACTTTTGAGTTTTATTCCTAGTGTTTCAAATAACACCACTTCTCCTCTACTCATTCTGAATTCAGTAGTTACGATGCAGCTCTATCAACAGGGAGTATGGCTGGTCATCGAGTGCCTCCAGTGGTGGGTGCTAACCAGTAAACAACCACTTGTAACTGTTGTCCGTAGCAGACACTGGCCAGGCGCCATCCAGAGCCCTTTATGTTTTCGTTTTTGTGCCCTGACTTAGCTTTACTCTTAGCCGCGTTTCCTACTGAAAGTATCGAACTTGTCACAAGGTATCTGATAGTGCTGAAGGACTACACACCGCAGTTCTACATCCACGACAGTTCTGTTCGTCTGTAATTCTGAAGAACTTGTTTTTCTTTAAATAAGTTGCCCTTTTTTTCCTTTCTCTCTCCTTCTTCTTTTTTTCCTTTTTTTCCTGCAGTTTTTTCTCGATTCCTTATTTCCTCGTCATGGTTCGTCTTGGTAATAAGGAAGGGGGAAGAGTGAACATTAGGAGTTTTTTTACTGCTTACATGGAGAATGTTCATCACGAATTCTTTGTAATTTGTCTTCATTCAGTCTTTGTTAGTTAATTAGAGTGGTTTTGTTGCCTTTAACAAGTCTTATCATGCGTTGTTCTCAAAACTCTCTAAAAGCACTCGTTTTTCTCTTTTTTTTCTCTTACTTAGTTTACTTTTTAGTTTATATTTCTCTATTTCAGACGTGATGGTTGTTCCTTTCATGAGAAGGTTGTTGATTTCTACCAAAAGTGTCCCGTCTATTCGTCTGTTCAGCGAACGCAGTGCTCCTTTCAGTTTAGAACGACTGTCTGGCAAGGATGAAGGTACTTATTAACTAATGAGGAGGGGGTTAGCACTTTTTTTTCGTTTCTAGGTTTTATCTGTATTAAATGCTGAGTCAAACATATATGAGGCTGTTTGTAGGTATCGCACTGTTTACTATGAACTACCCGGAAAGAAAGAATGCTCTCAGCAGATTATTCGTACAGCAGGTGAGCATTTCTTCTAGTCATATCGTTCTACTTAGTTTCCCAATTTTAGTGCTACAAAGTAACCATGGCTTGAGAAGAACCCACACTTTTCTCAATTCAGCTAGCGTTTGTTGCTTTCAGCTCAGAGAGTGCGTCGCAGCTGTTAAATTCGACAAAAGTGTTAGAGTCGTAATACTTAAAAGTGATGTGGAGGGAACTTTTTTGTTCAGGTATGAATTACTATTACAGGGATGTCCTTTATTTCAGTTGTGTTTTTTAAATGTACGTACGTTTTGAACGCACGTGTAGGGCAGTGACGGGAGGCGTCCTGCAATACACATGGGATCGATCCCCGCTCCACAGACCCACCGAACCCTCTATTCCTCCGGGGTCGGCAAATTCCTACTAGACTTGTCTGAGAGGATAGCGCCACTGGCTCGGTACATCGGTAGACCACCGCTAGTCGTAATGGCCAGATATGCATTCAATCATCTCCAACCATACTTAATGAAACCGAATGCATTGCGCATCCCTCAAGGATTGATCAACGCTGAGAGTTTTATCCTTTATCCTTTGTTTGAGGCAAAATTTGGCGTAAATCTGCAGGGTAGTGTCAATCATATAGTCGGGTGTATAGCGTTGTTTGGATTTGTGGTGTTGGTCATTGACGTGACAAGCGGCGTCTACTTAGAAATAAGATTTTTAGGCGCGGACCTAAAAGAACGTAAGGAAATGTCTGTCGATGAAGTGCCCAGATTTGTCGATTCATTGCGATCATCATTTACCGAGGTAATATTGAGCTAAATGTATAAAATAAGACAGACTATAACTATTCAATGGAACGATGTATCTTGCTGAGTTTTTCTTTTCTCTGAATGATTAAGTTCAGGGACCATATAAACCAGATCTGTCGTTCAGTAATTACATTCGAATTTCTTTTCCCACCGGTCGAATTGTACACTTTGAAGATTTGCATTCCTTTTCAACTTCCTTGCAGTTGGAAACTCTTCCTCAACCTGTCATTGCTGCGATTGATGGCTATGCTCTTGGAGGTGGTCTAGAATTGGCTCTGGCTTGTGATATCCGCGTTGCTTGTGAGTTTTGGAAACCGAATATCTGTTTTTTCTCATTGGTTTTACGCTGAGGCTGTTTTGTTAAAAAAAGGGTTGTGCCTGGAAGTTCGATAAGTTCGAGTTCAGTACTGTTGTTTGATGTTCATGAAACCAATGCAACGATTTCCAATGTATTCCAGCTGCTAATGCTAAGGTTGGTTTGATCGAAACGAGATTAGCGATTATTCCTGGAGCAGGTGAAGTTGTTGCTTTAATGTTTCCACTGAGTCCACATAAACGTTATTCATCCCTGCTTTAGGAGGAACACAAAGGCTTAGTCGAGCAGTTGGAATATCTATGGCCAAAGAGTTGATATTTACTGGTAGAGTAATCAGTGGTGAGGAAGCGAGCAGAATAGGCCTTGTGAATCATTGCACTCAGTCGGATGCTTTTGCTAAAGCTGTGGATATTGCTCATGAAATCCTTCCAAAGGTAGGTGTCTAGGTCCCGTTAGTGGACTATTCTCTTTGGGTCTACTCGACCATTGCCGTCCAGATTTTGTCGAGTCTTCCTGTTATACCACCTACCGATCCATGTTTCATTTTAAGTGAATATTCTTGTACTATGAGGCTGACATGTTTGTCGAATTCTAAGCTGCGGAATTTTATTGGATCTTAGCAGTGCATACGATGCTTCGGAAGATGTTTTCCCCAATTCTATGTATAGTGGACGACATTACACTGAGGTGTTAAATTTAAGCCATTGGTGGCTTCTTTGAATGTTCAGAGCTGCTCCGCTTTCCGTCTAAAGAGTTCTCATCTGAACTATCTTATGGTTTCTTTCTTGTTTTACCCTTCTCCAAGCTTTGATACCGTCGACAATTGTAGTTCTGACTTATAATTATGCAGTACAACGAGATCATTGTTTCGACAAGGGTTTTGAGGGGAATTTCATCCCTCACACACCAAAAAGGTGCTTATAAAAAATATGTTTCGAACAGCCACCAGCGTGTGCATAGGTAGAGAGCAGAGGGAAGAATCCTTAGAACTGGCGCGCCAAATAGCCATTTCAAATGGCTACGAAACTGCAGCTTCTCGGCATAGGCATAGAGGAAACACCATGCCCCAGGACAATTCTAGCGAAAACAAGGCTCCATTCCTCTTGCCCTTTATTTCAAACGAAATAAGTACAGCCGTAAAATGTTGCATAATAAGGGTCGGTCTAGAGAATTCCGTAAGAGTGATAGACACTCTAAGGCGCCAGCTAGTTCGTAACCGCCTATATGACCGTCCATGTACAACGAAAAACTGCATAATTTGCCCTAACGGTACAGACGGTGATTACATGAGTTCGGGTATCTTGCAAAGCGGGTGGGGACGAATACATCGGCGAAACGGGTAGACCACTCCGTGTCCGCATAAAAGGACATCTACTCGGTAGATCTAAATTAAAACAAAACACCACTAGGCGCGCATAGGATGCATAAACACAACGAAGACCTGACTCGACAGGCGAGGCCGCCACATCGAGACGAATAACAAGCGTGGACCATCGACTCGGATCATCGGCTCTGATGAAGACGAAGGCGTCGAAACGTTAGCCGAAAATAAATATTTTATCAACCTCGTGTAAGCTCATCAAGAAAGAATACATATTGATTAGTCACACCGAGCTTAAAGGAGAGTCGGTTTCGAAATATTACAACGGAGAAGATTTTGAAGTAGGAGTCACTATCCTCACGCAGGAATCCAAAATATCAGCGCGTAAAACTCTTGAAGCGTTTTGGAGCAATTCCAAATATTCAAAAATGAACTGCAAGGAGAAGTGCCTTGTCATCACGCGTGACCTGGTTGCCCATGTATTACTCTGTGCTGCTGCTAACCACCAACTCATTAGAATACTTGCAACGAATAAACGGTGGGTGTTTAAATGAAGCTGTTTCTTAGGCGGACGCAAATTTATTTGTCATGTTTTATCTGCTAGGGTTATGAAAGTGTTTGGCCGAGTAGATCGCATGCCAATTTGACCTTTCCAGACTCTGAAGAAGGCGGAACCGCCGAGACGTCAGCTATTGCATCCTAATAAATTTTATAGTACCAACATCGTTTGAAGAGAAACATCGAATTATCAATCAATGCCGAGGTTAATAAGAAGTCGCTCTTGGGAATTACTACGTGAGAACTTTTCGTTTATACTTTTGGCTGGGTCGAATCTGCGTGTTTTGGTAGTGGCTAGTCGAGTCCTTCACCACAGGGTGGTAGCAATATGAAAGTACCAAGTAGATATCATCTTATGCTTATAATACTGTCGATTATCGTCCATGTTGTCCAACTAAAGATTTCCTTTTTTCTTTCCTTTTGGAGGTAAATTGAAAGAGTCTTGGTGTAAACAGGAAACCGAGACGGCTTGTGTTCTCGTGACATCATGTCAGTAACCAGTCTTGTCCAACGGTTTTCGTGAATGCGCATATGCAATCCACCTTTTGGCATCGTTGCAAATACAAGAAACTGAAGGAGTTCTGGTTTCTCTATAGTACTTTGTGTCTTAGGAGATATTCCTATCGGTGGCCCATCAATAACATTTGCTAACCCTGACTAGTATTCCGTCTTGCTGACGTAGCTTGTAGGTTTCCGAGGCGTACAGTAACACGGAAAACATGATAGAGCTGACCTCTGGTTCCTCCTACTCAGCTCTGTTCATCATTTTGAATTAAGTATTTATTCAGAGGCATTGAACTCGAACATTTTGTGATAATTGTTATGTTGACCAACGTCGTTTTCTGGAATTTAAAATGATGCATCTTTTCCCATGCTATGTCAAGATCATCCGGTACACGTTCCTCCTTCTTCCTAAGGCTTGATGTTGTAAGAATAATGTTGTCAGCAAGACGAAGATTGTACAGTTACATGAT
Organism: Angiostrongylus vasorum; assembly: GCA_018806985.1. NCBI lineage: Eukaryota > Metazoa > Nematoda > Chromadorea > Rhabditida > Metastrongylidae > Angiostrongylus > Angiostrongylus vasorum. The sequence goes on from JADANN010000466.1 coordinate 1,241,910, forward strand.
ATGAAATGTAGCACTGGTAGCTATCCTATCGGTGTACTATGGCCTTCTTCGACTTCTCTCGATGTTGGTGATGCCATGCTTGGAAGATGGCAAATTTCTGGTTACTAATGTGTTTTAGAGACTTTAGAAAACTAGACAGGTATAGAAATAGGTGCCATGTTGTGCAAATACATATGCGATACCTGACAGGTAGGCCACGAGGCGATGTTACTTCGTTGGTGCAATGATTTTACTCGTTGAGAATACGAAGACTCATGTCTGAAGAACTCACAACCGTGAAGACTGGACCCTGAAGAGGGTAGTAGTGCTGAAACGATAGCCACAATAAAATTTTGTGAATAAACCGCTATCTTAATTATCCATGCCGAGGTTTCCTAGAAAGTCGGTGCTAAACTTGTTGCTCATGTTGTGTAGAGCGGAAAGTCTACGGGATAAGGTGCAATTCCGTAAGTGAGCAGGAAGAAATGAGTAGCATGAGTAGCTGGGTTGTTCGCGCTTTACTTTCCGACGCTTGGATAATTATTCCTGCACTAACGTAAGTTTCATAGGCCTAGGAAGAACATGAACAGAAGGTCACCGTTATCATAATCAATACACGGTTGACGAGCGAGACGAGCATCTTGTAAGAGATAAAGCAAGAAAGAGATTCTATGATTCCTTTTCATGTGGACGTTCAAAGATCTGTGACGTCGAAAGTCATCTAGGTCGGACATGCATCTTGGAGAAGACCACTGGATTTAGCTGATGCTAACAATGATTTGTCATGTGCGCAACAGGAAGACCACTGTCAACGTGGCCAAAGATCCTAGAAGTGAAACGTAATGCTTTTTGATACCCTCGACTTGGCAAACCCTTGAGGAATTCTAGCATGTGACAGGGATGAATGGAGACTCTGGTCTCTTCTGAACGAAGCGTAAACGTCTCCCAATCTCCATTCAGTGTTCAGATAAGAGTAGAGCACAGCCAGAATTTAATGTTATCCTGCGAACAACATAGTAAATTGTAATTGGTGACGACGTGGGGTAGCACCTATAGGTGAATAACATGGCTGAGAGAAAGGCGAAGCAAAGGACTCGCATGGTGTGGTGGTGAACGCGTTAGCCCACGGAAAAGATGACAACGTGTTCGTTCCCCACCGCAGACACCAGCTGTCCTGAGTTTTGCAAATATCTCAGCATCATTTCGGTTATTCTAGTCCTATTTGTAGAGCACGAAACATATGGGAATCTAGCTGGTCTTTGTTTTATTATTTATTCCCTACATCATTTTTTGGTAGAGCAAACTTTTTTTGAAACTTCTGGAGAACAAATATTTTCTGAAGTTAATTCTTAGGAAGAAATGTATAAAAGGCTTGCATTTTTTTATAATCACATACTTTTTTTTATAAGTATGAGTTTTTATAAGTATGAGTACCCTTTCTTCACGTTAGTTGTTCGCGATTTTCTGGACAGTCCTTGCTTTTTTTGCCAACATTTGAATTGTACGGTGCATCCAATTTCTCGGACTTTTTGTTATTTCTAAAGATCGTTTTAGAAGTGATATGCCATGTGCAGTACTAAATTTCAGGGTCCTATTGCTATTCGAGTTGCTAAGACTGCCGTTCGCCTTGGTTCTGAAATGAGCCTGGACTGTGGCTTAGTGGTGGAGCAACAGTGCTACGCTCAAGTGAGTTGTTACCTTTCTTAGTACTACTGTTGTCATGTATATTCTAGGCTCTGTTTTCAACATGAACCACAGGTGGTAACAATTCCCGTTTTAGATAGTACCTACCCAAGATCGGCTGGAAGGGTTACGAGCATTTGCGGAGAAAAGAACTCCATCCTATAAAGGAGAATGATAGAAACTGCTGGTAGATTTTGTTATTCTGGCTCGTTATTCGTATTCCACCAGTTTCCACTCACTGTTTCGTTTATGTTTTCGTGCTAAATAAAGTTTTTATAGTGAAAGTCGATTATTTTATACTTGGAAGGTGTCACCTCGAACTCTTTGAAGTTTACACGGTCTTCTTAATACGAATAGAGTTCGTACATAGCAATGCGGCTGTCAAGTATACTACACAATAATTGGGACCTGATGGTGTCAGTTGCACTCTCTCGTTCACAAGTTTTAGCTCCACTTATGAGTGACGTAGAAAGAAGGTTTGAATTTGCATGAAAGTATTTATGTATACATCTTTATATGAATCTCTATAGACTTGAATATTGATATGAATACACATCTTTATATCCTTGCAACGGTTTACTGTCTTATAGTTGCTAGGAGGTGTTCTTGTGTGTCGGGCTGCGATGTAGAGCGGGGGATTCATCCCCCTAGCAGGGCCTTCCAAGCTGGGAATGAGTCCGGCGTTTCCATCAGGAAGCCCCAGGTAAGAGTAAACCAGTGAGTACCAGGAACCACCACCGTCCTGGTACCAAACTGGTCGTCTTGTGGCAAATCTTCCACTGATCCACAACACCGACGACTGCCTGTGGTGGTGCCAACCTGGGGCAGATTTTGGTCAGACTGACCTCGAGACTCCAGGAAACGACAATGGCTAAACTGGCAAAACTCCGAAAAAATGGAAATCATGCTGGGGCCCACACAACCAGCGAAGAAAGGTCATCCATTTATCCAGTAAGTGCATGAATATATATCTTTATATGGAACAGCTTATCTTTAGATGTGTTGGTTTTTTACGCTAGATATTGCCTTCGGTTACGAATAGGAACATCTAGGTTCCACAATTTGCAAATGGAGGAAGAGCGCGAAAAAAGCTTGTTGTGTGACTTCGAGCTGAAATCTATACAAGATGATAAGCTGATTGCAAAACGTGAAGAGCTTCAACGCAGTGGGAAAGATCTTTCGGAACTTCAAGAGCAAATAGGTGTTATTAATGCAACCATAGAGGATGGCTGGAGTAAGAAAGGAGAACAGCTAATGGCGAAGCTTCAAATCTCTAACGATTCTGCGCGTGATGTCAATGATGAACATAGCTTGCAACGTATGCTGGACCGAAAACTTCTTCTGGTTGTACAGCAGCGATTTGAGCAGGAGGGTTATAGGAGCCCGTGGATTCTGCCTCAGATCAAGCATGTTTCTGGAGAGAGCTTACGTGATGTTTGTTTTCATTTGATCGTTCCTGTTTTATACCTTATTAGAGGATTTCGTTGAAGTGATTTTTCGGAGGGGTTTTTTTGAGTTCAGTTATCCATATATTTACTACTTCTCTGCACTGAAAGCATTAAATTATGTAGAACTGTGATACCTCTGACATATGGTGAACGGTGCCAGTTTTTCGACATTAACCAATAATCTTTTTGATTATTAGGGTAGTTGAGGATTTGGGGAACGTACACATTCATGCAAGAGGCTCTGTGTTATAACTCTAGGGTCAAATATATTCGGAGGTTTGAATTTTATCTCACGCCCGTTGTTGGTTTGTAATTGTTTGAAACTCATGTTTCAAAAAATCTAAAGCAAAATTGTGAATTTTTGAAGTATCCGACCACGAAAGAGGCAGGAGCGAACATCGAGGACAGTGATTAAGGGTAGAGAGTCCTTTCCTAGTGGGTGAAATTCCGTCTCAATAGCTTTGCTATTCGAAATACAAGCGTCGACGACAAAAGAGGGGCTGTAGAAAAGATGCTTTGTAAGCTACAGAAAATGGAGATTTTATTCAGTATACGGAAACATCTTTTTTTCTGTTGGCAACTAACTCTAAGTTCTAGTGGTTTCTACTCCAATAAAATACCCTGTGAGCTTAAACATGGAAGAGTGGGAATATAATATTTTTAGCCACGCTTGAGTTCAAATCAACGCATATCGTCCATTATTTATTAAACTATGTATTTCTTCCCTTCAAAAAGTAGCCGATGCTCCCTTGTGTTAAAATTCTTAGTTTTCAGACAGCAGAACGTTGTTTGAAACGAATGGCAGTTCGGTTGGAGTCCTCCATATATGGAAACGCTCCTTTTGCCGTATTTACGGATCGGTACTGTTCCTTATATGAACATACGTGTATATATATATACATATGTATATATATATATATATATATATGTATATATATATATATATATATATATATATATCATACATATAATATGTACACATATATATGTATACAGATGTGCATATTTGTACAAATGAAGCCTTTGCTCTTGTAGTTATCCAAAACCGCTCAGTAGTCGCTTAGCAAGAGAAGGTGCAAAGCTGTTTTTCTATCATGCTGTTGTAACACCTAACAGCGCATTTTCGCCTAACAAAGAGGAGGTTTGCTTTTCAGTTTTACCTTTCCATTTTTTTATTTTTAACGAAACGAATCAACGAGGCCGAGATGACGAAATATGTGGATGTTAACTTTTTTTCAGTGCCTATTATTATTTTCCACGGCAGGTTATGATATGAAATATAACCACTATGATGCTGAGACATTTGCAAAACTTAGAAGCAAGTGGTGCAGTGAGTAACACGCGAGCACCCGGAAAGGGTAATTGCTGTTCGAGCTGGAATGGGGTCCAGATTTTGCGGATATCTCAACGTCATAGTGGTTGTATGTGGATATTATTATAGTCTCATTCAGAAAACTTCACATGAAGAAGTTGGTTTTTTTTATTTATTTTTCCGGAACTCTATGCAGTTGGAAAAACAAGGACTCACTTGTTGGACTTAAGCAGATTATGTTCTAAAGGGTCAATTCGGCCAAATGCGTGCAATCAAGTGACGGGGAAGTGTATGGAAGGGGGATAGGAGTCGCCTCCAACAAATAAGCTTCCCGTCTACTCTGGGAATGACTGGCTAGCTACTCATGAATATGCTTATCCCCTCGTTCAGGGGCTTAGCAACCTATACATGTTTATCAGAAGCTAAACAAGGTAAAATAAGTAGGCGTGATTCCCGTGACTCTAAGGAGCTCCGGCATGGCTGCGTTGAGTAAAATTAGAGCGCAGAGGGTGCTAAAATTTCAGCAGCATTCTATGCTGCTAAATCTCGAAGGATTGAGGTGACGATCTGTACCTACAATGCACACTTGTACCGGAGTCCTCGACGGAGAAATTGATCATGCAAGCAAGAAGGATAAAGCACGACGTCATCGGCCTGGCCGAGACGAGAAGACGCCACTCATTCAACGCCGTCTATGACACCGGAGAAGAACTGTTCCTCGGAAAAATGCGACAGTAGACGAGACGACGGCTTCGGTCTTCTCGTCAACACTTTGACCATGAACATGGATTCACAGCTAGCAACCAGAGTCGGACATTTACGGTTGAGGAGACCATGCCGTCTCTGAAAATCTCCGTCGTCCACATACTGACATCGACTTGTGACGAAGGCGAAGTCAAAGTGTTCTATGTGAATTTAGAGGGCGAAGTCAAAGTGTTCTTTGTGAATTCGGAGAAGTTCTACAGACGAAGTGATAAGAATGGAATGAGGAGGGCAAGGGTCTGAGTCATGACGGCCGCGACCGTTTATTTGTAACTCGCAATTCCGGAAGCCCCACTCTCAACACTGGACGTTGGAATCTCACTTTGGAGAGTACCATGACGAAGTAAACCACATCGTAGTAAATCGAAGATTTTGCCTAACGATATTACTGTTTCCCCAGAATTCTACATTTCATCAGACCATCGCCTCCTCTGTACAGGATTTCATTTCTCGCCGGAAGAAAAAAACCGCGAAATTCAAAAAAACGGACTTAGAAAACCACCACAGTCTGGGATCTGTTCAGATCATTAGTCGGCTATTGGAAAGATGTCGTTGTTGGTGACAGTGACGAAGAATACGACTAGCTTATTTCTTCACTTTAGCTCTATGAATGCTAACAGCACGAAAGTTACCAAGAGACACCTGAAAGCCTCGAGCTGGTATACCAGCGCGGAATTGGAGGCATAGCAACCGCCTACTGATGTCTGAACTCAGAAAACAATGCAGAAGGGCTATAAAAGAAGGTCTTAAACAGAGAACTGCGGTAGTTATTGATGAAACTGCACAAGCTGCGAAAAAGCATTCGAAAAGCCCACAGAAACTTCGCCAACAGCAGCACCAAGATGATTGCATTCAGAATCCCAGATGGAACGTTTACGGCTTCCAGAAATGCAATGGAAAAAAATCATTTACAATTAATACTATGATCTCTTTAATAGCCATGTTCTTTTGAAGAAATAAAAGAAGATGGATATACCGTCTAACCCGTTCTTTTTTCCACAATTCGACATGTTATTTCTTCAGTGAATTGTCAGAATACTGGATAAAGGACATCGACATGAGCAAGCAGAGTTTCGAAAAGGATACAGTGCGGTAGATCACATCCACGTGATAACATGACTGACTAGGAAGTCGTGAGACTTCAAGAAACCGCTCTGTTTTGCTTTTTGCTGATTTGAAGAAAGCTTTAAGCTCAGTTGAGGTAGAAGCACTCATGGAAGATCTGGCGTCCCAACCCAGTATATAAAGATTCTTCGTGATCCATATAAAAATTTAATCAGCGAAATATCACCAATCTACAACGATGTTAACATCGAAAAAAAGGGTTTCGACGAAGCGATACCTTTTCGCCGAAATTATGTACTGCGGGTCTTCAAAACGTCATCCCAACGTTCGACTGGGACAACGCGGTAGTGGAAATCTATGGCCGACAATTACACCATATTCGCTTTGCTAATGAAATCGTTCTTACAACACCAAGCATTAAGCATGCGAAACGAATACTTGCTGACTTTGGCAACGCTTATGGAAAGGTTTTTCTTCGACTAAATCTCATAAGAACAATGCACTTGAGGAACGGATTGGTTTCTTATGCCTCGTTCACCCTCAATAGAATGAACATCTCCGAATACTTCTGCTACTTCTATCTAGGACGAAAAGCCAACATGATGAAAGAGATAGTACCAGAGTTGAGTAGGAGGGACCGAAAGGCGTGGAGAGCTTTGAATATGGGATATAGTGAGGGAGGACAAAGAACACATGACTCCGTGCCTACCTTTTCGACCGCACGATTCTGCCTTCCTTAACGTATGCGTCAGAAACCTAGTAGATATGTAAGGAGAATGAAGGATCACTCAGCGTTATAGAACACGCACTCGGGAAAGGACGATGCTAGGAGTCTCCCGTTCACGTAAATGAGGTAAGCGATCCGAAGATCCGATCTACGTCAACGGTCGAAAATCAGAGAAGCCGTTCTACAGACCAAATTGTCGAAGATAAGCTGGGCAGGAAAGGTGACGCTTATGAGCGTTAACCGATGGACCAAAGCCGTAGACGACAGGATTCCTTAGGATGTCTAACGCGCAGCAGAAATGCTAATGATTCCATTGGTCAGTTTTTTTTAACGAAAACCTTAGATAAAAGATATAGTGTTCAACCAGTCCCTTTAGTGAGGGAGAACTCACTGGTTCGCTCTTACTCGCAGTAGAGAGAAATGGTAGGTTTACTGGCGCATGTTCGAGTCACTGCACGATCAAAGCGTTGACAGGTGGTACAACTGATCATCTAGTCTTCTATATAATTTTACAAATGAGTATTCAACTATACTCTAAACTGTCAACTCGATCGTTTTGATTCTGTAATGCTGTGAAGATCGGAAGATGGCTATATCGCTTGAATGTTCACCCACAATAAAATGTTTAATATTACTAAACACAAATATATTGATAGTTCGTTTCTGGAAAGGTAGAATGGAAATTTGTTCACCGAAGCAACACCATACACTTTTTTTTACAGGAACATAAGATTTTGTTGTGAGTTTTGGAATTTTCAGGTAGTTGAGTACAAGTGGGTAACACGAGAGGAGTTTTGGTCAGTGGTACGGTCAAGAAAGTACAAAGCCTGTGTGGATACTGTCTTTCTAGAATAATTCACTTTGGCGTTCTTTAATTCTTGAGCTAATTTAGTTTATGTTCTTGTAGTTCAAAGTGTTGATTACTGTTTTTTTCATTTATGTAAGGTTTTCTATGGCAATTCATGTCGTATCGCTTATTCTTCCTTATCGACTTTTCGATCTTAGCAATGTCACATCATCAACATTGAAAAACAAGTTTTCGAACCCTCCTCCTATCCAGTTTAGTGAGGTAGGTTCTTAATATTGTAAACAGCGTTTCTACATCAGGTATCTCCATCATTTTGTATGTTCTCCCATTATTATCTCTTTCTTCTGTGTTCGCCTGTTCCTACTTTAAGCTTCGCTATTGTTCCTTTATATCCTTTCTTTTTTATCTCTCTTCTATGGTTTTGTCTTTCTGCTTTTTTCCCGTTTATGTTTCTTACTCATTTTTCAGACGATTGTTTATTTTTTTTTATGGAGGCATTAATTTCCTCTGTTCATCATAAGAAAAACATTTAGGGCAAAGGATACTTTTTAGATAGACGACCATTTTGCATCTGTCAACACATTGTGTAGTTGTTGACCATTTTTCTTTCTGAAGAAGAATGACCGGTTTAGGGATCGGTGAATCGAAATGAAATGCTGACAATAAATTTAACGGGCATTTTGCTTCTATTCATCTATTAGCCAGCATTCACGGCGGTACTCCATCCTCCGTCTAAGTTCTTTTTCTTAAGTATGAGATTTTGATTATGGAAGTTCACACTTCGCAGAGTAGTTAAGTAGAACCGTAGCTATCGTTGCTCCACTGCGCAATGATTTCAGCACGTATGTGCCTGAAAGTAACTTAGCATCTCATGCTGAAGTGTAGCATAGCTTGTAGTGAACGTGTTGATTGAAGTGAAAACAATTAGAGTGTGCAGGTCTTTGAGGAGTGTGAATGTATTAATGAGAAGTGATACCTTATGACTGTTCGGTATTTGACTCAACGTTGTGACAGAGTTTATGAGACCGGGGTGTCTGGGTCTATTTGGAGGATTAAAAAGTGCGGTGACCCAGAATCCTGTATAAGTTTACACTGATTGGTAACTTATTTGTAAACCTGACCCTAGTGAGAGTAAGAGGAGGAAAAGGTTAAAAGGGTTCGATAACATTTCGTGAATTCTAGCTTTCTTGTCTTGCACAGCATGATGGTTTCGCTAGTTTTCCGAGATGTGGTGGGTTGTTCATTGTTATGGTTGTTTTGCTTCAGGGTGTAGCATAGTTTTTCTCAAGGAGACCACGCGACCAATGTTGCGCGAAAGTACCGCTTTCGTGTTGAACGGGCTAATTGACAGTCATTGTTGGAGACACTGAAAGCAATACCACGAGAACTGTAGATGACCTTGACTACACATATCTAGAGAGGTTCGTGTATCATTGGGACGTCGTAGTATTGCCACTTTCTATACGCTGATTTGTTGTATTTCTTTGGACTTTGCGAATTAATCGCATGTTTTAAACAGTACTGGAGTTCTTATGATTAAGTATTTCTTAATAATTTCTTCCCTCTTCGTAAAATTGTTAGCCTACAAATGCGAATAGATTTCACTGAGTTATGACGTTTCAACAATTTCGTGCTGAGTAGTGGATTTTTGAAGTCATGTTCTGCCTTGTACATCAGTACTCGACATAGTTAATGGAACAACTGTTGCACTCTGTTCCTTACCTTCTGCTGTTTAGGTATTGTTGTCGCTCCGTAAAGATCATTTCTTGTTGTTATCGTCGTTATCTTAGTTGTTGAGATAACAATGGTTGCTGTATAGATAACGTGGCTTTCCGTTATATTCAGGATAACAGAGTCAGTTATATTGCTTACAATCAGTCTTAGAGGTGGGTGTGGCGCAGTGGTCGGAGGCGCCATGCAACACACACGTGGAATCGATCCCCGCGCTCATGGCCCACCAAGCCTTCCATCTCTCCAAGGTCGGCAAACTGGTACCAGACTTGTCTGGAAGGATAGCAGCACTAGCTCAATATCATTATAAAGGCCAGATATGCATTCATTCACCTCCAAACGATGCTTATTGAAGTCGATTGCATGACGCATCCCACATGGATTGATCAACACCGAGAGTTTCATCGTTTAACAATCAGTCTTTTTAGCTTCCATTATTCTCAAGAGAAGGCTTGTCCTTGAGTTCAGGGATTGAAAATGGATATTATTCATTTACTTTAACAGCACTGAAGTAGCTTAGAGGTTCTGAAATTGAACATTCATTTTGCTAAGGTCTGTCGAAAGAAATCGCAGGTTGGAGTTGCAGTGCCTATACGGTAGTATTCCCATCACGTTGTTAGGATGTAACCTTCGCTCTTATCTTAGTCCGTTGTACCATACCTTCAAATTTACACATACATTCTACATAGAAACATGGGAACTATATTTGTAACGAATAATTGAATTCTTAGTGGTACATTAGATCATCAACGAGTTCCAGTACTCCGGCAGACAGCACCTTTAAGCCCAATGTCGCCATTTCGTTCATTCTGAACTGTGTCGAGGACTAGTTATTTTCCAATAATCTGATGTTGCAATACTTACTTAAACGGTCTGATACTACAAGTATTATGTAAAACTGTGAACACTTCGGGTTCCTCAACCAATCACAGCTCTGCCATGTGTGGACTAACGAAAACTGTACTTTTTACTTACTGCCTACTCTTTTTGATTGCAGGGTATATTGCGAAATATAACTTCAACGAGGCTGAGATATTTGCAAAACTCTGGATCGCAGGTGCCTATGGTGGGGGAACGAACGCACTATTGTCCTTTCCGGGGCCTAACGCGTTCACCACCACACCATGCGGGTCCTTCGTTTCGCCTGTCTCTCAGCTAGTTCTATCAATCTTTTGCCATCAGCAATCACCCGTCAACGAGATTGATCTGGGGAGCCCAAATCGGCATTGAACCCAGTTAAGCTGAGGCTATAGCTATAATCACAATTTTAACCTTTTTTACTTACTGCCTACTGTTTTTGATGGCAGGGTATATTGCGAAATATAACATCAACGAAGCCGACGGGATTGATCTGGCGTTCACCGTCACAAAGAGTGGTTAAATCTCTTGAACAGTGGGGAAAAAGTTGGAATGTTGCCCGTTCACGATACATGCGTTTGGTTTGTTAGTTTTTTTTAAACTTTACGCGATTTGTCACCACCTCTGCTGTACGGATCCGAGCAATTCTCCCATTCGATTCGTTCTCCTCGCTTTCATTGTCAACAGTGCTCTCCAGATATTTCCGCGTGTTATTTCGGTTGCAGTTTAAGGATTTCATCTTGTTTATGAATATCGTAGAATGCTAGTTGCGTCGCTTCTCCTTGCAATCTTGGGGATGACGAGCTAAGGCGTTCCCCCCTAGATTAGAGGAGGATGTAAAGGAGGGAGCTCAAACTAGCGTCCTATGTTTCCTACATTAACCATTGCGCTATTGACGGCATTCACGAGTTACATTCCGTCTAGAAGGAAAACGCACCTCGCCAGTAAATCTCTCATACGAAGTACAAGTGACGGGTCAAACTATGCAAACCGTGCAGTAGAGACTGCTAATTGTATAGAATTAGAGCTTAAGTAGGAACTCTTCCAAACAGGAAGGCGTTGCTGAAGGGTGGTGGTGACGCTCATACACGACTTATCTGGTGAGAACTGTGGCATTTTAATTCGATAATTGAAACATAACGGTTTAGCGCCTCACCGTGGCTGGGAGGTGTTCCAGGGTGTCGGACTGCGATGTACAGCGGGGTATTCATCCCCTGGCAGGGTCTACCAAGATGGGAAGGAGTCCGGCGTTTCCATCAGGAAGCCTAGCTAAGAGCAAACCAATACAGTTGTAAGCAATATAACTGACTCTGTTATCCTGAATATAACGGAAAGCCACGTTATCTATACAGCAACCATTGTTATCTCAACAACTAAGATAACGACGATAACAACAAGAAATGATCTTTACGGAGCGACAACAATACCTAAACAGCAGAAGGTAAGGAACAGAGTGCAACAGTTGTTCCATTAACTATGTCGAGTACTGATGTACAAGGCAGAACATGACTTCAAAAATCCACTACTCAGCACGAAATTGTTGAAACGTCATAACTCAGTGAAATCTATTCGCATTTGTAGGCTAACAATTTTACGAACAGGGAAGAAATTATTAAGAAATACTTCATCATAAGAACTCCAGTACTGTTTAAAACGTGCGATTAATTCGCAAAGTCCAAAGAAATACAACAAATCAGCGTATAAAAAGTGGCAATACTACGACGTCCCAATGATACACGAACCTCTCTAGATATGTGTAGTCAAGGTCATCTACAGTTCTCGCGGTATTGCTTTCAGTGTCTCCAACAATGACTGTCAATTAGCCCGTTCAACACGAAAGCGGTACTTTCGCGTGTGATTGGTTGAGGAACCCGAAGTGTTCACAGTTTTACATAATACTTGTAGTATTAGACCGTTTAAGTAAGTACTCTTTTGAGCCACTCGTTAACAACGCTGAATAATACAAGTCTTCCCTTTTCTTCATCATTTTTGCTTAATTTTTAATACCGAATGACTTTATCATCGATTTCCAGTTGAATTGTGATGATGAGAACTAACTCCACGTAAAACGACAGCGATAGGAGAATAATCTTCGAAATAAGGAAATTTCTTCCGATATTCTGTTACCTCCCATTCTTCATTCGCTCTCTCTCTCTCTCTCTGTCTCTCTCTCCCTTTCCCTTTTCTCTGTATTTGTCGCTACCTCTCTATCCAGCTCTTTCATTTGTCATATTGTCGAAATACCATTTAAATGGATGAATGTCTTGCAGACTAATAGTGGATTAGGAACGTATGGAAACTGCTCGACTGTTGCAGAATGGGAAGCAGAACGTACGTGTTTTTTGTAGTTAGGAAGAAATGAAAAGTTTGAAAGACCGGTTGTGTATCGGCGCTAGTAACAACGGAAAACGACTGCTGACCATTAGATTGTTAGAACCAATTGATTTGACGGTTTACGAAGTCTTTTTCGGTAAGAAGCAGCATCTTGTGGATAACGTCGTTGGAAATTTAAATTAATATTCAATGAACTAAATTGAAATTTTGTGATTCCAAAATCCGTTTCACCCGATGATTGTCTGATCCATACAGAAATCACGCTGAAATATTTAATAGAAGCAGAGGTTCTTGCTATTGGTATAGGTGCTACTCAGCAGCTGCTGTGTAGTCATCAAACCTCCGAAGCAAACTAGCACAAACTACGGAAGTCTTGTAGAAGTTGTCTTTCTGGGAAGAAGTGAAAGACCAGCTGCGGACCATCGACTCGGACTCACAGTGCTCTGAGGAAGGCTAAGACGCCGAAAAGTTAGCCGAATAAGTTTTTATACCAACCTCATGTCAGCCTGATCATACAGAATATTACCGGCGTGGAAAATTGTTGAGCAATTCTATATTACTGTGATCACTGGCCAGGAGACCTTGTCACCTTTTCAGGGCCGATTTGCGTTACGATGAAATAGGTGTGTATTTAGCTTGTAGCTTTGCCTGTTGAAAATTCCTATGCCTAAAAAATTAAAAATATGAAGCATAGGTACCTGCACACGACCGATTGAAGCCGCAAAATATTTTTACCCGCTTTTTTACTTAGTAGTGAAATATATCTCTTATCAGACAATGGAAGGCAGTTCAACCATGATTTTGGTGCATATATATATATATATATATTTTTTTTACTTACTTACTGACTTGGATACTTGGATCACCCGTCTTCACTGAACGTCTGGGCCGCAGCTTGATTTTCATTGTTTCGGAGTCTTGCTGGTTTAGCCATTGTGGTTCACTGGAGCCCTGAGCTCAACCTAGCCAAAGTCTGCCCCAGGTCGACAGCACCACAGGCGAGCGCCGCTCTTGTGGATCAGAGGGAGATTTGCCACCATGCAAATAGTTTAATACCAGTACAGTGGTGGATCCTGGTGTTGGTTTACTCTTAGCTGGGCTTCCTAATGAAAGCGCCAGACTCCTTCTCAGCTTGGGAGGCCCTGCTGGGGAAATGAATCCTCCCGCTGTACATCGTAGTCCGACACCCAGGAACACCTCGTAGCCACGATGAGGTGATAAACCGTTGGGAGGATATATACATATATATATATGCACAAAGTTATTTTTTTAACTGTTAATCTTAATATAGAGGCTTAAGCGAACTATCTCACCGAGGTGGATGAAGTCACGCTTTAGTTCTTAAGTCAACCAGAATCGGTCACCGATTAAACCTAAGCTGTAGTTGTTCGCACTCTCCTTGCTAATTTTTTTTCATAATCAGGGGACTTTTATTTACAAATCGATCGAGTCCCTAATATTATGTTTTTCAGAAAAAGTGAAGGATGCCTTACGGATATGTTCCAATCAAATCTCATCCAATTCAAAGCCCGGAGCGATGGACGCGCGGCCAAAGATCCGGCGGGTGGTGACGCCAACGTACTGATTAATACACCAACACGCCTTAACGCAACCAACGACGTCGACTCCAGAGTTCTTGAAGTGCTTCGAAATGACATTGATATCGGTTCATTTAGTTTTTTACTTTCGTTTTCTTTTGTTTGAAGTTTTATCGCAAGTAGTAGACGAATAGTGATTTGCAGAGTAAAAATAACAAATTAAAGGACTCTTGTCTTGTGCACGGCACTAAAATAGATGTTTACACATTCCACATTCACTTAATAGAGTTAAACGACAGTTCTGAAAGGAGGGAAGTAGTCATAGTCAGTAAAAACTGCAAATGTCTTGTTCAGAAGCATTTATTTCGTCTTTTAAATGTGCATCGTTTATCCTTAAAGTGTGTATTGCGCAGTGGTTAGAGGAACTGCTCTGCAATGTAAGTGTGACCTGTAAGTTCGATCCTATGCCTCTGCCTCACTAAGAACGCTATCCCTCTGGGTCAGCAAACTGGAATGAGAGTTATCTCATGAAAAAAACGACTTCATACATCGGTAGGTTATCATAAGTCATTGTGTTTGGAAGACACGATTTCATTAACCTCTACGATGCTTGTTAAGTCAAATGCATGCGTATCCCTAAAGGGTTGGTCAAAGCCGAATGGTGCATATCATTTGTAAATCCTTGTGTTAGTGACTGGTAGCGGAGAGTCGGTCTGCACGATTGTTTGCAGTGCAACAGAAATAGGTCAGTATTTTATCATTCGCTGTAGAATTTCTTGCTAACTGCCCGTAGATGGAATGATGAAGAACTTTACAAACCAGGAGGATCGTCATTGCTCAAATCAAGAGCGAATGACACCATTTATCTCAATGCACTAGAACGTCCTTGCAGTGCAAAGGAGAATAGGAGAGAAACTTAATAATCATGGCTAAAATGATATAACGTCACATTTTCTTCAAGACGCTTATTGTTTTTTAATGATGTGAAGGATGGTTGGTTCTTTTTTATCAGGGTTACTTGATCATTATTGCCTGTCCTAACTTGAGGGCATGAAGTGTAAAAAATATGGGAAATGTAGCATTCTCAAAATTACGGATTATTGAACAAAAGGAAAAAGATAAAGCATTCGGCGTTGATCGGTTCCTGATTAACACGCCATGATATGAGTTCAGTTTCTCGTCCTCCCTGACAACTCTGATAAGAATTTGCCTATCCTGGAGGGATGGAGGGCTTGATGAGCCCAGGGCATCGGATCGAACCAGCAAAGGCGCTTGTATTGCAGGGGCACCTCTAACCTTTGCACTTCACACGCCCTGAATTTTCGAGTAGTTTGTTTTAGTCAGACGTTAAGAGGCTGATGGTTTAAACAATGCTTTCAATATTTCCATAACCTGATGGTTGAATACTGGGCATTTCAGTCCTCGTAATTCAACCACTGCAATATCTTCTACAACTCCACCAAGCATCGTTAGATGATAGTTCATTTCATTCAACATTGTAAAGGATCCGAACTCGAAATTAAATCTTTGAATCCGATCAGGTCACACTTTATAGAACCCGGACAAACTGCCTACCGTCCACTATCTACCGGTTCATCTTCGTATTACAAAAAGTCGCTAGAAGTCACATCTTCATTCAGTTCTCACTAAATCACTTTCATCTCAGCGGATTCTCATCTGCTTCCAGTGGCTGTCCGTAGTCTCTTTAGCACTAGTGGGAGCCTATAATTCTATGCCACAATAATAATGCTTCAAGCAGCTATATTTTCATCGATGGTGGAGTTCTTCTTTATAAGCACGCAAGGGAGAAGTTTCACACTATTCATAGTCTCGTAACAAAATTTGTTTATGTCTAACTTCAACAGGAGTTATTAGAATCTAATCTCTTTAAGATACTAAAAATAATTTCACGATGAAATCTCCGATAATACTTCACATGTACAACTTCTATTTGTAAAATTTCTGAAGTCTGCTAGGTCAAACATATCTGTCTTAGACGGGCTAGTCTCTAAAGTGTCCTCACATTACAGCAAGTGGAAGTTCGTTTGCCTTTCATTGCCACCCTCCTTTAGGTTGACGCTGAAAGCGTGTTGCTCTCGTCTGATTTGATTCGAAAGTCGATAAAGTGTCGGATTTTTTTCGACATACTTCAACCAAAAGAAAAGTTCATGTTGTTAAAAATAGAACCGTTCCAAAGTGATGCGCATACGTTAATGGTGTTTGAATTGTTGCTGTCCACATCGTTGATGACAACAGTTACCCGATTCGAATTGCACTCAACCCATTCACGCATCACCTTCGATCCAACGTTCTTCCCTTCAGTTCTCACTCTATACACTTAGAGATTTGAAATTAAGATGACGTTTTCGATATGACAATTGATTGGCTCGGAATCATGGTATCCTATCGATAAAGTTAAAACTTATTCGATTATTAAATTTACAACTTGCTCCGCCTCTTTTCTTGGTGTTGAGAATCAGTGAGTACAAATAAATGGATTGTGATCATCACAATCTTATACTTTTGTACTCTTTTTGTTTCTTTCTGTACTTCTTTTCCAAAATTTCTAGCCTTAGCATCTCGGTAATTGTTCCAGTGGTCCTGAGTTTTTTAGTGTTCTTTTGGTAGCTATATATACCGAAGTTATGAAGCCGATTACGGTAATCCAATAACTTCATACGCTTTTTGTTAAAAGCATCCGAAAATATCCTGCGAGAAGAACCTTGTTTTTTATTTCTTTGAATGTCAAGTCATGTCTTCACTGTTTAACCTTCGGTTTATTTTTCAGCGAACGCGCTTGCAAAGATCGACTCTTCTGAATCGGAATACCAGAAAAATTCCGTGTGCCAGTAAGTTTTAACATTATTGCAAAGGTATTACGATGTTATCGTTAAATGACGAATAATTTATTGAAAAGAGGCGGATAGCACAGTGGTAGTGAGGCACGTTATAACGAGCATGGTGCCAGTTCGATTCCGCTCCCGGCTATCCAGGCGTCTCATCCCTGGTGGTGTCTGGAAATTGGTACCGGATTTTTCTGGGAAAAAAATCACTCTCTGCAATTTAATTGGGAACGCTCCAGCTCGGCTATCTCAGACCTCCAGAGAGAATTGCTCGAGCAGCATTCTAAGACAATCGAGGTGAAGTGAGAATCCTCAAGCAGCAACCGAAGCCACGCGTAAAAAAGTTGAAAGATCTTCGTGAAGAGTGCATGCGAGGAAACAAATAGAATGCGAAAAAGTGCTGGGAACCGCACAGTAGTACTGAAGATGGGTCAAGTAAAATAATATAAAATGAACAAATAAAAATTCCTTAAAGAGGATGACCATATTCGAGAACATGAAGAGGTACTACAGTTAGCTGGCATTTGGTAATCTGGGTGACCGAGAAGTGGCACTCATAACTTTTTTGTCATCCCATTTTTCTTGATTGTTAGGATGAGGTGGAGTTTTCCCACTTTTAATAATGTTCACTTTTTATTGTTACTTTCTTCGAGAGATTCTAAATCGTCCGATGATTGTGTGATTCTTGTGGCAAGGCTTTTTATCGGTCACTTGATCAGAAAACTGTTTATATTTCTAACTTTTACCAATCTTTCTTCGACGATATCCTCAGTAGAGCAAGCAAAAATTACATCAAATATCTGCGGAAGTGAATGGTCGTGATTTCACGCCATGTCCTTCTAGCTGTTCACATGTGCTTGATTTTTCAGAGAAATGTCTGCAGTGGAGGAATTGGTGTAAGCGGTGAGTCCCTCGTTGGTTATCTACCTTCCAAATCTCCTATTTTACTGGTGCACTTAAGTTGTATGCGCTTAAATGCAACGGAAAACGTCTTTTTTTTTCTGACAAAAACCACGTCGTGTTGAGATTAAAATCTCAGAGGAATACCAGAATTTTCTCTACTTTGGCCGTACTAGTATGTCAGTTCTGAACGTCCTCTTTCATTGTGGGTAAAAACGTCATTATTGTATGGGCTTCGGAAGTCTATGATTGTAGGATTATTGTGAAAAAAATCCATTTCTTATCTTAATGATGTATCCTCCACTAATATATCGTCAATGATTTTCAACTCTTTTGTTTTTTAGTTTTAGTTAAGCGAACGATTTATTAGAAGTACACTTTTTTTCTTCGGCTTTGTTCGCCTACGTCCTCTTCTACACGTGTTTTACGATCAAAGTTCTTAGGTTGAATAGGTCACCCACGTATGTCTTTTCATTAAAAAAACGGGTTCTCATGCCTATCTCAATCCACATCTTCCGCCGGTACGGTATTCGGAAGTTCCATCGTGACTTCAGATCATTTTCAGAACAGAGTGCCCTTCAACTATTCTACGTCCAAATGTTCATTTATAAGTTTTCGTTTGTCTCTTTATTCACACTAGAAATTTCCTCTTTCTGGTGTTATTTCTCACTCAAGGATGATGTACTAGATATAATCCGACCAGGTCTTTCCGACTCTAAAACGTCTCATTTTCTAATTTTTACCTTCAGATGGGTATTTTCATTGAAAGGGCGCGTGTAGTAGCGCAGTGGTTGGAGGTGCTCTACAATACGCATGGGTTCCATGATACTTCTATAAAGCTCCAATCCGCTCTTAGTTCCTTAGACACTCAGTAATTAGGTCACTGTCGTTGAGTTCGTGACTTGGGTATACGTAACTGGAGAACTAGGTATTAGCAATCCCGTTCCTTTTGAACATGATTCCTTTTAGGTCCTACTAAAGATCTATCTTTCCATGTGACCGGTCGAAATCGTGCAGAACTGTCTCTTTATGTCTGTAGCAATGTTGTTCAAGAATGCCAAAGCTTGTAAAGTTCCGCAATATCTCATGAAGTCTCTTTGTCTTCTGGGTCAAGTGCTGTGATTATCCAAAGTTTCCATGATCGTTGCTGTCTAGAAAATGAATGCGTATTTTAAGGCGATGATAGTGAGTCACAGCTACGAATATATTTTTTCATTTTTTATTCTATTTGATTCGTCTTCATGTCTACTGTGGGATCCCAGCACTTCTCAGATTCAATTCGTTTCCTCGCATCCGTTGTCCACGAAGCTCGTCCAACTATGTGTGGCTTCGGTCCGGCTTAAACATTTCCACTTCATCTTGCATGTCGTAGAATGCTGGTTGAGCAGTTCTCCCCTGAAGTCCTGAGATAGCTGGGCTGGAGCTTTCCCAATTGGATTACACAGAGTGATTTTTCCCAGACAAGTCTGGTACCAATTTCCCGGTCCCGGAGGGATGAGAGGCTTGGTTGGCCCGGAGGGGAATCAAACTAGCACCATGCTCGTGATGACGGATATCACTACCACTGCGCCATCCGCCCCATTTATGAATATAACCTGTCATGTTAAATGCTTTTTTGTAATCCTGCAGACTTGGACAACAGCTGTTGATGTCTTCTAGGTTACTCTTTTTTTATTTTTTTTTACAAGAAAACAATACTGCTGGTTTTCTACTAACTAGGAAACTGCGCTATAACAAACAATATTTAGAAAGTGTGCCTTAGTGACGATGATTAGCGTTTAGTTTTTCTGATGTCCTGCATCACAGTTTCCAAATGGGTTTTATTTAATTTTTTCTGGTGAGAGACTATCGATAAATAGCGGGATAGATTCAACTGTAGATCATGGTTATATTCCCAGTTACCCATGGTTCTGCTACCAGCACATGTAGTGATTATTCGTTGAGGACCACATCAAGACAGTTTGCCATATGCTCCTAAGTCGACAGACCCCTGACAATGCTGACTGCTCTTATTGTCATAGTGGAAGAATTTTAATGCTGACGCAATCATCTGTGACGAGATTTTTATTGTAACAAATGAAAACTACATAGAGTTAAAAGAAGGCAAAGAAAATTGCGTTCTCAAACGACGTTGGCGTCCAACAAGACAATTTTATAATCACTAAGACAAGCTTGGTTGGTTGGAGACGCCACTGCGACACACACGTGGAATCGACCCCCGCGCCTATGGCCCACCAAGCCTTCCATCCCTCCGAGGTCGACAAATTGGTACCAGACTTGTCTGGGAGGATAGCAGCACTGCCTCAATACATCGGTAGGCCACCGCGAGTCATTATAAAGGCCAGATATAGATTCAATCGCCTCCAACGATACCTAGTGAAGTCGAATGCATGGCGCATCCCTCAGAGATTGATCAACGCCGAATGCTTTGTCCTTTATCCTTTAAGACAAGCTCAAAATGTCTGTTGAATCACTAAGAAACCACTAGCTACATAGAGTGAGGCCGTTGTCGGGAATTTCCAAACCTCTTCTCTAGGCCTAAATCTAGCGGGTAACCTCCGTTGGTATCACATCAGTAATGTCAAAAAAAGCCCTAATACGTCCATTCTTTTACAGATCCCGAACTTTTTGATTTTTTCTTAAAGTTCGCTTGGCTCTATGCTGCTCTAATGTTACATCTGTACTGTTAAGGGAATAGATCGAAGAGATCTGTGATAAACAGCTGATCATAGCTATTTCAGGATGCGAAGTCGAATTCCTCGAATCTTCACTTCTTCACCGAAACCATTGAATCCACCTCAACATCATTCCTCTTTGAAGTGTTCATCTGAATTCGATCTTACTTCGACCTGCTGCACGGACATTCTCGGTGGAGAATTTTTCCTCAAGTTTTATTAACATCTGTTATCTTTTTTCACTATGACTATTATTGGTAGGAAAATGCAGTGAATAGATAATAGAAGAGAGAACCCTTATGCATTTATTACCTACTGATCGCGTAACGTTTAATGAAAGAAGGAAACAAATCATGTGAATACCCCTTGTAAGAAAGGATATCCTGGATATAACGACCACAAGAGTGTGGAGAATAAAAGTGATTTCGTGCTCAAGGCTAAAAAGAGAAATGATAAAACTTTCGAAGTTGATCGATTTCTTAGGGAACCTCCATGAATTCGATTTCAGTAATCATTGTAGAAGTAACTGAAGGCATCTTTGGCCTATACAGTGATTTTCGGATGGATGCAACTTACCAAATCAGTAGAATAAAAAGTTTGATAAGAACCCTGGCTTATAAGTGGAAGAGCACATCAAATCAGTATTTAACATCAGATAAGTCTTTTTATCCTGCTAGAAAAGTCTGGTGTCAATTTGCCGACCCAGGAGAAATAGGTTTGGTTCGTTTGAGGTGTAGGGACGGAACTAACGGGCGGTCGTATTACAGTGGACATCTAGCCACTGCATTACACGAACCTTATCAGCCACATATTAGGTAGTAACTTGTCTATCGAAATTTGTTGATCCAAGGTTGAAATGCATTTTGGGAGGGTTTTGGTATGTTGATAGTTTACATGATATTCCTTTGCTATTAAAACAGTAATGAACATGGCCCATTTTTCCTATCCACATCGTAAATAGACATTGAGATTGATGTCGTTGGACATTATTCTACTAAAACATGGAAACCCAACTGAGTAGGTTTCCACTAACATGTGTGTAGATGTATTGAGCGACGTGAGAATATACTGGACAATTTTCTTTGAGGTCGTTTATTTTTCCGTACACAGGTTTTTTTTGCTGTACTTTTAGCAGTCGATCGCAGACCATCGTCTTTTGTATCAATCCTGAAATCTTTTTTCTATATACCTGATAATTCACAAGAAAAAAACTGTTTTTGTACGAGATTACTTCGCGAGCGAAAGGCACTGTTGGAGAGAGCAGCTGCCAGGAAGGCTGATGGTGTTTGATAGTTTGGAAGTAAGCAGAGCTCTCTGCTGTACCTCTTCAGTGTTCCTCCGTACCATAACTAATAAATTTGAGCCTTTTACGAATGGTGGTGCTTTTGTGCCCGTTAGGACATATATATATATATATATATATATATATATATATATATATATATGTATACATTAAGATTTAGTCGGGGTGGGTAGTACAGCGCTAGTGATGCTGATCATCACGAGCACAGTGCTGCTTCGATTCCGCCCCAGGTCCACCAAGCCTCTCATCCCCTCCGTGGTCGGGAATTCAGCACCGGACTTGTCCGGGAAAAAATCACTCTCTGCAATTTAACTGGGCACGCTGCTGCCCTGCTATCTCAGGACTCCAGGAAGAATCGACTCGACCAGCATTCTACGACATTCAAGAAGATATGAAAATCCTCAAGCAGAAGCCAAAGCTACACGTAAAAGTTGGAAGACTTTCGTGGATGATGCACGAGAAGAAATGAATCGAATGTGAGAAGTGTTGCGATCCGCACAGTAGACGTGAAGACAGATGGTATAAAAAAATAGTACGGACTAGGTATAGTCTGCTGGAAGTCAGGGGATTCGCGAAGGAGAGACGTCGTACTCTATTTAATAAAGACACAAGTGCTGAGGTTAAGAGTGAACTCAAAGGACGACATCAACAAGCGATAAAGAGTGCTCCTTCTTCGCGTTCATTTTATTCTCGAATAGAAGCCGGAAATAAGGAAAAACGAACAAAACAAAGATAAAGATGATAACGTCGTTCTCACTGGAGGTGTTGCAAAGTGGTGAGGAAAGGAATACTAATTTGTTGTATCAGAAAATATTTATGAGAAAAAGTAGAAATTATTGGGACTCCTCAGTCCTATGAGACGTTCTATTTATAGTATTTTATGATGGAACCTCTCGTTTCAAAGACAGAACAAACATGTGAATCCACTTTACTTATATATTCCGTTTGCTAGAACGGAAACAAACAACTTAAAGAAAAAGAAAGAAATAATACATACAACATAGTAAGAAATTGAAATAAGTTGCTAAGAAATAAAAAAAAGGAAATAAGTTGTTGATTTACTGCTTACTTAATGTGCAACCACGAGGTTATTATCGAAGTATTTATTCATTCACAATAGCTAACGTTTCAGCGGTTTCGCTTTCTTCAAAGCCTAAGAAAGGTCAAGCTGACGGGATTCCAGTCAACTAAGTACTTCCATAACCCCAACAGAAAAAATCTCGAAACCTAGATTTCAGCCGCCTTGGGAACAAAATAGCTTCTTCACACTATGAGTCACACTCGTCGCTTTCTATTTTTCACTGAGCATTCCACGAGAAGACCAACTGTGGAGGACTTACATGGATGTGTAGTGAGCCCGCCTCATGTCAGGATACCATTCTGAGATATTGTGCGAGATCACGTCTCATAACGAAGCACGGTTTTTCCTCTAAACCTATTAGAAGCAGCCACCGTTTTGTTACCACTGGAAGTGGCTATTTGGTGCACCAAGTCCAGCGATTCTTCTTTCTGCTCTCTTCCTGTGCAAGCAGAGGTGGCTGTTTGAAACATGTTTTTTTACAAGCGCCCTTTTTTGTGTGAAGGGTCAGAGGAAGTGAAAGAGAATATTTGGCTTTCGGTACCATTTGGTGATATAGCCATTTTTTTGATAGGTTCATTTGAACGTTCGGGAACGGAGGTCAATCTCTCCTGGATTTCTCTCGGATGAAGTCAAAATATTGTCCATCTCTTCTTGTGTTGAGCAAATGAAAAAAAAGTCATGGATATACCTATAAGTGAGTAGTGGCCGGAGAGTGAGTACGCGGCTTCAATCAGACATGAACGCAATGTCAAGGCATGGTGCCAGTCTCTATCCCTTTGCCAACCCTCTCATTTGTGCGAAATACTTCCCGAAACATTTAAAGATTTCAGGCAATCTTTTAAGAGGGCTGTTTAAAACGAGCTGCTGAATAGATGAGCCACGCATATTTTTTTCTTCGTATTGCATATGGGGGGTTGTGGATGGCTTACATTGCGAAGTCATTTCATACGTTGGCGTAAAGCACAGTAACGTCGAAGGACTTCATCACGTAGGCGTTGTTAGGAGACGCGTTGCATTGACGTTCTACGGAAATTAGAGTGTTCAAGAGTTGAGCTGGAATATGTCTAAGCAACTGGATGATTATTAACTTTATAAACCAAGCTATTCTATCCGTGAGCCCGCCTACACAGCTGATAATGGGTCCAACCTTGAACGACGAGTGGTCGGTAGACGTTACTGAGTTGCTGGTGTAAGTGGACATTCCCAAAATCTCCACATCCAAGTGGATAATTGTTCCCTCATTGCTTTTTTGTAGTGAACGATTCTTTATTTTTTCAGCAACCAGAACTGAAAATTCATTGTGGAACAAGATGTCCAACGAGGTGAAGTGGTTTCTTTATGACATTGCCGAGGCGTTTGAGACGCCGTGGGAGGAGCCGAAGCAGCCCAATGTTGATAATCAGAGACTGTCTGCCACTGCACTTCATAGAGATCTCAAACGATGCTGTAAGTATAGGTTGAAACAGTTTCAGTATTCTGATTTGAGTTGTGAGCTCGAGTTCTTCAATAAACAGATAAAGGATAGAGCTCTCGGCGTTGATCAAACCCTGAGGGATGCGCCATGCATTCAACTTCATTAAGTATCGTTGGAGGTGATTGAATGCATATCTGGCCTTTATAATGACTTGCGGTGGCCTACCGATGTATCAAGCCAGTGCTGTTATCCTCCCAGACATGTCTGGTACCAATTTGCCGACCACGGAGGGAGATGGAGGGCTTGGTGGGCCATGGGCGCGGGGATCGATTCCACGTGTGTGTCGCAGTGGCGCCTCCAACCACTGCGCCATACGCGCCCTAATAAACAGATGTGGTTAACAATTCATAATTATTTAGTGTTTTTGGTTACAGATATTTTCCTTCATCCAGTTATTGAAGTAGCTGCTGCGTTATACGACTCTCTTCTTTGGAGGAACCCCATTCATACACTTTTGCTCGCTTTGGTACGTTTACGATAACCCGTTGAATTCTCAGATACATCTGGAATTTTTTTTCCTTCCATGTTGCATATTCATTATAATTAGAGCAGACAAAAGTGACATCTACATGTAAGGGATAAATTGATTGAAGGATAAAGCTCGTTTATACAGGTGTACACGTACTCTATTGCGCGAGGTTGGTTGGCTTCGCTCATTTTGCTTCTTCTTTGGACTCAGCTTTCTCTCAACTACCTCAAAGCCACGAAGTAAGTGCTAAAGAATAACCCAAGGAAACATGACAAATAAAACGACAAAGCGCTTGGTTTTAATGCCCCATGCATATGACTCCATCAAGCAGTGTAGAAATGATTACGCTCTGATAGTTTCCACTTGATTTTAATTTGATTTATATTTTGCTGCTCAAACAAGATTTTTTCTCCCTGAAGGCCCGTGTTGATCGTACCAGATCTTTTCCACAGGTTCTCTGAGCTTAGCTGAATTGAGGTTCATCATCTAGCGAGTGAGATTCCTCTAAGGCTTGGCAATTCCTGATATAAGCTTGTTACTATATGAGCTTCCAAGAGAACGTAGCAAAAATCAATGTCAGTTTAGGAAAGCATACTAGGGAATCACCTTTCTGATCTACATTGTAATTCGACATCACCCTTCACTACGGTGAGGTGGTAAACAGTTATGGTGGAATGCTTAGCTATTTTATGCTGCCTGCGTATCTCAAAGAAAAAAATGTTCAATTATCCATATGAATGAAGCTGCTCTATCATCCACCCTCAAATCCTGGACTCTAAGGTTTTTCCACGGTTTTTGCGTGAACGTACGCCTCGGAAATTTGAACATTATTTAAACAATATAAAAAAGACAGTGTATTTTGTGAGAGCTGTTCAGATAATGGCAATGGAAGCTTCTTGCTTTAATCAAGTATGAGAAGTTATTCTGACCTCAAAACTGCATCGACAAAAGACAGAAACTAAGAATGTCTCATAAACAAGGACTTCAAATACCAGCTGAGATGGGAACATTATGCAACAGCAATAAAAGACATGAAATAGGGTTACACGAGATGTTACATGCACAACAGGAAGATCATCAATCCGGCAAACTGATTTCTTTAAGCCGATGAACGGAAAACCCACTTGGTTACTCTGCTAGTGCGATCAGTATGGATGGGTACTTCATTTGCTCTTATTCAAGCCATATGGAATTACTAGTCGATCAATGGAAGATACTACCGGTAAAGCATAGACGACGCTCAGAGAGCTCAACGAAATGAAGAGAAGACGAAATGTAAAAGAACGGACGTGAAGTAGATTCAATTCTTGAAATGCTCTTGGTCAGATAGAAACGAACACTGGAGTAGTGAATCAAACTAAAGTACAGTGTTTAAGTTCTATTGCCGCCTACTGTTTTTTTTATGGCAAGGAATGACGTGAAATACAACCACAATGAGTGAAATTTGAGCGAAATTCGGAGCGTCACGTGAGCTTCCGACCCCCGATAACCTTTCTCGGTGCTCATCTGTTATCCATTGCACCAACCGAGGCCCTTGCTTAGCCTTTGCCTCAGCCAGTTTTTTACGCTAACGACGTTATCAGCAATCACCCGCTAACAGTAATGATCTGGGAAGCACGAATAGGCACTGAACATAATTAAGCTGAAATTAAATTATAGTGTAGTTTGGAATAGGAAACAGTGCAAGAAACGGAAGGCATCAGATGCAGATTTGGAGTCGTCGGAAAGAAGTCGGTCCATGTTTTCACGCACACACATTCTTTCAGCCATCTACAAGTGTAGACGATGGGTAGGCGAACATCTGAACTACGTAAATCAATTTTCTTCACACAGTCAAGGGGTTAGAGCGATTTCTTAAATTTACATGATCATCAGCTCTAATCTTCCGAAATCTATGGACAAAGTAACAAACAAGCAAACTTCTGACAATCTGTATCAGTGTGCCAGAATAGCTGTTCAGGAACATGTCTCTACTCTCTTATAGGAACATCGATATCGGTCTTTACTTTCTTCCACGAAAAGAAGTTGCCATGCCAAAATTTGATATCACTGGAGCTCAAATGATCCTTGACGTTGCGAAAATCGCACAGAATTTACTCAATTTCGCTGCAAATTTCCTCGAAAAATTGCACAGGTGAATTTATATCTAACTTAATTATTATAGATTTTTCTAAAGATATCTAAAAAATATAAGAGGTAAAAAAAAGAAAAAGATAACAGGTATAGAAAGGAATATCTGAGCTGTTTGCTACTTTGAACCTTTCTGAAGACCGTTAGCCTATAGCAAGGGTACGGTGTCAAGGATAGTGGAAAGATATACTAAAAATGTGCAACAAAACAAAGAAGTTTACGACTATGGGGTTATAACGGCTTACACAAGAGAATCGTCCCTAGTTCATTACTCTTTACTAACGAGTCCATTAAATTGTCATGCCTTAGCCATTCTAGATATTCATTGTTCTTTTCTGTATTTTACCACATTTCAAAGCAAAGAATTCTGTGGGTTGTTATAAAATAAAAAAAGGATAAAGCTCTCGGTGTTGATCAATCCCTGAGGGATGCGCCATGCGTTCGAATTCATTAAGCATCGTCGGAGGTGATTGAATGCATATCTGACCTTTACAATTACTCGCGATGGCCTACCGATGCATCGAGCTAGTGCCGATGTCCTACCAGACAAGTCTGGATACCAATTTACCGACCCCGGAGGGATGGAGGACTTGGTGAGCCATGGGCGCGGGGATCGATCCCACGTGTGTGTCGCAGTGGCGCCTCCAACCATTGCGCCATACGCGCCCCTTATATAATATACAAAATATATAATGCACAATATAATTATCGTAGTTATAATATACAAAATTTTGGTACGGTTTGGTGAGGTTCAAATCATGAATGAAGCACCTAATTGTAACAGAGTATTTCCTATGTTATTAATCAAAATCCATGATGTTACACATATTCGTAAACGATCTGTTAGCAGTTTGTTAACCTGGAAGGACCGCCGAGTGACGTTCGTATTCTACTGCTTGACCATTTACTGGCTTACTCTCTCGCTTATATTCAGCACTGGGACGTGCCTTGGAATGTGCGGTATGGGTTTGTTGCAAATTTTTCCGTGAAGTCTCCACTTTTTCACCTATCTTGGTTCATATCGATCTCAAAAATTCGAATATAAGAATCGCAAAAGCTTAAAACTTAAGTGGAAATATCTTCTTATAAAGTGGTCGACTCAAAGCCTTGAATATTTGAATCGCTTTAAAGGAATCACCCTTGGAGTTCGCATTTTCATCACCACCTACTTGTTCCATCGATTTCCTCGTCTGAGGAAACGACTTGATACTTATGGCTGGTTCTATCGTAATCTACCGGTGAAGGCCACAGCTGACATCTTACCAGTTATGAAGATCCCCACTGAAGCACTACATTCAGTATCTTCTAAAACAGTAAGTTGAATTAGTTTTATGATGAATTCGCGAAAGAAGTTCAACATCCTTAGATTTCAGAAAAAAATACAGGGAAATTTTAAGCGAATCAAAGTGTGAACAAACTATTTTGTCATTGTCGGAAATAGCTCGGATGAGCTTACAAATAGATCAAGCCAATATATGGTCAGATTTTCAATGCAAGATTAAATGAAGGATATGAACCTACACATCATTTGCATCTAATCATTGCACATCTTATTACACTATAAGGTTCCCACCAACGGTTTACCAATTCAAAAGCTGAGAGGTATCCCCAGGTTTTAAGCTATAATGTACAGCATGAGTCTAACCTACACCAGTATCTACGATATCGAAAATTCCGATATTTCTATAAAATAGCCTGGCAAGAAGAACACCTGTGCCATAGTAAGCTCGCTTAGCTAACCTTTGCCACGAACAGTGGATATGCAAAACCTCTTGGCAGTAGCGTGGTTTTCTTGACTCTGTGAATCTTCGGAATCATCGAGTAAGTAGAGACCACTGAGCAACTCTGGTGGCTTACTCATACAAGATTACAAATAACTGATAATATATATATATATATATATATATATATATATATATATATTGGAGGAAGATGTTAGGGGAGGGCTCGAAATAGTGTCCTTTGTTTCCTACATTAACCATTGCGCTATTGACGGCATTCACGAGTTACATTCCGTCTAAAAGGAAAACGCACCTCGCCAGTAAATCTCTCATACGAAGTACAAGTGACGGGTCAAACTATGCAAACTGTGCAGTAGAGACTGCTAATGGTATAGAATTAGAGCGTGCTTAAGTAAGGGCTCTTCCAAACAGGAAGGCGTTGCTGAAGGGTGGTGGTGAGGCTCATACACGACTTATCTTATGAGAACTGTGGCATTTTAATTCGATAATTAACATAACGGTTTAGCGCCTCACCGTGGCTGGGAGGTGTTCCAGGGTGTCGGACTGCGATGTACAGCGGGGGATTCATCCCCTAGCAGGGTCTCCCAAGCTGAGAAGGGAGTCCGGCGTTTCCATCAGGAAGCCTAGCTAAGAGTAAACCAATACCAGAATCCACCACCGTCCTGGTATCAAAGTCGCATGGTGGCGAATCTCCCTCTGATCCATAAGGGCTGCGACTGCCTGTGGTGGTGAAGACCTGGAGCAGGACTTTGGGCTAGCTGACCTCGGGATTCCTGGGAACCGCAATAGTTAACCAGCAAATCTCCAAAAAATAGAGATTATGCTGGGGCCAGCACAACCAGTGAGGACGGGCCATTCAAGTGTCAAGTTCAAGTATACATGCGTGTATATATACATACAGGTGTTTAGCCTAGAACAATGATAAAGAAATAAAATAAAAAACTCAACGTTTGGAATGGTGTAGCGTTTAGTCGACAATAATCAGTAGCAAATTTCCGAAGTGCTTACCAAACTTAGCAGTTTTTATACCTAGGCAATTGATAATAATGTCTTTTAAGCAAAACCTGTCATTTTTGGGCAGATCATGAACGAATGGATCCCCTAGATTAAACGTTTTGGCCCTGAACAGGAGAACAAAGCACAACAACTGACCTTGAAAAACTCACAAGGAACTGAAATTTCAGGGTTCACCTATACTACGCCGGAATCCAAATTTGACTGGAGTGTTCACGTCCCGACTCGGTTCGAATTTCAATTTAGTCAATACTGGCTCACAGCAAACTCTGAACTCATATCTCAGTGTCCCGAATCTTAAGCCAAAGCACTCATCGCCAGACCTCACCAGTTATACCAATTATAAGGTAAGGCACCTCTAACTTTAAACAGAGGTAAAAATCGAGCTAAGTAAACTTACAGCTAGGAAAAGAAATAAAGCCGCAAACTAAAATGACGAGGATCAAAACCCATCCTAAATATTGGACTTTTAGCATTTTTTCGCTCGCTTTTGGGAAAGTTTTTGTTATTGAGAACATCGATGATTAGTGTTATGTGGTCATTGAACGCTTTCACGATGGTATGAAGTAAGCTCGAAATACGAAATTCGTCAACGGATGTCTGCCACAGAAAACTTCGAAGTTACTGTGCTAATGTGGGGTTATATGAGTCCCAATCAACTACATATGTACGACTACGAGTGTGAACACACACAAATATATCTTGGCTGAAATACGTAGCGTTTTTTTAATCCGCGTTTAACTCACCTGGACACCACCTGGCTCCACAACTAATGGGGTCAGGATGTCCTACATCACAGGTTATACATACGGACGCATTAAATATTCAGTTCATTGTAATCTATTGCTACTGTAAGTTATTATTGCTATTACTAACATTGTTTCAAAATTATCCTTCTTTGAACACTCGAATTCATGTCCAAAATTGCTGCTACGCTCAATTACAGCTCCAACTTGTTTAATCTATCAGGACAATTATATTCCTCATTTAGGATGTACAATGCAGGAGAGAAACTATCACTGTTCGTTAATAGGTTGCGCACATGCATTATTTCTACTGTCATTTTTAATATTATCAAGACTTTATCTGCGTTCTTATTTTTCTTCCAGGGGCGCGTGTGGCGTAGTGGGTTGGAGGCGCCACTGCGACACACACGTGCATCGATCCCCGCATCCCTGGCCCACCAAGCCTTCCGTCCCTCCAGGGTCGACAAATTGGTACCAGACTTGTTTGGGAGGATAGTAGCATTGGCTCGATACATCGGTAGGCCACCGCGAGTCATTGTAGAGGCCAGATATGCATTCCATTCAATCACCTCCACTGATGCTTAGTGAAGTCGAATGCATTGCGCATCCCTGAGGGATTGATCAACGCCGAGAGCTTTACTCTTTATCCTTTACTTCTGTTCCAAAAAATCATGTAATAGTAATTTGCTTGGCTTTTTTAGGGATCTGGCGAAGCACTCTACGAGCAGCCCAACCCATTCATTAACTCAGGAGCTCAATGGCATATGAATAGCTCGTCCGACTCAGTTTCCGTGGATTCGCCCATGGCCTCAGTACTTCACAAACCGAGTCGGATTGGCATCTCACCACTTGCGACTGAGCATCCTGCACCACAGCGGGATCTGCGATCTCGCGAAGAGGACGAAGAAAAACTGACAAAGTCGCCGACTCTGTCAATGTATTCAGGAGACGAAGAACATGAGCCACTACATGATGATGCT
Source organism: Angiostrongylus vasorum (assembly GCA_018806985.1). Taxonomy (NCBI): domain Eukaryota; kingdom Metazoa; phylum Nematoda; class Chromadorea; order Rhabditida; family Metastrongylidae; genus Angiostrongylus; species Angiostrongylus vasorum. Next base: position 1,273,512 of record JADANN010000466.1, read on the forward strand.
ATGGTTGATAACGTTACGGCATGTAAGTTCGACATTATGAAAACAAGGCGTCCTTTATTTAACAATTGAATATGCCCAGACGTTCAGGTCATCAAATAGGGACAACTTACAGAATAAAACAAAATCCAAGTGGGCAGATTATTTTCGGCATCACAGAAGTGCTCGCTCATAGAGCCGAGAGAAATAAAACTTCAAAAAGGACAAGCATCATCTACGATTTGATAAATTAGGGCAGTCCAGTTACTTCGTTTGACTTAACCTGAGTGTTACAGTAATCTGGGTTTTCGCGACCTATCGACTCTGCCATCTATTTTCCCCTGATCTGGAGAGCTGTTTAAAAATTATCCTACTCATTCTGATGGTCATCCAAGAAAACGTTAAAGGATATCAAAACTCTCCAGTATAAATCCCAATGTACAGTTTTCAGATCGCAGTTGCGTAATGAACGACAAAGAAAAACCTTTTCCTAAAGGAATTTCGTCCGGAATTCTCTACCTCACTAACAAGTATGTTGAGCAGGCGTGAACATGGCTTTCACGCCGCATTTCGATATTTCTAAATACCTTCATCACTACTGTATTAGAAAACCACTTCACGGCAGGAACGTAAACATTCCATTTTTTGGTAACACTCCAAACCACCAAATAGAATCTCTTGAGCCATAAATTGCAGGAATCATAGATGAAACTTATGTGGAGTTCCTTTAACACATTCGCGAGTATTGCTAATTCATGGTGGCCGCTGGATAATTCTTCGTCGTTGCGAAGTGTCCATTAAGAACAATCCAGATAACACGTTGTAACTCCCCTACTGAAACAATAACTATGCTTATTTTTTTTTGCGTTTTTTCTCTGCGTAGTTCAGGGTCTCACATGTATTCCTTTGGGTAGAGCAAAAGAAGCGCATTAGTTACAGATGTCATACACGCGCATACGGTGCATCACTTGGGAAGTCACTACCTGGCTTGTCTTGGAAAAACTGGCTCTGAACCTCAAAGTCAAGCGACTATCAGTGGTGAAGACCTGCGAACACCCTAGCACAGTTGTTCCAGGACTCCAGGAAGAATTTACCCGACCGGCATTCATGCAGAAAACCAAATCACCAAATAGCGGCTATATCTATCCGCAAATCGGAAGATCTTTGTGGATAGTGAATGCGAGAAAACGAATCGAATAAAAGAAGTGTTGACATCTGCATAGGTGCTGGGTCATGTAAATAGAACTGAGGAAAAAAACGAAATCTTTCCCTAATTCCTACATTTCTTATGTTTTACGTATCCTACGTGTTCCGTCTTCCATACTTTTTGAAACAACTCTTTGTTGAAGTATAAATAAAAAGAGGAAAAAAGCTCATCATCTGTCAAGATGCCGTCTCAGCCTTTCGTAGTCGGCTTTGGAAAGTAAACTTAGTACATTAAGGCATTTTTCTTCTTGTATCCATCTATACCATCCCATGATCACCATCTAACACTGCATTGTGTTGGTTATAAGAGATTATTAAAATGTAACGATTCCAGAAAATCGACATATAGGGTGTAGACCGTGCATGGAAGATCGCGTGCACGTTGAATGTGATCTATGTTGTCGAAGACATAATGTGCGAAAAATATCAGTGAAATGAACTATATGAACTCCTTCTGGAGCCTTTGTGTAAAAGCCACATCAGGGACATCCCTAATACCGTCATCACTAGTAACATTTTCTTTGGTGCTCTACGGCATAAAGGATAAAGGATAAAACTCTCGGCGTTGATCAAACCCTGAGGGATGCGCCGTGCATTCGAATTCGTTAAGCATCGTCGGAGGTGATTGAATGCATATCTGACCTTTACAATTACTCGCGATGGCCTACCGATGCATCGAACTAGTGCCGATGTCCTCCCAGACAAGTCTAGATACCAATTTATCGACCCCGGAGGAATGGAGGATTTGGCGAGCCATGGGCGCGAGGACCAGTATATAGTGACACGGGGATACCAACTTAATACAGAAAGCGCGTCAAAAACCAATATCTTGGTGAGTAAAAGAACAATCGGGGACAAAGTGATTCAAATCAACGCGAGCATTGCTGCTTTCCTCGATCTATGTTGAGAATATGTTAACTTACATAATGTTTAATTTCACGTCGTTTAAGTTCCACTCTTCAGTGCTTTGATTTACCGCCCAAAGTCGACTTCCGATCATGGATCAATAACCATGCTTTTCGCCGATATTGTTTCCTTGAAAAAGGTAGGAAAGAAAGGATATCCAATCTATATACAAGGTACCTCGCTATTCTATTACATTCTATACCATTTTATTTAGTTTAGATTCAATCTCTTCGAACAATAGGGCTTATTGCTGGGACGCGGAAATCTCTCGAGATTCATATACGAGAACGACAAAAGCCACTGCAGTTCATCGGAATAGCTCAACGTGACGACTTCTGCTCCCGTATCGTCTCTGTGTGCGGAGATGATACCGCTATCCAATTCTTGTGATGCAAATTTAAAGCACAACCAATCGGAGACGTCAAAACAAGTAGCTTTTCTGACAACCAAATAAGGGAATTCATTTCACAAAAAAATCACTAAGTGGCTGTACATTCAGTTCATTCACTTATCGTCTTTAGAATTCAATCGTCTCTTTCCCTCATTCTGGTAAAGACCTTCCGAACACTTGATATTTTCGGGTACTCTACTCATGTCTTCATGTTCTCACTCGCAATTTACAAGTTGTTTTTAAATATGACTTGTTTTTTTTAAAGATTTCATAACAATGTTCGAAACTGCCACACATTTCAGTCACGACAGCGAAAACAACAACAATTATTCACAAATTAAAAAGGTTTGAAATACACATGAGGCACATGAACCACAAATCCTACCAGTGGCTGAGGAACGTTGTCTTCCAAAACGTTTGAGAACACCTCAAACTGTTTACGATTCTTAGTTGCTTTCTTCGTCGCTTGTTACGATTTTCTTCTTCTGTTGCTGCTTCTTTTTCCGGAATTCCTGAAGAAAAAGGTGATTTCCAGCTTTATCTAAAAACCATAATCTTGTTATAATTATAAAGATGCAACAACAATCATATGCCACTAGACAACTTTTAGTCTTTTTTCGGTAGTTAAGGCAAAGGCAGTTTTATATCGAGGTAAAACTTGCTAACTGAGATTAATACAAGAAAAACGTATGGAAAGAAACACCATGTTACCGCCTAGGTCGAGTAATTCTAGACCCTTACTTCGTCAGAATCGTCCGCCTCATTCATGCCACCACGCCGAGCTGCATCACTATCTTCGGAATCGCTTGCCCCTATCAACGGAGCCTCCAGTCCCTTCCGGCCGCGCGGAGCTATATCTGCGTCGTCATCTAAAACCCGTCAAAATATAAGAAAACTCAAATAGAGTCCGTCATCACCGCACTACAATTCAAGGCCCTCCATCTTTTTTATCCAAATACTGTTTAAAATAACACTTTTTCTCCAGTAAGTACCATTTACAGCACCTGAGTATTCAGTTCGTCCTTCGAGATAGTTTGGAAGTGGGCGATGACGGTCTTTCGTTCGCCGTTGCTGTGTCTCTTTACGAATAGCTGCCCTTAGTGCCTCTTCTTCACGACGAACCGCTTCCCTAAATTTTAGCAATACAAATGGACAATGGTAATACCTGCATGAAACAAAGTTAGGACAATGAGTACTGCGCAACTCACTCTTCGAGCTTGTTCAGGATTAGACCCAACTTCAGCTACCATGCGCACTTGACCGCTCTTCCTGGTTCTTTCTGCCATATTCATAGTGACCTGTTCAAACAATTTTTTTTAGTGAACACTAAAGCAGTGGACGCAAACACTTCTGCAGAAATGACGAAAAACAATTTCGTGGAGTAGTGGTTAGACGAATAAAATCATACCTTTCTATGTGTCTCACTATCAGTTGAATGAGGACGAAAAATAAGTTTCTTGTCAAATATCTTTTGAGCTACAAGGCCAGTCCCTTGGCGAACAAACAGGTGTTGCATGTTGCCATGTATAGGCACAGATTCGACATCAAACACCTCCTTTCCGATCACCATCGACATACTTAAACGCATAACATTAGCACATTTAAGCGATAACGTGAAGGATTACGAAAGAAAAAAATATTAACACATACATGTCGACCTTAATATAATGAACATACCTCCCGTCACTCCACCTCACGATCTTGGCATTACTTTCTTTGACAATATTTCCACTTCCATCCTGAGCAAATCTCCACCGAATAGTGTTTTCTGCCTTAAATTTTACTCATATTTTCCGTATTAAGAGAAAACAGGTACTGAGCACGTGTACTGATAGTTCGATTGCGGTACACCATAGTTTTTATCTCAACAAACAAAACGCGGGTCAATGAAATTCGCACTACTATCGAATTTTGTGGACTTTCGTTGGCATGAAGTAATACTGCTCAATACAACACTAGTCCCATAAACCTTACCGCTACTGCTGTTCACCACCATGCTACATCATCATGTTTGCCACGATTGCTTTCATCAGAATCAGAAGAACTACGAAACAAACAAAGAACAAATCTTCGTACACCACATAAAGATGTATGAGTCAATTCTAAAATTAACGAGACACGAAAAAAACATTTCCGTAAACAGTGCAAAAAAGGATAAAGCTCTCGGCGTTGATCAATCCCTCAGGGATGCGCCGTGCAATCGACTTCATCAAACATCGTCAGAGGTGATTGGATGCATATCTGCCTTTACAATGATCGCGGTGGCCCACCGATGCATCGAGCCAGCGCCGCCACCCTTCCAGACAAGTCTGGCACCAATTTAGAGACGTCGGAGGGATGAAAGGCTTGGTGAACCACGGGAACGGAATCGCTCTCATGTGCATTGCAGGGCGCCTCCGACCACAGCGCCACACGCGTCCTTCGTAAATACTGCAGCAGATAATGCACTGTTGAATGGATTACAAATTTAAGGATGATCTAAAAACGATTTTCATCAATATGGATGTGACCAAAGTCGTTGAGAACTAGCTGAAAGACACATTTAACAAAAAAAGTTGAAACTGGGGATGTCAACCATAGATGATTTTTATATAAGCCCATGAAACATGCCGTAAGACAACATTTGAAAAAGTTGACAATCCATACGAATGAGAATACTGTTATCAGAGGATGATAGATTAATGGTATTAGACTGGTTTAAATTTCAGATATTTGTAAAGGTAGGCACATTTTAAATACTCCTACACATTTGTATCGGTGCATTTACCTAAAAACTATATCTTGAACAGTAGATAGAGCCAAAATTTGCATTCTAACAACCGAAAAAACTGAACGGCGTGCTCTTAAAAGCGCACTTACCATGAAAAAACGATGTTCTCTATGGACAGCTTTAATGACACTCGTGTGTCTTTCACCTCTCCTGTATCCTACAGCATATAAGGAGCGATTTTTGATGGGTTGTAATTTAAGGTTTTTAATCCAGTTGAGAATTAATAGGCATCAATGTCTTCATTACTTCATCTATTGTCATATAGGAAACTTACTGGGTGGTGCCCAACTTTGTTGGACAAATATCTTATGTACGAGACTAGTTATCTGATAGTTATACGCCTTAACAGTAATGCTCGATGACTGTTTCAATTCGTATCGTCTTAATAAAATCATTCTCTGCGAAAAAGAAAGAGTATGTACAACAAAGCTGAAACATCAAAGTAATGTGATGAAGTAGAACTACTGTGCTTCCCTCCTAAATGATGTGTAGGACAACCAATAACGAGAAGTACGATGACCCTTAAGCACCTCAATCTGGACGGTTGCTCTGTCCAGCTACCGTAGTTCCTGTAGACATCAGAGAATTACCAACTACCCACTATGTTGTCGAGATTGTGTGGAGAGGCAGAACAAAATTTAAAAACCATCTGAAAACTACAACAAAACTACTAAAAGATGAAAAGTGCTTTCAACTGATGAAAAAAGTTGACAGAACTGCGAAAACAAAAGAAAATTTTAGGACACTATTAGGACAGTAAGTGTTTTTCGCCGACAAGATGTTATAAATGTACATCCGAACATGAGATCTTAATCTATAAATAAAGATCTGATCACTTCGATAACCATTAACATCTCCGGCATGACATTTCGCTAACGAAAAAGCTACAAATTTTAATCCAAATGCTACTAAACCAAGTCAACCTTTAGAAGCCTTCTAAATACTAGAGTTTCTAGGGTAGGCCTTTAGAAGAGGCAGCGACCAGTATTCAAACACCGAGTACTTTAGACGTCCTTGTGATGTGCACGACAGCTAATGTAACCATAACGTACATATCAAAGGCTATGATTAAATATGTAAAAGAAAATAGATTAAGAAGTTTATATACTTGTGAAAAATAGAATTGCTGTTCTGGATTATTAAGCTAACATGAGCTTGGTAAAGAACAAAAAACTTTAAAAACGTTAACGTTAAACTTTAATTAACGTCAACAACGTTAGTCGAGTAAACCTTTTTATCAAGCTCGTGTTAGCTTAACAATCCAAGAGGGTATTGAATATTAATGCCGAGGTTAAACGACGGTTGGTTTGAAAAATAGAACTACTGTTGCCGCTTCAATCCGGCGTAATGAAAAAACACAAACAAGAATCAATGTCCAACAAATTAAAAAGAGATGAGTATAAAAATATGTGCAGCAAGCATATGATAGTGTCCAAAAAAAAGTGGGAAGCACAGACCGTACTGTACACAAGAAATTCGATTTAAGGCCATACTTATTTCTGCTCTGCCTATGCCTAAAAGATCTGCGCAATATCAACGTTAGATGACAGTCCGACCCACTTATACCCTACCGGTACCCACTTTATACCACTATGTATCGTTATGCTATAGTTAGTCACTTGATTGAAGCAAAGGAATCAATTCAAAGTCAAAAAAACTGTAAACTTTTGTGAAGCAGTAATATTCGTTCCTGCGCAAACCACAGTAGTGAAAATGAAGTAGAACGAATATCTAGGTTTGCACCAAAAGAATGATCCTACTTACTAATGATACTACGTGAAGCTTTTACAGTTATACAACACATCACATCTTCTACTAACTATTCAACTAATAGGCCACGTGTGGCGCAGTGATCGGAAGCGCCCTGAAATACACAACGTGCAATCGATCCTCGCGCCCACGGCCCACCAAGCCTTCCATCCCTTCGGGGCCCGCAAATTGGTACCAGACTTGTTTCGGAGGATAGCAGCACTGGGCTCGATACATCGGTAGGCCACCGCGAGTCATTGTAAAGGCCAGATATGCATCCAATCACCTTCAAACGATGCTTAATGAAGTCGAGTGCATGGCATATCCCTCCGAGATCGATCAACACCGAGAGCTTTATTCTTTTACCCCTTTATTCAACTATATAACTATAAACGTTATAAACTATAAGTTATAAATGCGTCGTTCTCCTCTTCAACAGTCGCGAGGCTGCTCGCGATCACTAATGAGATAAGATAAGAATAAGAAGGATAAGAACATAAGAAGAAAAATGGAATAGAAGGACCTTAATCAGCTATTACCACGGCCTTAGAGCACTCCAGTCAGCTATCCTTCAGTGGAAGGCACGTGAGAAACGGCTCTGAAGAAGACGATACTGCTGAAACGTCAGCTACTGTTGTGCCGTGTGTTTTTTGCACGGAAGCAAACGTATTCTGTATAACAATCTCGCGATTGCTGAGAAAGAAAACGATGCATTTACAATCCAATGCCGAGTCTAACAGAAAGTCGATCCTGGAAACTATACTTATCAGCTATTAATACGACAAGGCGACACACAACCGCCAAAGCTTAATAATTTCGTGCAAAGGTGGTGTATGCAGTTGATCGACTGGAACAACATAGAAATGTGTGTTGATGGTCGATCTTTCTCCAACCCTTGCTTCACGTTTAAATTTCACTGTTCTCGAGCAGTAATGCAGAATCAGAATCATTGGTTTCTGAACTCCATAAGGCTATGAAAAAATGGTCTACAAACTGTTTGGAAGAAAAGCCTTATAGTTACAAAGACGCCCGGAATGAAACAGAACAGGATATCGTAGGTAAGGCTACCAATTGAGGAAATCATATCCTACGTATACTTAAGACACGCACTGAACACAGATAATAACTTGAGAGCAGAACTCGGTGGAATACATCGACCACTCCAATTACGCGCTGATTTACTTAATGCGTTATTCGATAGGTTCACGAAGAGCAGTTATTGAAGCGAGCAAAGTGATCTAATCGCCTAAACAGTCATGAAAGGTTTAGCGCGGTTTCCTAGAATCCAGAAAAAAGGAAAGACCCACAAATTACCGGTGAAAATGAACTTTTGTGGAGAACCAAACTATTCTTTGTAGTTCGTAGCAACATGAAGGTGTTCAAGTGATTCTCACATGGGTCAACGTTACAGCATCTATGTATGGGAAAAGGAACCTCTGTGATTTCAGAATTATAAACAGCGCACCTTTAGTTTCAAACGGTTGCGACCCTCTTCATCCACTTGGTCATCGTCTTCGTCTTCTTCATAAGTTTGTGGATCAAAAGGTTTTAATGCAACAGAAAAAAAATTCGGAATCTAAAATCGAAGGAAGAATTTCTGGAAAATGTTCAAATATTAACGGAATCAGACACGATCGATAGAGGATCAAACAGAATTGACAACTCACCTTCATAAATTGGATACCATCGCCAAAATCACACTCCACTTTGCTCATGGAGGCCTAAAAAATATACGAGGCTTTGACTTCCCAACAAATGTCAGCGCAGAACTCCCTCCCTGTGGAAATACCGATAGACCTCTAACCCAGCACAACACATTACCAGTTTCGGTTTAATAAAAGCTGCTAAAAACAAAAATCCCCTGAAAGATAGTCAACATCTAACTGAGCTCCTGGATCACTCTACTCTGTTGGGTTGCTTGAGTAACCTTCAAACACTAACCTCAATTATTGTAGGTGGCAATTCTTTTTCGGGCACTTCCTCTTCCTCTGGGTACATTCGAATACCATGAACACTGTCGTCACCTAAAATTTTACTGGTAGAACAGTCAATAACATACCGTAACAAAAGGAACATCAACTGATTATGACACGAAATTCTTGCACCATCAAAATTTTTTAATAAAAAGAAACTAACTTCTGTCAGACTTGTCTGCATCGGACTCACGACCAGTTTTCTTTTTTCTCACAGCATCTCCTCGTTCATCGTCGGAATCGGATGAGGACACATCAACTCCGAAAATATGAGCCGCAGTGGTTGACGAACCTTTATCATCCTCTGTCTTTTGCTCATCCTCCGAGCTGTCATCAAGTAAGCTTTTGCTGACCTTAGAAGGTGACCCTACAGATCGTCCAGAATCACTTTTCTCTGATTCTAAACAGACCAACTAGAAATCAAGGACATTTAGTGGGTAATAACACGATTACTAGCAGTAGGAATCTGACATATAAGGAGAGTAACCTCAGAAAAACAAATATTTGTAGAATACGATAAGAAAAAGTATTCGCAGCAATGAATACGTTTGCATTTGAACTGGATTAATATCATACGACAATGAAATCACTTTTCATTTACTGACTATGCCTTTTCCCCTCGGCCGATAAAAAGACAGCTGAGAGAAAGGAGAAACAAAGGACACGCATGATGCGGTGTTGTACACGTTAGCCCTCTCTAAAAGGGTAATAGCGAGTGCGATCACCACCGCAGACACCTGCGGTTCGGAGTTTTGCAAATATCTAAGCATCATTGAGTTTTTTAACACACGATATGTCAGAATATGAAACGACAGACTAGACTCTTCACATTTCCTTTATAATAACTGAACACTTTCTTCCTAATGCCGAGAGCTGTTGAAGTTCGTTCGGATTATCATTACGTCGGCAGAATTACGAAAAGGAACAGTTTCCTCGTAATTTTAGCATCGGCCAATTTTGATCTGATGCTTGATGATTTTGATATTGAAAAATGCTAAAATTTTGTGTAAATAAGGAAAGGATCTGACGAACATCCACTGAACGACAACGTAATCCACGAAAGCCCTTGAGAAATTAAACCCCCCATGTGGGTGAGATAAAGATGAAAGCTGTTAGCTTCAAATCTCTATAGTACAGAGGATCGTTCACGCCCTCCAAAATGGAGATAACTGTGTCTGACAAAATCATCAGTAAACCAATAGAAGGGCACAGACCTTTTCCCACTTGGAACCTCTTGTGAGAAATCGTCATGATGAGATCGATGTGAAGGCGTGGAGCCAGAATCACGACTCACAGAATCCCTGAATAGGAAAATAAATGGATGAGACTAGAATCTTCTTCGACAAAAATACAGGGAGAATCGCTTAACAACCTTAGATCACTTTCGGCACCATTCTTCTTCCCGTCGTCATCGCTTATACTATCTGAGTCAGACATCTACTGAAATGGCTTGGTGATAAGGAATAATTTTTTACTGCTACGTGATACAACAGAAAATCACTAACTATGAAATGAACCACCTTTCGTACTGCTTTGTGCCGTAGTTCGACAAATTTATGAGCGTAAAGTTTGATGCATCATGTGTAACAACAGGCGTTACACAGATCAACCGGAACGACGTATAACATTGGGCAGAACATGCCCATCAGACTTGCGGAAAGTGATAAGATGTAATCATGAGCCGTTGTTCAAAGTTGGAATTTTTGTGATATGAGCATGGGTACGTTATATTTATGTCATTCCGAATAACAGTGCCAATGAAATAACACGATAAGGTAAATAAGTTGAGGTAACGATACTAACTTGGATACTTAGATGGTCTGTGCTCACTGGTTGTGCGAACCGCAGCATAATCTCCATTTTCTCGGAGTCTTGCTGGTTTAGCCATTGTGGTTCCCTGGAGTCATGAGGTCAGCCTGGCCAAAGTTTATTCTAGGTCGTCACCACCACAGGCAGTGGCCATCCTTTTAGATCGAAGGGAGATTTGCAACCGTGCGCGTAGTTTGATACCAGGACGCTGGTGGATCCTGGTATTGGTTTACTTTTAGCTGGGCTTCCCGATGGAAACATTGAACTCCTCAGCTTGGAAGGCCCTGACGAGGGGAATAGTCCCACCGCTGTACATCGCAGCCCAACCCAAGAACACTTCTCAGCCACGAAAAGACGGCTAGCCGTTGGGAGGTACTACAGTTACTCGTTTCCTAGGCATTCCATGCTGTCACCACCGAGTCGTTCTAGATTATCGCCAGGAGCAGTCGGTGTCCATTGCGAACTGGTTCTCTACAAGACGACAACGATTCTTGGCCGCTTAGCCTACGTTTCCTGTTGAAGAAAAACGGATTAAACATCGCAGTTCAACACCCAGAAACAACTATACACGACGATGAAGGAGACCATGAGGTAGTACTCAAACAGGGGATGCCTCACCTCATCCGGAATCTTCTAGCTGCCGACCCAACAAAAACACCTACTGTGGAGCAGGCAGGGTTTACTTTGTTTCTTCTTTGTTGGAACATATCTGTATGTGTAAGCATTATTGCATGTTCATCTGTTTGCACCTTAGAACAAGTTAGTCTTCCGACGAGTCATTGTCTTCTTTCCTGACCGAGTTTACGTCGACGTTGTATTTTACACCCCAGTAGCCGAACACAATGAGGTTCCAAAGATGCGCGTTTGGCTTCGATTATGGTTATCACGATGGTCATCTTCGAGTGATAAGCCATTGACTTCGTCACAAATCTACCACAGCGGCCTATCCTACACTCGTTGATTCATGATTAAATGGTGAAGGGAAACACGAGCGCGGCGACACGTCTTCGTGACGTTGACGAATGTCCTTCACCCTCTACTCTTCACACTTACCACTGTTCATTGTGATTTTGCTACTTAGTGCTAGAGCATGATTTCTTCCGTTCTGGCTTCATGCCTACTCGCCTTCCAATTTCCTGCCTTACAACGGCGCCAAAGTTCAATAAACATGGCGAGTTTTGTCGATGGTAACATTTGTATCATTGTAAGCTCCGTACCTGTGCCATTTTTAGGTCGGTCTTCCTGTTTCACTGGATCGGCGAGCAGTACCTCCAGGCGTACTCACTCCTAAGCAGATAGTTAAATACTTGACATAAGTATTTTCAAGATTTTTCGTTGGTAAAATATGGAGAACGTGGCTTCTTCCACAGAACCTAGGCACCCGTAATGAGTAATTTTTTAGATGACTGAGATGACACGAGGCAGGATCTAATGGCAGCGCCTTCCAGTCCTGAAAATCCTGTGCCAGAGAATAAAGCAGTCGATGGAGAGCGTATGGAGAGAGGTGTCAGTATTGCAAAAGTATCAGAAGATGGATTCTTATCCGAGTTGTACCAGTAGATCTCTTCACTTTGTAACGCTTGTGTGCCCGATGTGAGTATTCTTATTATTTCTGCGAATTAAAATTTCCGATGTTATCGCTGGGCACCCATGTTTTTAGCGAGAACTAAAGGTGAAGGATGAGGCACCGGAAGCCATGCCTGTTTTCTGGATAAGCAAATGGGTGGACTGCTCCGATAAATATGGGGTTGCATACCAACTTTCTGATAACTCGGTAATTCCATATTTGGCAAATAGGGGACGGTAGGTGTCCGCGGTGGGGATCGAAAACGCTATTACTTTTTCCGGAGGCTAACGCAGTCAATACCACACCATGCGAGTCTCTCGTTTTGCCTTTCTCTCAGCTAGTTTTTTATCTGCCGGTGCCAGTGCCATCAGCACTCACCGTTTTTTGCAAATATCTCAACATCATTGTGGTTGATGTTGAGACATTTGCAAAACGTGGACTCCAAGTCAGATTCGAACCATGATTACCCTTTCCTGGTGCTCATGTGTTACCTGTTGTGCCACTGGGGCCCTTGCTTTGTCTTTTTCTCAGCCACTTTCTTACCTAATGGTGACATCAACACTGGGTTCAATGCCGATTTGTGCTCCCCAGGTCATTCCAGTTGGCGGGCGATTGGTGATGGCACCTTTAAAAAATAGAAAGGATAAAGCTCTCGGCATTGATCTATCCCTGAGGGATGCACCATGCATTCGACTTCATTAAGCATCGTTTGGAGGTGACTGAGTGCATATCTTGCCTTTACAATGACTCGCGGTGACCTACGATGTATCGAGCCAATGCTGCTATCCTGACAGACAAATCTGGTACCAATTTCTCGACACCGAAGGGATGGAAGGCTTGGTGGGTCATGAGCGCGGAGATCAATTCAGCGTGCGTGTTGCAGGGCGCCTCCGACCACTGCGCCACACGCGCCCCTCATAACACCTTTAGGGTAAAAAATTGGCAGTTAGAAAGGGAAAGCAAGAGCCTCAGGGGTACAGCGGGTAACACGTGAGACCCCGGGAAGTGTAATTGCTGGTTGGAATCTAGGTTGACGTCCAAATTTTACAAGTATCTCAGCACCATCGGGGTTAAGGAAGTTCTCCAGTATATTTTTTAAACAGTTCATTTAAATACTGCAAACATCGATTCAGTCGAGCAAGTAACAACTCGAGTCGGACGTTTATGATTGAAGCGATGTGGATCAATACCGGCTTTGACAATCTTCGTCGTTTACGCGCCGACATCAAACTATGACGAAGAAGAAGTCGAAGCCTTCTACGTGGACTTTGGGAAGTCCTACAGGGAAGACTACGCATTCTTCAAGGTTATTATTGGGAATTTTAACATTAGTATTAGGCCCAGAAGAACGTCTGAAGAACGTCACATTGAAACCCACGAATTAGAATGGGAGAACATGAGAGTAAAAATCAGTGATCGCCAATTACACCATCCTCGCCTTGCAGATAACATTGTTCTTGTAAAACTAAACATTAGCCAGGCGGAACGAATGCTTGCCAACTTTGGTAGTGCCTGTGGAAATGTTGACCTTCGCCTAAATCTCACAAAAACGATGTTCATGAGAAACGGATTGCTTTCGTATGCCCCATTCACGCTCAACGGAACGATTATCTCCGAATGCTTCAGTTATGTCTGTCTACGTAGGGAAATCAATATGATGAACGACTTTGCTCCAGAGTTGAGCAGAAGGAAACGAGCGGCTTAGGGAGCTTTCAAGAGCATCGAGGATGTAGTGAAGAGAACAAAGAACACCCGGCTCCGTGCCCACCTTTTCGACTCAACGGTGCTTCCTGCCCTAACGTATGCGTCAGAAACCTGGTCGCTGCGTAAGCAGGATGAAAGGTCACTCAGCGTCATTGAATGCGCAGTCGAAAGGATGATGCTAGGATTATCCCGTGTCACGCAAGTAAGGGAAGGGATCCGAAGCTCCGACCTGCGTCAACGACAGAAAGTCAAAGATGCCGTTTTATACGCCAAATTGTCGAGGATTAGGTGGACCGGACACGTAATGCGTATGAACGACAACCGATGGTAAGGAGCCGTTACTGACTGGATTCCTCGAGATGTTATACGCACTGCAGGAAGACCACCGACTCGATGGTCAGAGTTCTTCACGAAAACCCTAGAAGAAAGATATGATGCTTAACGAGTTCGTAAAGCGAGCAGAACTTACGGGGCTACTTTTGCATGCGACAGTGAAAAATGGAGGATTTACTGGCGCCCGTTCGGACGACTCGACGATCAGGTAATACAGGTGAAATATTGCTTGCATTTTCTATATTCCATCGTATGTAGTCCCACTCCCTAACATTATCTGCACGATCTGTAATCTTACGGACACCAATAGAACCTTAGACTGTTCCCTTAGTGCACCAGGCTACTCATCTGGTCCTCCTATTTTGCTGAACATACAAACCATAGAATTTCTGATGTGCCACTCTTAATTTCACTGTTTTTGGCGGAAAACTATCTCGGAAATAGGCTCATCAGGCTTTTTCATGCATAGAAAGACAAATATTGGAAAATGCAATATTTTGAATCCTCGTAACCCGTGATAATCAACTACACATTCTTTCTTCCTTCACCGCCTATGCGAATTAGTTCATCTTACAGGTGGGAGTACTTCTCGGTGACAGTACGAAATTATTGGTGAATGGAACTGGTAATGCATTCAAATACATGGAAACAAGTGGAGTCGAAAATTACTATGACATAGAATCTTATCCGGTTTGGTTTTCAAGAAAAATGAGTGACTTTTAAACGTCCTTAACCAGTGATTATTTATGTCTTACTACAATGAGCTTGATGTTCATTTCAGGTTAATTGGCTAAACTACTTTCGATTTGGTATAAATCCGCTTGTTACGAAAGCCGAAACACATGCAACGAAGAAGGTGGATTTTTGTTTAGTACTTAAAAGGGCGCGTGTGACGCAGTGGTTAGCGTTGCTCTCGAGCACACATGGGTTCGATCCGGCGCACCAGGCTCACCAATTCTTTCATTCTTCTGGGGTAGGCAAATTGATACAAGAGCTGTCCTGGAGGAGAACAGCACTGACTCCGCACACCGGTACGCCACCACGAGTCATTTTGTAAGGCAGATATGGGTTCAATCACCTCTAACGATATTTCACGAAGTCAAATGGATGATGGATCCCTCAGGCATTGATCAGTGGCAGAAGAAAGTTCCATATGATTTATGCTTCAGGACCGAGATGACTTAGCACGTCTTCAAGTTTTACGTCATTGGTTCCGTAGACGATCTGCAAATGTTCTGCATCTTTCCAATGGAACGGTGCAAGTCAGTTTCTTTGAAGTGGGTCATTTCCTTCATTTATATTGCATGCCCTTCAATGGGAACTGTTGCATACATTGACGAAAAGGGAAATCTTCATGTTTATAAGTTATCTCATTTAGAAACTCATGGATGTACCAAAGTAAGGAATTTTCATTAAACAACTCTTTTCGTATTCGTGGGTTTGGTAATTTGTCCTTCCAGTTTGTTTTATATCTAATATTTCTCCATTTCCAGGCTCTTATGAGTCGTATTCAATATGTGAAAACAATGGTAGAAAAGTTTATGTCGAGAAACAGCTGTCGTCCTGGATCTTTGAGCACTGTGCGATTTCTTGATAATTGTTTTTTATACATGACTTTTTATCTTATAGCGACTAAACAAACTTCGAGAACACTTGTCCTAATCTACTCAAGTTTCTTTAAGAAATGGAAATAGTGTATGTGGCTTAGCAGTCTTCGGATTCTGTTGTTGAAATTTCAGGCGCAGTCAACATCAGATGGTGCTCAGGCATCGCCACCTTAGTTCCATGTTCAGTGTTAGTAGTGCTTTCTAGTCAATGATTGTGACTTCTAATGTCAAGATTGCTCCATGTTTTGGATAGTGGGTGTTATAGGTGACATTCTATATATCTATATCTGTACATATCTGTGGTTGGTATACAGTACACGGCCGTGCTCCGGAAAGTCTGATTTCCCGTGGAAACACATCCTGGTGACATTTTACTAATAAAATGTTCCTAATCACAATATATCGTGTTACAATCCGCACTTTATGCTCAGTGGCTACATAATGAGTGGTCGACGATACGGAGACTGCTCCTTTCGTTTGTCGTTGCAAGTATACAAAACAATCTAGTTACTGAGAAGGAACTGGTGCCAACCTATTCTGATGAAGTGGACCTTTTAACTGTGGTGTTGTTGACCAAGGGAGTTAATGTTTTCCTTAAACTGGCGTTAATACTGAGGTTTTAATACGTTAGGTAAAAGAAATTAGTGGTAGACATAATAGCGAAAATCACGATGATTGTGTTATACATGTACGACTACATTTGAAAGATTAGGAACACTTGATTATATGTGCACTGTATAATACATATATAGTACGTTGGCGAGACGGACAGAGCACTTTGCGACCGTATGAAAAGGGATCTGGTTGGGAAAGATGAACAAAGTACTCCATTATGGGCGCATATGGCACTAGGACATAACGGAGAAGATTTTGGGGTGGAAATTGTAGTTCTCACACTGGAATCCATAACATATACGTGTAAAACTCTCCGAGCGTTCTGGATAGAATCCAGAATCCAAAAAGTGAGCAGCAAGGAGAAGTGACTTGTGATCGAGCAAGCACATTGCTCACCCACTTAGAACTCTGTGCATCTGGTCTCCATCAAATAGCTGGAAGACTTACAAAGAACGAGACGGTTGGTATTTAAAAGAATCTATTTACTATTCGAATTGAAATTATTGCGTTAAGTCTTAGCTGCTGAGGTTATGAAATTGTTCAGCTGATTAGGTGGCGTGTCACCTTAACTTTCCCAGGCTCTGAAGAAGGCGAAACCGTCGGAAAGTCTGCTATTTTGTGTTGGTAAATACTGTAAAAACAACCTCGTGTTTGCTCATCAACAGAACAGTGAATTACTGATCAATGCCGAGGTTAAAAAGAAGTCTGGTCCTGGAGTGCTGACATAGTTTAATTCGGGCGAAACATTGGTTATAGAAGAGCTTATTATAACTGGGACGTCATCAACCAAGCCTTATGAAGGCGCAAGCTGGCTAAGATATTTAGATGACCCGTCTTCCTATGTCGTACCGTTTCCAGCACTTCCACTAGCTTCGTTATTTTGCAACTGTCATCTGTGGGGGTGTTCATATTAACCTGTGAACTGCCGTTTGAGGATCTGAAAGTTGATTTCTAGCTGTGAGTATAATTTTTCTTCTCATTACCCGTCATTATATCTACTGTTTGGCTCCCCGCACTACTTGCATTGGATTCGTTTTCCTCGCTTTCATCGTCCACACTGGCCTTCGAACATTTCGATTGTTGTTTTGGCTGCTGCCTGAGGATTTCGTCTTCACGAATGTCGTAGAATGTTGGTCAAGCCAATTCTGCCTACAATCTTGGAGGAAGCTGGGCTAGGGCGTTTGCACGTGCCCGGAGACCGTTGGGGAGGGGTCAAACTAGTGCTTTTGTTTTCTGGTCAGCGGTATCACTAACCACTGCGCTAATCCCACTCCCCGTGAATGTAATTGGTCCACTCTTATAATCAAAACGTCGAAGCATCTTTTTTTGTGGTCTCCTTAGAGGTTCCGATTCTCCCGAAATCCACTGAATTGTTCACTGGTTTAATAACACACGTTTGAGGTGTGTAAGTAGTAATGTAGTGTTAGTGCTGAGTGTGGAAATAGCATTCTGTAAATGTTCTTTCTTCATTGTCATAGAAATAATGTACTTTCAACACAGTGTTTGATTCGGTGAAAGCCGTCAAAAAACTGTACGATGATAGAAAACCACTTGTAGAAACAAAACGATCTGCAAGTACTTATTATTTACAGCCTACTCTTTTTTAACGGCAGGGTATATTGCGAAATATAACTTCAATGGTGCTGAGATACTTGCAAAACTCCGGACCGCACCGCTGACGGGTGATTGCTGATGGCAGTGATCAATAGAAATTGCTGAGACATACGCGAAACGAAGGACCCGCATGGTGTGGTGGTGAACGCGTTACTCCCCGGAAAGGACAATAGCGCGTTCGTTCCCCACCGCAGACACCTGCGGTCCGAAGTTTTGCAAATATCTCAGCATCATTGAAGATCTGCAAGTACGCTGTTTTGAATGAACAACACAACGCTGCTTCACTAGAAGTCGATGAAGCCCCCTGCGATGTAAATATAGACTTCACTGGCATAAAAAGTAGCTTCGGAACGATCACTTCCATCCATTGGTCTTTGCTGTATCAGCAATGTTACTAGTAAACAAAATACCTTGGCATGACATCAAATACTGAAGGCTGGAACATCTAAATATGCTATGGCGCGTCGTAAAAGCAAATTGAGGATTCTCTACACTTTCGCACTGATTAATATATATATATATATATATATATATATATATATATATATATATATATATATATATATATATATATATATATATATATATATATATATTAAAGTATGGAGCTCTCGGCGTTGACCTATCCCTGAGAGATGCGCCACGCATTCGACTTCATTAAGCATCGCTGGAGGTAATGGAATGCATATCTGGCTTTTACAATGCTTCGCAGTGGTTTGCCAAAGCATCAACCTAGTGCTGCTACCCACCCAGAGAACTCTGGTACCAATTTGCTGGCACCCGGAGGGATCGAGGGCCTGGTGAATCTAAGGCGCGCGGGGATCGACCCCATGAATACTGCAAGGCGCCTCCGAGCACTGCACTTTCGGAGTCCTATACTATATATATATATATATATATATATATATATATATATATATATATATATATATGTATATATATATATACATATATGTACATATATGTATATATATATATATATATATATATATATATATATATATATAAAGGATCCACTTCATAGAAATAAGTTAGCACGATTGCCTTCCCAATGACTAGATTCGTTTATACACTTATAATGACAAACGGTAGAAGCAGTCTCTGTACCCTCCACCACGCATTTTATAGCCTCTGAGCATAATGTATGGATCGTGACATAATACACTGTGATTAGGAACATCTTATTAGTAAAATATCACCAATATTGTTCCATAGGAAACCAGGCTTTCAGGAATAAGGAAGTGTACTTTAAATCAAACACAGATCAATATGTGAAGCCAAATATAACACTCATTATCCAAAAAAACATGGAGCAATCCTAACATTAGCACTCATAATGAAAGAGCACAAAACCAGAAAGAGAACTAGAACGTTACAGCTCCTAATATTAGACGTGGAAATGAGGTCGAGATGATTGAGTGCCACTTGATGATCGCGCCTGAAACTACAACGACATCAATCCAGAAACTTCTAAGCATCATACATTATTCTCGTCTTCCAAAGAAACTTGAGTAGCCTAGAACAAGTGTTCTCGATGTCTGTTCGGTTGCGGTAAATAAAAAGCTATGTAAAAAAAACAATTACAAAGGAATCGCGCAGTGCTTAATGATCCTGGACGACTGTTACTGCTCGACATCAACCTTTCCACCATAGTTTTCACATATCGAAGACGAGTAATAAGGGCCTGGAAATGGAAAAAAAAGGAGAGGAAAATACAGTGAAAAGACAAATTATCAAACTCAAGAGTACGAGAACACCCCTTTAAAGGAAATTCGTTACCTTAGTACATCCATGACTTTCTAAATGAGACAATTTATAAACGCGAAAATTTCTCTGCTCATCAATGTATGTGACAGCTCCCATCAAAGGGCATACAATCGTTTTTGTATGGTCTTCAAAGAAGTTTATTTGTAGGGTTCCATTTGAAAGATGCAATACAATTGCAGATCGTGTGCGGAACCAATAACGTAATACAGGAAGACGAGCTAAGTCATCTCCATCCTGAAATATAAACCAGATGGGACATCCTTCCTGAACCAAATAATGAAGGATAGAGCTCTCCGCATTGATCAATCCTTGAGTGTTCCGCCATGCATTCTACTTCGTGAAGAATCGTTAGAGATAAGTGAACCCTATCTGCCCTATAGAATGACTCTTGGTGGCATACCGAAATATCGAGCCAGTGTGCTATCTTCCAAAACAGGTTTTGCATCAGTTTGATGACCCGGAGGGAATGAAAGGATTAGTGAGCCTGCGGCATCGGATTGAACCCATATGTACCACAGGGCACCTCTAACCACTGCGCTGCACGTGCCCCTTTTCAGTTCTATACAGAAACCCACCTTTTTAGCCACGTTTGCTCCAGCTTTTATAAGATGCTCATTCATATAAGATCGAAAGTACTTTAACAAAGTTACCTAAAATGAACATCATGTTCAATGTAGTAAATAAGACATAAATAATTAATGGTAGGTTGAAAAGTCACTCACTTTTTTTAGAAAGGAAGTCCGGATAAGACTCTATGCCATAGTAATTCTCGGTTTCATTTTTTTCTATGTACGTTAATTCACTGCCAGCCTCATCCAACACTAACTTCGAACTATCGTTGAAGAGTACTCCTACCTGTAAGATGAACTAATTCGCATAGGCGGTGAAAGAAGAGAAAATATGTAGTTGATTATCAGAGGTCATGACGACAAATCTTGATAAACCTAATTCGAAGATATTTTCTCGCCAAGAACAGTGAGAATAAAGAGTGTCACATCAAAAATTTAATGGTTTGGGTGTTCAGCAAAACATCAGCACGAGTTGATAAGCCTGGCGCACGAGTGGAACAGCCGAGGGTTTCAATGGTGTCGGAAAGATTAAATATCGTGCAGATGATGTTAGGGAGTGGGAGTACATATGATGGAACATAGCAAATGCATGTAGTATTTAAATAAATAAACTGTTTAAAAAATACACCAAAAAAACTTCACTCCAATGATCTGACACATTTGCAAAACTTGGACCGCCGGCCAAATTCACTCTTGCCAATACCCTTTCTGCTGCTCATGTTTTGCCCACCGCACCGCTTCGGTCCTTGTTTTGCCTTTCTAACAGCCAGTTTTTTAGCCTAGCGATGCCATCAGCAATCATCCATCAATGGGAATGATCTGGGGAGCACAAATCGACATTGAAGCCAGTGTTGATGGCACCGTAAGGTAAGAAAGTGGTTGATAGAAAGGCAAAGCACGGCCCTCAGTGGTACAGGGGGTAACATGGGATAAAAAGAATAAAGCTCTCGGCGTTGATTAATTCCTGAGGAATGCGCCATCCATTCGACTTCATTAAGTATCGTTGGAGGTGAGTGAATGCATATTTGGCTTTTACAATGACTCGCGGTGGCCTACCGATGTATCGAGCCAGTGCTGCTATGCTCCCAGACAAGTCTGGTACTAAATTGCCGACCCCGGAGGGATGGAAGGCTTGGTGGGCCATGGGGGAATGGATTCCACGTTCCAACTCCAACCACTGCACCACACGCGCCCTTGGTAACATGGGAGTGCCCGAAAATGGTATTCGTGAGTTTGAATCTGGCCTGGGGTCCACCTTTGCAAATGCCTCAGCATCATTGTGGTTGCATTTCACATAACACCTTGCCGTGAAGTAGTAGACAGTAAATAAAAAGTCAAGCACTCCTTAACTCCTTAGTCAGGTACTGGTCGCAATGTAAGTGTTGCTTCAAAAAAGTGACAAAAGAGTTACACGAGAAGCAAAGAAATCATACATTTCCAGGCATTTTTATAAAAGAGATGGACAACTCAGTGTTACAACACTTTGTCCAACTTGATTAAAACGACGAGTTATGTGTGTGCGTATTCAGGCCTCTGTTTGTACCCGTTTAAGAGACCATTTCAAGTCTATCAAGAAATAAGCTTACATCAACTTACACGACACCACTGCAGAATCGTGGTAAATCTAACCATGAAGGTAGTCTTTGAGACGCCGCAGACACAAGATGTCATACGCAGCAAAAAGCCTAACCACAAAGGAGATTAAGTCTGTCTTGTGTTGACGTGGAGCAAAAACTATCGCAAACGACTGCTACAACCTACTAGCCGCAATGAAACCTCAGAAGGCTAGTACCGCCACCCACATTTCGCTTGTATGCATAACAACACGTATCCCCTATTTGAGAAATAGGAGGAAGTTACATGACCCTCATGAAAATAAACATAGTCCAATATTTCTTTGAAGCCCTAACAAACCAAGTGTTTGCAGAGAATTGATCAAGTTAAGTGTTAAGAAAGGAATTCTTTAATATATAATTCGAGAAATGTAAACCAAGGGTAGGGAGAATAAAGAGGATTTGAGCTGTGTAGTAATACTCATTTCAGACTTATTTAGCAAATATGGAATTACCGAGTTATCACAAAGTTGGTAACCAATCCCATATTTATCGGAGTAGTCCACCCATTTGCTAATCCAGAAGATAGGCATGGCCTCCGGTGCCTCATCTTCTACCTTTAATTCTCGCTAAAAATATGAGTGCTTAGTGGTAATATCGAAAATCGGAAATTTCAATTCCTACAAATCATAAGAATACTTACGTCGGGTACACGAGCATTACAAAGTGAAGAAATCTGCTCGTACAACTCGGACAAAAATCCATCTTCTGGTACTTTTGCAATACCGACACCTATGTGAGCGCAGCGTTATTTTAAAAAGCAAGCGAGGTGCTCTAAGAAGGAAAATAACCTTTGCAGAGAAAAACTGAAACTAATCAAAGACGAAATCCCAAAATCTCCTAACCTCTGTCTATACGGTCTCCATCGATTGCTTTATTCTCTGGCACAGCATTTAGAGCACGAGATTGCACTGTCATTAGATCCTGCCTGAACAGTAACAGTGTTCTATATCAGTGAGCTGACACAAGCTTGGTATACAAACCTTTATCAGTAAAATATACCTACCTCGTGTCAGCTCAATCATCTAGAAAACCATTGGATACAGTTACCGACGTATAGTGAAAGTCGGTTTTCAAGAAACAGTTCTTTCTCTATATTTTACAAATGAAAAATTTATAAAACATTAGTACCACGTACTTAACTATCTGCTTAGGACTCAGTACGCCTGGAGGTACTGCACGTCGATCCAGTGAAACAGGAAGACCGACCTCGCTATGCCTATTGAACTTTGGCGCCATTGTAAGGCAGGAAATCGGAAGGCGAGTAGGCTTGAAGCCAGAACGGAAAAAATCATGTGCTAGCACCTTAAGTAGTAAAATCAATAAGTGTTCAGAGCAGAGAGTGGACAACATCCGTCAATTCACGAACAGATGTCGCCTCGCTTGTGTTTCCCTTCACCACTTCATTGCAAAAAACAAGGAGGGCAGAAAGACTGCTATGGCAGACTTGTGACGAGGTCAACAGCTTATCACTCGCAGATGACTATCCTGATAACCATAATCGAAGTCAAACACGCATCTGTGGGACCTCATTGTGTTCAGCTACTGGATGTGTAAAGTACAACATCGATGTGAACTCAATCATGAAAGAAGACATCGACTTATCGAAAACTAACTCGTTCGAAAGTACAAACAGATGAGCATACAATAACACTCACAAATACAAATACATCCCAACAAAGGAGAAACAAAGTAAACCCTGCCTGTTTCACGGTAGGTCTTTTTGCTGGGTCGGGAGCAAGAAGGTTCTGGATGAGATGAGTGACAGTTTGGCTGGCGGTAGAAGGAAGTCGATACTGATTCATCTTGATACGGCTATAGGTCTCCTGTGAAAATCCATATGTATACATGAGTGTACATTCAGATAAATCTAAAGAATAGAACCAGTAAACCTTCAATGACTTAGTTTCAAATGGCGGACGACCAAAAAGAAGCGTATACAGAATGCATCCTATAGCCCAAATGTCGACTTCAAAGGAATGACCTTTTTTGTCAAGGACTTCGGGAGCAATGTAGTTTGGCGTTCCACATAATGTCTTCTTGCGTTCACCATCCATATCAACAGTAGTTGCAAGGCCAAAATCACCTATTTTGACCTCAAATGTAGTTTATTGAATGTAATGAACCTCATGAATCCAACAAACTTTCCAAACAGAGAAAAATGGACAACCTGTAGGTCCCCATTCAGAAATAAGTTCCCGAGTTTTAAATCGCGGTGGATCACATTCTTTTCGTGCAAATACTCGACAGCCAAGCAGACCTGATGAGTAAAGTAACGCGCCTCCGGTTCAGTAACTGATCTTCTTCTCTTGTGTAGCTCCATCAATGAACGACGAGCACAAAGTTCTAAAGTGATGTACACGTTGTCGTTGTCTTCGAAAAAGTTGTAGAGCTGCACCACATGAGGATGACTCAAACTACGATGAATATGGACTTCTTGCGTCATTTTTTCGCGTTGGTACTGTTTGACGAGCAACGTCTTCGAGACAATCTTCCCAGCAAACACCTCATTCGTAGCGGAATTAGTCAGCTCGTAGCACCTCGCGAATCCTCCTTTGCCCAAAAACTTACCACGTATATAGGTAACCCCATGTTCCGTGTCAACAATTCGCTCAGGAACTTCTTTCAGCGGAGCTTTCTCCATACCTTGTTCCCCAACGTTCTAAATTTCTGCCCATTATAAAGTGGAAAAATGGGTTATGTACACGAAACCACGAAGCTAAAGATTAGTAAACGAGAAATTGCAAAGGACAAAATCACAATAAATCATCAAAACGAGCTCGTTCTATGAAGACTGCAGAAAAGTGGAAGATTTTTGATTATTCCCGCCGAAATAATTTAAAGGGCGGAGGCCATTGCCAATGGTGCGCCAGGTGCAATGCGAGTGAAGTACATCTGATGACGTCGCCGTAGAGATGAACGGTTGTGGAGATTTCAACTGTTTATTGTGTTAGGAACTAAATAGCTTTATATTCAGCACCTACAAAGGAATTACAAGAATGGCACATTTCTTGATTCATAAGGAAGATTCTTGTGAGAATCTTGGGAAACCATGGATGTGACTCTTAGGTAGCTTTCGATATTTCTATAGTACTTAACGAAACGAGGGGGTAGTATTGCTCTATGTTCCTTTTAGCTAACTTCCCTTTCCGATCTCTTTCTCTCTGTCTCTCTCTCTCTTTCCCTCTCTCTATCTCTCTTTCCCTCCCTCGATCCCTTAATATTTGGCTTTCTATCGATTTTGTTCGAGAATTTTCCCAAAAAAGAAAATTCCCAATTCTTCAGTGTAGTCATTAAAACCAATGTATGTTCCTAGTATGATAGACCTCGAGGCAATTAGCAACTGGACTACGTGGTGCGTGTCCAGGTGGCAAGTGGAAGTTCCACGAACACCAAAGATGACCCGTATGTTTCAACTGGGACGCACTCAGAATGAGGAGAAAAACAAGTCGAATAAAAGAAGTGCTGAGATGAAAAGCAAAGTAAAAAAATAGGGATTATGATAGAAGAACCGTGATTTCGTTATCTGCTGTCAAATGACAACTCGTGCTTGTTGAAACAAGATTTGCTAGAATATCGTATTCGTTTTTGACCACAGGGGCAGCACGTTCTTTCGATGATCGATTGTGGCATGTTTACGAGTAGTACTGCTCGCAGCACGATCCTCACAGTCGTTTACTTCGTTGGTGGTCGTCGCCCTCGGTGATCGTTTGCATTGAGGTTGGTGACGCTTGCTG
This sequence comes from Angiostrongylus vasorum, assembly GCA_018806985.1. NCBI lineage: Eukaryota > Metazoa > Nematoda > Chromadorea > Rhabditida > Metastrongylidae > Angiostrongylus > Angiostrongylus vasorum. The sequence goes on from JADANN010000466.1 coordinate 1,299,418, forward strand.
GCGGCATTCTCTGATCTACCAATCGATTCGAGACGCCAACGTAGCTAGTGGATGATCGACTCATGCGGTGTGATTTCCCCCTGGTGTTGAAACTGAGGGACTTATCGGAAGTTCCAACTACGTAGTCCACCTTAGTTCCGTAAGTAGGTATTTTATTTCGAAAGACATCATGTCAGCGCGTGTAGCACAGTGGTCGGAGGGGCCCTACAATAGACATGGCATGGATCCCCGCTCCCCAGGCCCACCGAGCCTTCCATTCCTCCGAGGTCGGAAAAATTGGTACCAGACTTGTCTGGAATGATAGCAGTACTGACTCGATACATCGGTAGGCCACCGCGAGTCATTGTAAAGACCAGATATGCATTCAGTCGCCTCCAAACGATGCTTAATGAAGTCGAATGCATGGTGTATCCCTCTAGGATTGATCAACGCCGAAAGCTTTATCCTTTTCTTCCTTTATCGTGTCAACGAAATGTGGGTCGTGCTAAGAATTTCTCACTTGATTGGAACGTACACCCATATCTTGGCTGCATGGGAAAACCTTGGGATGACGGATAAGTCAGAAAACTGAGCTCCTTTTTTCAGTGTAAGTCTTACTTCATGTTGTTTTCCATGTTCATGTGACGTCCAAGGTATACATACGAGGTAATGTTTTCAACTAGAGAAGAATCCAATTCGACTTGTTCACGCGCATTATGGGTTCTCCAAAAGGTGGCTTTCTTCCTGATAATGCGCACTCCTATCCAGAAGGAACAAATACCTCGTTGAATTCGCTGAGGATAGTCTCCACTTCACTGATTTTTCTCGGAAACTTGATGCTGTCTTCATCAGGAGGAAGACAGGGAATTTGCAATAAATTCTTCAGGTTCCTCTCGTTCCAGTCGAGCGACTTCATTACCCACTACGTTATTGCCGTTACAGCTTTGATGATGGAGCGTCGCTTTTTGAGCCCCTTTTCTCATGGAGATTGTGTAGGGCTGGTGGAAAAGCTGTATGTTTGTGGAACAGTTGCAATAGTAGCTAGAGTTTCCATATGGACCGCATTCACTTCTTCGTCGATGTGCGGTGATAGAATGGTGTTAGTTTCGACGGTGTTAGGTTATTTTTCTTGTTCAGCAAAGCTTAGAACAACGGGCAGGTCTTATTCTCACACGACTTTAGGTGCCGTCTAGACATGGTACTTATTTGATGCTTGAACGGCTCGTCTTTACTGGTTGTGCGGAACCCTAGCATAATCTCTATTTTCCGGAGATTTGCTGGCTAAGCCATTGTGGTTCCCTGGAATATCGAGGTCAGCCTGGCCAAAGTCTGTCCCAAGTCTTCACCACCACAGACAGCCCTTGTGGATCAGAGGGGGATTTGCCACCATGCGACTTTGATACCAGCACGGTGGTGAATCCTGGTATCGGTATACTCATAGCTAGGCTTCCTGATGAAAACTCCAGACTCCTTCTCAGCTTGGGAGGCCCTGCCTGCAGGGGTAGATGAATCCCCCCGCTATACATTGCAGCCCGACACCTAGGAACACCTCCCAACCACGATGAGGCGGTAAACCATTGGGAGGTCTTGACATGGTGCATGCAACAAAATGCGTGTCGGAATCCTGCTTGCTCAAGTGATTCAACCTCGTTCGAAGTTTGATGTATACAATAGGGACAGTTTTCGCAAACGAGTTATGAAGCGCACTGAAGAGACAATTTCGCCGATCAGGAAATCTTCTTTAGATACGTATATGCTTTAAATTAGTCGTATTAGTTGTGAAAGTAGTTGTAGCTGGTAGTTTACAGCTCGAAGTAAGGACTGTGATTTCGCTTTGTTTTTTGAGCTGCACCTCTTTTCTTGCTCTTCAGAGAAACGCGGATGTTAGTGAGAAAAAATCCGAAACTGTTCTTTTTTTAGTAGGAATTTTGGGATATAGAAAAAACGGTTGTGGAAAGGAGAAAAAGTTCGATGGAATTCTTCTGCTATCGACATTGTATCCACATAGATTACAGTAGCATTCTATTACATTTCATTAGACCAGTTCTTCATTTATCTGCTTTCAGTAGTTTTTCCCTTTGTACCGATTTAAACCCTACTGGAGCTACATAGCACTTATTACTAGCCGTGTTCGATGCGTAGGATCAAGTTTCAACTTCCTTTCTCGACCACATCCTCGGTGATGGTGGTTATGCGCTCCGAAGTCCTGATTGAATAAATGAGTGCGTGCTTAGAGAGATAACGGATGGATTGACGGGGGACCTTGTGCTACTAATATCTTATGACAGCAACTTGTCATAAATGGAAGGCTCTCGTCACTTAACTTGCGAATGTTGGTCTTCCTCTTCTTTGTTTCTGTAGAGAGATGAAATGGAATTTGATGCGATCTGTGGCTTCAGAAAGAGCGGAAGATCGATGTTTGAAGAAATGATTCCGGTGTTAAATGTGAGAGCAAGAAATAAGCTTCATAGTCTGTCACCCAGAAGTGGTTTTGATCCATCTTTGGTGATAATCTGTACAATACAAGATTTTATAATCTGCCATCGGTTATCTGACCTCCCAATGTCGCAAGCGGAAGTGCTCATTGTGCAGTGTGCTGATACTGGTCTGCTTCTTGTGTACCGGTTATTTTTTTCCCGTAGTTTCGACATGACCTTGTCAGAACGTTGTTTAGGTTGTCATCGCTGCTAATCACAAGGATTTGTGGATCAGCTGACTATTTTTTTGTAGCTTTATAACTAATTTGCCACTTAGGCTGTGGTGTCTAGCATTAGTTTGTTCTAGTTTATTCTTAGCTAGGTTTCCAGACGGAAATGTCGAAATGCTTCTACATTTGGGAGACCATACTCGTAGGATGAATTCTAACTTGTACAGTTGAACACTTAGGAACACCAGGTGGACACAAGTTCGCGGAACACTGTCGAGGAATAGGAAGAATAGAACTATTAGTTACAAATAAATCCATAGTCCTTTTACAATACAGCTAAACTATAAGCGCGGTTGAACCATTCAAAGGTCTTGGTTGTGGGAAGGTCCAAGATACCAGTTCTTTTTTTCTGAACAAATGGTTTCTATACCATAGTCCAGTTGCGAATGATTTGTTTTTGACACAAAAGCCACAGCATTCCCTTGTTCCTGCTATCTGGTAACAATGTCGCTCAACACCTGTCTCAATAAAAAATATCTGCCGTATAAAACGTCAGCAACAATGCTCCGACAACAGCCAAATGATCACGAAGGCAATTGTACTGCTTTTCTACGTCCACCCGTCAGTATCTCTGATGCCATCCTGGCTTGTAAACGATAAATCAACGACCAGAACATTTTTCGGAGATATAAGTATGTTTTGGTTTTTATTGTTTCTCAAGCAGCAGAAAGGATTGGAACAGTGTAAATCTTAACATATGAAAATTGAGATAATCTGTTAAACTGGAATACACTAATACTCCTTTTTTTTACTGTTTACTGCAGTTTTTCACTACAGGGTATTATGTGAAATGCAACCACAATGATGCCGAGACATTCGAAAAACTTAACACGCGAACTCCCGTAAAGGGTAGCCGTGTCTCGGTCTAGCCCGGAGTCCAAGTTTTGCGACTATTGCCAGTATTTGAAGGGAAAAAATTTGCCACAATCTCTGCTTTTCAATTGAGATGAAATTTGGATCACTTCTACTTCAATACGTGTAGCTTTTGGGAGTAATTTCGAAGAAGCGATAGGTTTAGTAAACATATTAATGACTTCTATAATGTTGCTGAGATACTGGCAGATCTTCGGACAGCAGGTGTCTGCGGTGGGGAACAAACGCGCTATTACCCTTTCCGGGGCCGTCGCGTTCACCACAACACCATGCGAGGAGTCCTTCGTTTAGCTTATCTCTCAGCTGCGTTTTGCAAATATCTCAGCAACATTATGGTTGTATGTCACACTTCACTCTGTCATTAAAAAATTAGTAGGCAGGAAATAAGAAGGCAACATTAATGACTTCATCAGAAAAACGGCATTTACTTGCGTTTATCTTAGACATCTAGCGATACTAACCTATTTGCGACGTGCATTCCTCATCGCTCGAGTTTGTACCTTCTCTGTGATCATTCCACAACCGAACAACATGCAAGTAGTGTTAAAACTATAACACCATGACGATTATCGGTTGTTGTTGGCAAGCATGTTCCGTTTATGGAAACCATTCATGTATCAGTGAATTGTAAACAAAATAAACCTCTCGACACTGATGGATCCCGTAGAAATGCTCCATGCACTTGTCTTCATCAAGCATCGTTAGTGCTGATTAAATGCATACTCGGTCTATATGACTTGCAGTATACTGCGGATCTATCAGATCAGTCTTTTCTTAGATTATTAAGCTAAGACAAGATTGTTATACAACTTTTATTCAGCTCGCATTACCACCTTTTCACCTTCTCCAGAGCCTGATTGACTCAAGTTGTTGACCGCAAACGTTCGTCTTCTCGGTATGAGTTTTCGTAGTTGCATCGAGTCGAATCTACTGGAGTGGAACACCGCCCGAATAAAGTCTCTTAACTTTGAAAAATATCAGATCAGTGTTTATTCCTTTCCAAAAACGTCTGGTACCAGTTTTCCAACCCCAGGTGGTTCAAAAATCTGGTTAGGCTAAGGCATGGAATCGAACGTCCGATCAGGTCTGTATTGCAAGACACTTCTATTAAGTGCGTTGCCAGCACGCTGGTCTGCGATTATCTATATAAATGTGACGCTTTTTTTATCAAACGATGCTTGGATCTCCGCCAACGTCGAAAATTCTTACATAACCATCTTGAAAATATTGCAATACATAGAAATAGGAAGACGAGGAATATTGCATGTGCCTTTGGTTACTAACTGACTATTGCTTAAATTCAGTGCAATGGTGCAAATATATTCAAATGCCTTTGAAGGCAAAAAATAAGAGACTTTTATTAGTAACATTGGATTTTCATTCTATGACAGTAATGGGGTTTCGAAGAATTTGTTTGGACAGAAGAATTCCTGTAGTTAACCTTAGCCGGACACCATTCGTTAACGAGAAATTTCTACGAAAAAACGGAGAGAACGACTGTTTTAGTTTGGTTTGCTGATTTGGGCTCCCTAGATCAGTCCCGTTGACGGGTGGTTGCTGATGGTGCCGATCGATAGAACTAGCTGAGAGACCGGCGAAACGAAGGACATGGTGCGGTGGTGAACGCGTTACTCCCCGGAAAGGACAGTAGTGCGTTCGTTCCCCACGGCAGACACCTGCGGTCCGGAGTTTTGCAGTTATCTCTGCATCATCTTAGTTGTATTTCACATGATACCCTGCCATTAAAAATTATAGTAGGCAGTAAATAAAAGGTTAAGATTGTGATTTCGAATCCAGCCTCAAATTAACTGGGTTCGTTGCCGATTTGGGCTCCCTAGAACAGTCCCGTTGACGGGTCATTGCTGATGACGCCGATCGATAGAACTAGCTGAGAGACAGGCGAAAAGAAAGACCCGCATGGTGCGGTGGTGAACGCGTTACTCCCCTGAAAGGACAATAGCGCGTTCGTTTCCCACCGCGGACTCCTGCGGTTCGGAGTCTTGCAAATATCTCAGCATCATCTCAGTTGAAAACCACTGTCATATGCAAATTATAGACTGTACCTGCTACTCGAGGTGTACTGCTAGAGCATAGTTAAGTTAGGGTTTTTGTGTCGGAACTGAAATAACGTTTCGTTCCAGTCTTAACTCCCAAGCAGCGGCACCGTTACGGCTTTCAAACGAATTCGTTGCGTGGAATTTCTCGTAAAGAAGGTACATTCAATCGGTGGAAAGACAACATTGTGCCGTACACACTGTCATCGGACTACTCAACAGAGCAGTACGACTTTATCGTTCTCCATTAATCACTTTAGACACTTTAGAAGAATTCGTGTAGTGTAATAGTAAATTCCGAAACTGGGCGCAGGAAACACGGTTGTAGTTTTTTTTCTTTTTTTTTACATGGACCGTCTTTCACATCTACTGTGCTGGTCCCAGCAATTCTCGCATTCAAATGGTTTCCTCGCATCCATCATCCACAGGTCTTCCAACTTTTTTACGTGTGGTTTCGGCAGCTGCTTGAGCATTTTTTCACCTTCGTCACGAGTTTCGTTAGATTGTGGTTGATTCCATTCTCCTTGCACTCCTGGGATAACTGTGCTAGTAAGTTCCCACGCTGATTAAAGGAAATGAGCTTGTCCCAGAGAAGTCTGGTACCAGTTTCCCGAACTTAGAGAGATGTGAAACCTTTTGGGTATGGAGCGGTGTCAAACCCGTTCCGAGGTAGGTTGGGCCGTCTGCGTATTGAACAGGAGCTTATCCTTGCGCTATCCGCTCCTTTAAATGCCTTGTCATTTGAATCTGTTTCTTCTTTGAAAAAATCTAGCTCGTCAAAAGTGAGAATAACTCAGCCAATCACTTATAATCCGCCTTCGACAAATTATTCCTCATTGACTGATCAAATCCCCTAACAGTAACAATTTATTTTCTGTGGTTGAAAAGTTTCGGTACTCATTTTCAACAATGCGAGTGAGGAAGTTCGTACTCAGAAAGTACTAAAGTAGTTTACATTGTGAGGATTTCAGCTGCAGTATTCGACTTTTCGGCACCCAATATGAGTTATTCCTTTCCATTCGGTTTTTCGGTCTTCTGGATTCATCTTTTACATTCTTCTCGATGCCACAGTCCACTTAGCAGTGAATCCCAACCATTACGGGATGCACTGAAGCATTCCGAGTCACAAAATGACGTATCTCCCTCCGGCTTACAACAGCCTCTGGTAAGCTAGAGGAACTCCGGCGCATGGCTCGGGATTCTAAGCATAACTACGTTTGAGCAATTGAATAGGTCACGGGGAGTTAAAATAACAGGCGCTCAAGTTGTAGCTGAATCAATACACTGATTGGGCCGTTAGCGTAGACAACCGTTGCAAGACAATGGAACGAAGAAATGCTAGGACCGAAACGACATTTGAAGACGGATTATCAAGTATCTACGTTTTTGGTTTACTATTTTCCGTGCGGCGGTGATTTCGAACTAAGTGGGTATTACACGTCAGATCTGAAAGTCAGCGGAAGGATTTTGTTGAACCTTGTGGTGACTTGAGAAGAAAGGCCGCTTTTTTTCGTCCATGATGGTGCGTGATTTATGTAAAGTAAGGAGCGCTACGCGTGAATCATTTATTTGCTGTAAGCAGACTGGGCAATATTGGACCTTCAGCTTTCCTTATGTATGCAGAGCGTTTCACCACAAAAATGGTGTATGCGATTAGTCACTGCATCAGCTTGTAAAGGTGCTATTCATTCAAGTACTTAGTAAGACCCATACTTTATAAAACGGTGTTTGGAAGATGATCTTACTCTCAAAATTTTGATGAAACGTCAAGTTTAGGAAGAAGACAATCTACGACTCATTGTCCAGCTTGGAGCAAGTCTCGTGCTTTCGTTTTCAACAGCGTTCGACCGAAAAGGACTTTCTGGTCATCATACCTTTGGATGGATGCTACTCATATGTGGGCAAAATCGGTAGCGTCGCACGTTTCTATATAGCAGTGCTGGAGCTGTAACTCCTAGAGTTCGTTAAATGATATGCCTTGCTAAGATCTAGGAATACTGAAGGGTTCATCCAAGTATTTGTAGATTTTATTCTCTAAAGAACCTTAGTGCCTTAAGACGATGTTTCTTCTTTAGCACCTACCTTAAACATTTATTTTTTCTCAGTCTTTAATTCACTGAAAAAATTGAAGGAAGTATATTTGGTTTGTCATCTTGGTTTGTTGTTCATCCAAATCTTAAGTGTACTAAAGCAAACGCATTTTAATGCGTTAGACATCAGATTCGTTATTGTTGGCAGTAGTGAAAAACGTAATAGATGGTTGGTTCATGCAAAGTAATCCGATCTTCTTCAAATCCTCAGTGAGATTCGGCCTCTTGAAGAGTGATACACGCCAAATAGGAAGGGAAAATTTCACTGATTTCCATTCTTGTTGGTCTATGCATCGAAATGAGTAGGTTGTATTCCATCCTCAATTTGATTCAGGTGGTGCTCAAGTGTTGTCATTGGCTGTAGACTGCGTTGCTGACTACATAATATGGCATGAAGTGATGCATGCGATTGGCTTTGAGCACGAACATCAACGCCCTGACAGAGATCAGTTCATTCGCGTCGAGTACAGAAACGTTCAGCGAGGACAACTAGGTTTCCCTCTAGTCCTATTCGTTACCAACCAACATATTTACGAGGACTATAACTACTTTAAAGATAAACAATGCAACTATTCAGGACACTGTGGTTAAGAATATTATTCATACAACAAAAACACTTTAAATTTTTTAAATTAAATCGTAAAAAAAATTGTAAAATTAAATTGTAGGAAAAAGTGTTAAAAGTATTTTTTTATAGCACATTACATCACATTTGAAAAGGCCACGTTAAACACTCTACGAGGTCCTGAATTGGTCGTAACAATATTAAATAGACATTAGATGAAAGGCTGTAAAGTGAGGGGTGGAAGGTAACTAAGACTATTTTGTGGCCTTTATTTACTAGTGAGTTGAGAGTGATCTGAGGATTATCAGTGAATCTTCCACGTGACTCTCGAGATACTCTAGATGCCCAAATATAGATGTGTGATTCATGTGAAGATTGACGTAGATGGTTCGCACAGCATTGTCACGTCACTAACGATTGCTAACCATATCATCTGAATGTAGTGGATGGGTCGTAGAATCATCCATTTAATTTCAGTGAATTTTGAGAAGCTTTCGTCATCTGAAGTGGACTATCCCGATTCATACGACTACAAGTCAATTATGCACTACGACTCGAAAGCTTTTGGTAGGTTGGACCCTGTGAGGAATGTGCGTCTCGCTACAATGTTTCCTCTTGAGGTACAGTTATTTTTAAATTTAAAGTGCCGTTAGAACAAGAAACCTAGTAGGAATTTTCAAAACCTTTCCATTCCTTATCAGAACAGGGGTGCATTGTCGAAAAAAAAGCAAAATCTAAGTGTGTTGTGAAAACGAGAATCCTCAGAAGCGTTGCACATGCGCTTCCTCTCCATGTTCTTCATGATTTTACGTGGTTGGAAGAAGCTTTAAATTTGACGTTATAGCAACATTGAGAGATCATACAAGACGCCGACCATTAAGTACCCGGCAAACACTGGGTTTTGTTGTGGAAAGCACGTGCCACATTTGAATTGACTGGTTAAAATGTATTCTAGAGTCAAATATCAACCGTTGAAGCTGAATGTCCTTTTTTTGGGCTTATATAAACTGCAGAAACTAGTTTTGAGCTGTCGGAGGAAAATAGGTGGTGAAATCGTGACAATGACGACAGATTCGTAGGCTCCTGCGAGTCATTGTAAAAGTAAATGAGTAGTAGATAATAGAATGACTGAAAATAATGAATAATAAATGTAAATAAGACTACTATGCATTCAATTACCTCTGCTATGCATCCTGTCATTCCTAATGTTTGCTGAATGTCGAGATAATGGATAAAAATTCCGGAGCTTTGATCAATCTCTGAGGGATGCGCCATGCATTCGACTTCATCAAGCATCGTTAGAGGTGATTGAATGCATATGTGGCCTCTACAATGACTCATGGTGGCCTACCGGTATCGAATTAGTAGACAAATCTGGTACCAGTTTGCCGAGGCCGGTGGTATGGAAAGCTTTGTGAGCCCTGGGCGCAGGATCGGACCACTGACCTCTTGTGTATGGCAAGGCCGCTCTGAGCACAGCACCACACGCGCTCTTAGTGTTGAGATATGTAGTAGTAGTTATTTGTTTATGCTTCAGGAAGGAGTAACTTTAAATGATAATCTAAAGATGTCGGCGACAGATATCAAGAAGCTAAATCGTTTGGGAAAATGCTACACCAACCTTGGTTTGCAGTTTCTCTAACTTAGATATTTCAGTATTCGTGGTTTCTTGAACTTTCTGCGCTGTGTTCTTTTTTAGATGGAAAGACATTCCCGAGTAGCGAGAAGAATAACATGTGTGTTGACGTGGCGTCGAGATGTTCGAAAATGAAACAGGTTATCTAGCCGCACATACGTATTTGGTCAATGTCAGACCATTCCCGAATCCAGGTGGGGTTATGCTCGATGAAGATCTACTTTCCTACTATGCTTAAGAAGTGTGCTAGAACGTGCCAGATGTGTGGTACAAGAACAACACATGGTTTTACGACTTCTCACTCACAACAGGAACGCAAACCAGTAGAGTACACTGGTCCTTTAGAATGTGAGCATCACTTCTAGACCCCTTCTAGTAAAACTCAGTCTCTGACTACTCCAAACATTTAAACAAACTTTGTAACATGTAAAATCCTTTGTAACTATTGAAATAACGCTTCATCCTGAAGTAAGAGTGGGGTTGAACAAAGAGACGTAGAGAAACGATGGAAAATTTGAAAAAAAGAGTAGGTTCATCATTTGATTTCTGGCCGCTTTTTAGGTTGTTTCTAGAGTTTTGCATTAGAAAACGGTATATCTGTTCTATTGTGGGAGATACTTGAGTGTCAAAATTGCAAGAGTCTTAAGGAACACCAAATTTGCAACTATACTTAAATGCATGTCTTATTTATAAGTCAGCAGAAGATTACTGTAGATATCTGCATTTATTTTACAATTAAAAAAAATCACCAACTGGTTAGGAAGCCGCTGCCGGAATTACTACTCAATTTTATGCTTTTTTTTCAATCGGATTTCTTTTTTCTTAATGGTCAAAAACGGTCGAAATAATCGTCGAGTTCAGATTCACTTCTCATTTTCTCACACATCTCCGATCTATGCAGTGATTTACAGCAGAGTAACTGTTTTCCAACTTCGCTAATTCCCAATAATGTCGAATAGATTCCTCCTCGAAGCTCTGCGCTTCATGACTGTGGAGGCTATCGGAGGTACTGGGTAAAGAACTGCGTTGTACAGAAGAGTTTCACATTTCAGCAGAGCAGACTGAAAACCTCACATTCTCTTTTTTTTCTAACAAATAACATCGATTTCTACGCTCAAATGAAACCGCTACTAAAGTAAAGGAATAGAAAAGCGAAAGTGAGACATAATATGAGAAACAAGCTGACCGCTTGACTATACGAGAGTGATGGGTAATAGTTATAACTCTAGGATATATGATGCTTCTTTCTATTCCGGCAGTCGCTTCATGATTTACCCGATCTTCGCTGGTGTACGAGCTTGCAGGAGTATATGGTGCCCGTCTATCAGACACACACTTGCTGATAATTCCAATTAGTGCTTTATTGCAATTCCGATATAATCACCTTATTTTTTGAGTTTCTTTCAATCGAAGCTAGTGAAGCCGATTCTTTAATTTTTCCGCTAACAACGATTGTCGTATCTTCTGTGGTCTTTCACGTCTAGCTTTAACATTTGACATTATGTGTACTTGAGGAAAACGTAAATTCCCGTCGTTTTTTATTGTTTTCTTTTTCTTCTTTAGTATATGTTAAATGTGTTAAAAATCATAAACAAATAGACCATTCCCTTTTCGACGAATCCCTGTGCTGTGGATCCGGAACTACTCTAGTGCTACTGCTTCGTGACACAAAGAAGAAAAAAAGCTTTTTAAGCACCACCACTAGACAGGTGTGGCGAGCGTTGGGCAGTGGTAGTGATGTCGTCCAATACACGCAAGGGTCCACTTCGATTGTGCAATAGGCCAACAAAGATTCCCATCTCTCTATGTCCAGTAATTTGGTATCAGACTTATCTAGGAAGCTCCATTCAGTTCATGAGACCAAGGAAAAGCTTTCGGATACGTAAAATCGACATGAAAAGCATTTAACGGTATTCATAAACATGAAGGCAATACTCCAGCAGCAATCAAACCCACGCAAGAGTCTGAAGTTCTTGAGGGATGGTGGGTGCAATGAAAACGAAATGAATGCGAAAAGCCTTGCGATCCGCTATGAGGACAGGTTACATAGATATAAAACAAAATAGAAGTTAAAAACCAACAACATAACTATGAAGTGAGAATAGTACTGTGCCCGGACGGTTCTTGATTAAGATGGCTATCTGAGTACTTACTTCAAGTAATAAGAAAATATACCAAAGACGAAGGTTGCAAAACGAATGAATGGGAGCAAAAAGTCACTATTTGATGATGTGCTCAAATTCAGTACGCGTCAACGATTTCCACCCACAGTTTTACTAACATTGTGTAGATAGGTCTGTCTAGACATGCATGCTGTAGCGATTTTTCATCTAAAATAATACTGTTATACTATAAAAATGAGCTACAAAAGCTTAAGATCGATCGCCTTGCTTTAGACATCAACGTTTTGGTTACAAGCTGAGTGGATGACACTTCATGAAAATAGATGTACCTCGTCTCTTCACTATGTTCCACTGGATCACGCAGTTATAACTGCTTTATGAAGCATATTTCAGACAAACACAACGGTACTTAGCGGAAAAGCACGGACAATGTGATGAGAAATGCGAGCCTAATCGCTGGTTGCGAGACTTCGTTACAGAATTGCTGATCACGACAATAGCACTGGGAGTATTTGTTGCGAATCGTTACTCCGCCTGGACTCGTCAGCACGTCGTAGCTGACACAGGAATTGTCGACGCCGAGTATGTTGATGTTCGAGCAGGATTTCGCTACTTGATGACCTCCTAAAGAGTGCAGTTCGAGACAACAGTTTTAAGCTGAACATTCTCATCACCATGTCACCGCTCACTCATTACCGCAATCCTTTTTGAGAAGTGTAAGTTCAATTTGTGTAGTAAAGAAAGAGGTCTCCGGTTCTAACGGAAAGTGATTGGGATGGTGCTTAAAGATCAAAGAAAGGGTTTAAAATTAGTGACGAGTTCATAGTGTTCAAACTACTCAAGCTTAAATGAATTTTAAAAAGAAGTCATGAAAGATGTCAGAATTCGAGTTCTGTGACTCAACCGTAATGGTTTTTATGAAGGCTGAGGGTTGGAAAAGTGATACGAAGTGGTTCAATTAGGAGAAAACAAGAGCCGATACATCCTTTACCATTTAAAAAAACTTAGAAGTGTTTCATTCACGGGGCAGGGCAAATTTGTAATTTGCATGTCTTTTATCTTATCTTTTAGCGGAAAAAACATATCTCTTGCTAGGGAAATGAAAAAAAAGGAAATGAATCATATGATGACAGGCTTGTGTCACAGAGACCTGCAACACTATTGAACTATAAAGTGACTTATACATGAGAACGATTGTAGTAGTTTTTATACTGCAAAGTATAGTGAAGTAATCTGAACTACCTCCGAAATTGACCGTTTGTTTCGAGCAGTACTTCTTCGATGAACACGTTCTGTCTTTGTCTTTGCAATTTTTTTTCCCTCCTGTGGAGTGCACTCGTAGCAGCTCAGTACTTGTCCTCCAACTACTGCAATAGGGGACATTTTTTTATGTTTATACAGTAATCATATTCTGTACTGACATGAAGCTTTCACGGGGAGCACAAGGACCTTTGCAAATTCGAACTTAGTCTTATACGAGTCGTATACTATACTTTACCGTGTACGTGTCTGTATGAAAACTTCTAGAGATTTCGACTAGATTTCCTTCCAAGTTTCTGTTCCACACCTTTTCCTACCACAAAACTTATTGTGCACTCAAAATTTGTTTGTCAGTTGTTTGTTAAAAAGATATGATTACACCAACACGATACAGTCACATCATTCAAACTTTCAGTTCATTACTGAGTAATCACAGAGTAGAAAAAGACATGCCGTATGGTCGCTATAATATTCGATATTAATGAATCATATAAGGCCCATACGAATGAGTTCGTGGACGGAATTTCGCCCAGGGTCATGTAACACACCACTATAATTTGTCGGCAATAGGGGTCTCTGGGTGCAAACTGCAGACGCTTACATAAAGGTGAAATTTCTCTTAACTTTGTAAGATCTGATGGGATAACGTTTAAATAGTTCCCCTTCAGTCGTTTGCTTTTCATTTTGAAGTCAAGATGTTTGCCGAAGTCGGATTACTAGGCACAGCAACGAGTTCATTCTACGTTAGAGGGGGGCACTGAATCTAAGAAACACTTGGCGATTTTGATCCAAACCCCAGTTAGAATGAGACTTTAGAAAAGAAAACACAATTCTAAAGAGGAAAACCGCCATCCTGTCGAGAACTACTTGTCATCATGCAGGTGACAAGGCCTTGGTAAAGTTATCACGAAACGATGAAGGAAGGATTCCTTATAACTATTTGGAACGATTAGATTAAATTTGTGCTTAGGCTCACACATTTTCTCGTTAAGGTGGACCGTTCACCTACTAAGTACGAAGCAAGCAAATGGATGGGCTATTTCTTCAACTTTCACTTTTTTTCCTTCAGTCCTCTTTAGTAAAAACAAGGAGTAGCAACGAACGGCTGCCGACGGTCTGCTGGTCGCAATCGCTGAACGCATTGGGTGCGGTTGACTGACGATTGTTGCAGTTGGAGGAGCTGTAATCTAATTGTTCAGAGCAACACAACTTGATTAAGAACTTCAACGAACTTAAGCAATTATCAGAGGATGACCGAGTGTAATGCTCAGCAAGATCTACATTCTCTTGAATTATACCCTTTGAATGTACTGCATCTTATGGCTACCTTACACTCATCAAAAGGCAAAGGAATAAAAAAGATGAAGCTCTCGACATTAATCAGTTTCTGAGGGATGGAATATGCATTCGTCTTCGACAATCATCGTTAGCGTGACAAAATACATATCTGGGCTATAGAGTGACTTGCGGCGGCCTACCGATGCATCGATTTAGGGCTGCTATCTCTCCAATACAAGTTTAGTGGTAATATGGTAACCTCGGAGGGATAAAACGTTTGGTGAGTCTGGGACGCGGGATCACACCAACGACCACATTTGTATTGCAGAGCACCTGTACTAAATGCACCAGACGTGCCTCGTAAAAACACAACAAGACAGTATTTTGCCCGTAGTGTGAAGTATGTGGAGACAATTATAACACGTTATTGGTGATAAATTAGGGCTAGTGTAAAAGCGAAACCAATTAATGTAGAGTAAGGCGAACCTGCAGAATTCGATGAGTGCCCGTACTGTGACCAGTTCGCCTTTGCTGTTCGCCATTGGATGGCTGAAATCGTACTCGCAGTAGGATTCATCGCGGGAACTAGTGCGATTGGCGACCACCTGGAAATGGTGAGTTAGGAAAAGTGGTGATATTGAGGACAAAGAATTCAATTTAGTGTTCCATGCAATATTCGGTGACAGTAACAGTTGAGAACGCCAAAGGCTTTTGATCTCCGTTGACGAACTCTGCAGAAAAGTCACCGTTACACTTATGATCCAGTGAATCATGTGAGACTGCTTTTTTTCAATTCCATCCCTTCAAATATGTCGAAAGGAATTAACAAAGATTGTTTCATTAGTACTACCACTGACGGTTTCTGGAATGAATAAAAAATAAGATATAAAAACATTTGAATTACCGATGTTATGGTTGTGTGACATCCTCGTACCACCAAGACTACAGTTCCTCCACCTTGAGCTTAAATGAGTAACGAATCTGTTGAATACGGACCGAATACCTCTCTAATTAAACAACAGCTTTATGGATAATTTCCACTTTGAAATATCAAATTTCACTCATGAACTACGTCATCAGAAAGAACTCTTGATCTTGGTTGCTTATGAGTCATATATAGGGCCATATGTTACAAATGCATTAATAGGCACAGTCAGTAGTTCATCGCCTTATCGTGACTAGGAGGTCTCCATACAGGGGACTAGGCTAACAGTAAGCCAATGTCAGGAGTCATCGTTGGTCTGGTGGCAGCCTAAACGCGAAGTGGAAAATCTTTGTCCGATCCACTGCGGTTGACTGCTTATAGTGACCACTTAAGAAAACCATAGAACTCGAGAAAGAAAATCTCGCCCTGCAGGCAAATTAGCACTCACATGGAAATTCTGAGGAAGACCACACGACCGCTCGTGAAGAGGGGCCATTCAAATATCACGTAAGAGTAGTGTGGTTATGTAGCGTTTTGTGCTCAAATTACTCACTTGGAAAAATATCAGGATCTTCGAACATATATGTGAAGCAGCTTCCAGTACAGCTCTCCGTCTGTAATTTTCCGACATTCTGTGCTGAGCAGTCAGTGAAGTAGCTATCCTGGGGGCGCGGTAATCCTGTGATCTGCCATCGAGAAGAGAGACCTTCAGAAGCGCACTGTAATAATGCGTTCATGGTAAAATGAGGACGAATATTATTGGAATGCAGGAGATGTCATTTCTTGAGTAGTTGAGTTGTAGTTAAAAAATCGCCCTATAAGTTCTTTTGATTTATTGAATATGCTCCATAGCAACTATCTACCTGGTGGCCTCTTTTCGCTTTACAAAAACAAGTTGTTCTTTGTCTTTCTTCAAATTTATTTACTTATCTCCTACCAGGAGGGGCGAAATGGTTGCAGTTGTAATTAGAATTGTTAATTATAAATCTTGGAGTTATTCTAGAAGAAGTATACACAATAGTGGTTAATAGTGTACTTTTAAGAAATTGGTGGATAGCTCTCGATTTTATAAGGAAACCTTATCGGCTTCTTTCGATATGAAAGCTCACTACTCACAGCGTAACACGATTTCGTTTCCTGACTGGACAAGCCGACCAGATAGAAAGATGAGAGCAGCAGGTGATGCACCGTACTTGGCATTGCTGAGTACATAGACTGCGGGCACGAACGACTTCGTGGATGGCGCACGACTTATAAGCAGGTCTCGCCAGGAGATTATAATGAATCATGCAGTAAGTGCAAGGCACGGAGCAAGTCATTCCTGTTCGAGGATGATGCATCGTCTCCATACAGTTGAGGAATTTCAATTTTTTACCCTGTACTGAAAACCACATGACGTTCAGTCATCGCCGTCCTAGGGACTTAGACGGCGAAGCGATGAAACAGTGACCTAGGTCGAAAATGTGAAAGAGAAGAACATGCTCATAAATGTATCCTGGGAGACTGGGAAACGAGTATAAACTGGTCTACCTAAAAGGGAACCACAACAAGGAAAGAATTTAAGACGAAACTGGACCCTTGAGACGGTAAGTAGCATGCGGGTGGATTTTTCGCAGAACAGTCACGAATATATTTGGACAATTGAATGCTTCGCTTCACGAGTAATGCAGGTAACAAGGGATTTCCCATTCGTTTGTTTGCCTCGCAATCGCAGCTTGGTATTCTTTTTCGAGCGTAGTAATAGAATGTGAGGTCTATTTCGTGACCCATAAATCGCTTCCAACCGCAAATGAAGCAGATTGGCTAGCGTGAGGACGTCAGCCCACCGTGTACGGGCTCATTCCATATAAAGGTGGCATCTTTCACTGATCTTCTAGTTGGTGTACCCTAACTTTTTGATCAGTCCGTGCATTTCGGTACTGATGTATATAATCCAATTGATGTTGAATTCGAGGTCGTTTTCGCATATAACTTAGAGGTCATCATACAAACGATGTGAGGATGGTGAATGATGGAGACCACCGCACAGAGTCTTACATGGGTGAGAAATGTGCCTGGCTATGTCAAAAAATTAATCCGAAGTATGGTGCAAGGTCACGCATTTTCACAAAACACTTGCCTGCTGTTCATTTTCGAATTCTTGGATGATGTTTTTTTATTCTTTTGCGAGGATAGGGTCTTCCACTTTAAAAATCTTCCCCATTATGGTTCTGTGTTCTGTGTGCGGCTTGTGGGGTATTTGCTTTAACTTTCAGTTTACCGACTAGGTGTTCTTTCATATGGATGCGAGAGTGGCCTACCCTTTTCGTTAGCATATTCTTCTCCGCACGCTCTGCAAGAAATCAGAGAAACCGTACCCGTCACACAGGTGAGTTAAATGGACCCTCTACGATAACCAGCAGCGATCGGCTGTGGTTGGGTTGCAATGAGGCAGCGCAGAACTTCACTAAGCAGAAACTGCATCAAGAGAGGGTCAGGCTGACGTTTGGTGATCTACAGCTAGTTAGACCTATAACACCCTCCTCAATCCGGTTGAAACGACTACGGAAAGAAGTACGTGAATGCGTTAACAAAATCACGTTTGTTTATCAAGGAAATATAAATATACTGATAAATTCCAAGAATGACAGAAAGACGGCTCTGGGATTTTTCACGAGGTTTAGACTCCCTTCTCGAGTGATGATAGTATTAAGCCTTCCAGAAATGAATGTCGAGTTTCTGCTTTTAATGTGCCATATCCTATCTCATTATACACTTTAATAATCAAAACCAAAACCATTGAAATCTGTACAATTTTCCAGTAAGAAGTCAGTTTATTTGTACGAGTTGCGCAGAATTCTGAGCTTCAGGAGGCACTGAAGCCGATGAAGGCTGTTACTGCATCGACTTGATTTCTGGAACATTTCTAGTAAATAAAAGTTGTTGAAATGCTTGGAGAAGTGATAGTCGGTTGGTGAGAGGTCCGGCGAGTATCGTGGATTTGACAGTTTCGCGGAGCAGCTCGTTCAACTTTTGCAGCAATGGGTGTACGACGTTGATGACTTCCGTTGACCAATTCGGGGCCCAGGCGCTCAAGTTCCCGTAACACTTCGTCGGTTTGTAGGACGTGCTTCTTTTCAGTAATCGTTTCAACCGGATTGAGGAAGCTGTTATAGTGCTAACTAGCTGTAAATCACCAAACGTCAGCGTGACCCTCTTTTGATACAGTTTCTGCTTAGTGGAGTTCCGCACGCATAGGATACAAAAGCATAGCGGAGACGATTTTGAAGTTAAAATCAATATCCTCGCCCAGGAGACTAAGACACCAACGCGCAAACTTCTTGAGGCTTTTTGGATAACTGCCAAAAAACCCTACAATGAGTGGCAGGGATGGATGCCCAGAGGTTATACGCGACCTGACCCCGTATGTTCGCACCAATTTCTGATGTGGGATGGTGCAGTCATCAACTATATGCGACTATAATCGGTTGTTCTAACCTTCCTCATTGGAACTCACGTAAAAAGCGGTGGGTTTATCGAGAAGCTGTTGATCGTGTAATTACCATAGAGTTTTTCGCCTTTGTGTAAGTGTTATTGAAGCGTTTGGCCTAGTAAATTGTGTATCAGTGTACCCTTCCAGGCTCTGAAGAAGGCGATACTGCCGAACCGTCAGCTGCTGTTGTATTGTATTATGTTTTTCTATGGAAGTAAATGCATGCTGTTTAACAACCAAACTCTGAACAAGAAAACGACCCATTCACATTCCAGTGCCGAGGTTAATAGAAAGTCGATCCTGGGAACTGTTACAAGTTCGGAGTACGTTTCGCTTCTACTTTCAATTTACCGCAATCAAGTCGCAATTGAACCCACATGCAACCTCTGCCACATCTACAGATTTACGATTTACGGAGCGATAAAGTGGGAGGGGAAATTGACGGGTTCTGCATATCGGCACTTCATCCAGTATAAGTGTTTAAGTATGTCCTAGACTTGATTGGCGATCTTCATCTTCCACGTGAATGTCGGCGAGTGCTGGTCAAGACTCTTTCTCTGAAATCCTATGACAGCCGTGCTAAAGGCGGGGTCGAAGCAGTGCTTTGCTTGTAATGAACGGCATTAGTACCAGTGCGCTACCCGCCGCGATATCAGAATACGTCATAATTTCCTTCCGCAGAGAACTACTTATTGGCCTGTTTTCGGCGCAAAGCATTGAAGCGAAAACTTATGCCTTGTAGGTGGAATTATTTCTTATTACTGTCATTGTTCTTAAAGGCATTGTCATCGTAAAAGTCGTTCAACTATCTAATGCAAATTTGGCCAAAAATTATTTGGTTTTCTTCTAAGGTAAAGATAGAACTATTTTAGAAACATCTGGCTCAGATTTTGGGAAAATTCTATTTCTGGACCTCCTGTTCTCATCTTTTTGTTTTTTCTTTATGCGAAAATGAGGTGCACAAAATATGAGAAGCTCGGTAGACACATTTGGAACAACGCAGTTTTTGTTCATTTCTGTCAAGAATTTCTCGATTACTAGAACACTGAAGGACTTAGTAACATGTTGAGGCTTACACAAGATAGTTTTTCCTGCCAGTAGCTGAGTATGCACGGCTTTTCTAAAAGTGCTTTAATTCCAAACTTGTTGAAGACATTCACGACATGCAGCGTTTATCGGCCGGGACTGTCGGTTGGCGCGACGAATAATTCGCAGCCTTTTCTAAATTGCTGGCTTTTCGACAATGAGGATGAAAAAAGCACTTGGCGTTAATCAGTCCCTGAGGGATGCGCCATGCATTCGACTCCATCAATCATCATTGGGATGATTGAATGGATATCTAGCCTCTACGATGACTCGTGCTAGCCTACCGATGTATCGGCCCAGTGCTGCTTATCCTCCCAGATAAGCCTGGTAGCAAATTGCTGACCTGGAAGGCTCGGTGAGCCTTGGGCGCAGGGATCGAATCCGTTTGTATAGCAGGGCGCCTCTAACCACTGCACAACATGCGCTCCATTCGATAGCAAGAGAGTAAACAATTTTTCGATAACTGGAGAACTTTAGGGGTTGCAAACATGACAAGATTGTAGGAGAGACTTCGCTGTATCGTTCTATATGTATATAAATGAATGGTATATATGCTGCTATTTACTGTGTTACGATGGTGCATCATGCAAATACATGTTGTCAGGGTCCGGAAGGATTTGACAGCTCATATGATGTCTATTCCGATGTTTTCGTGTTCGTATGTGTTGTTCGTGTTGTGTTGTTGCATTTCGTATAAAAAATGTTTATAATGGAAAAGCACTTAGTTGTTAACAAAATTGCCGGTGAATGAACTCGTCTCAAGAAACATTTTTATGTGAACCGCAAAGCGCAGAGAGTGGCATTTGTGATCCGAGTGCTCCTAAACTGGTCTGGTTTCGAATTGCTATCGGAAGACCGTATATGGTATGGCAAAGGAGTTCTCTACCCCACCGAAATGAATGTGGACACTATACGACCTAGGCATTTGGGCGCATACGTCCATATTGTCCTTAATGTGTTGAAGCATGAAGGATAAAGCGTTTAGAATAGATCAACCCTTAAAGGAGATCCCATGCATTTGGCTCCACCTACAAAATAAGTGATTTCGACCAGCATAACTAAATTCAATGACGATTCGTGCTCCCCAGGTCATTCCCGTTGACATGTGAGAATACTGATGGCACTGTTAGGGTAAAAAACTACCTGAGAGAAAGGCAGAACGAGGGCCTCAGTGGTGCACTGGGGGAACACGTGATCCCCCGGATGGGTAATCGAGTATTCGAGTCTGGCCTGGCTTCCAATTTCTGCAAGTATCTCAGCATTGTTTTGGTTGTATTTCGCATAATACTCTACCAGAAGAAATATTAGGCAGTAAAGGAAAAAATCAAGCATTATTACATCAGTGTTTTAATGTCCTCCCAGACAGGTCTAGCCCCAATTTGCTAACCTTATGGAGATCGTATGCTAAGTTTAACTGGAGCGTGTGATCGAATCAAACCAACAACGCTGTTTGTATTGCGATACATATATACCCACTGAGTTGAATGATCCCCCTACTGCATATTGTTCGTTCACGATTGTGTTGAAAGACTTCTCAAACCTAGTAGTTTTACTCAGTGATTTAGTGTTACATTGTGATAGGCATTTACTGCTTAAAAACGACTGTAATGCTTGAAAGTAAGAGCAAATTATGGCGTGTTTTTTGTTTTGAAGTTTTCGTTATTCCTTTATTCTTCTATCATATTTTGAGTATTAAAAGTGCAGATAGAGATATTTATACTTGATGTTTTCCATGCAGGTAATCTCTTGAGAGGGGGCTGCGTGTGGCGCTGTGGTTACAGGCACCCCCGCAGTATGCATGGGATCGATCCCACGCTCTCCCTCCCTCCAGGGTTGGCAAATTGGTACCAGGCTTGTCTGGAACGATAGCAGCACTGGCTCGATACATGGGTAGGCCATCGTTAGTCATTGTAAAGCCCAGATATGCACACAGTCATCTCCAACGATACTACGAACGGAGTCGAATGCATGGCGCATCCTTCAGGGGATTGATCGACGCCAAGAGCTTTATCCTTTAATCTCTTGAGGAAATAATCCCCTTTAGATTTCTTTGCGTTGTTTCGTAGCTACTCTTTTCCGTTAGAATTGCGTTCGTTGTCTGTTGGTGTTTGGTGTGTGGTGTAGGTAAGTATACTCTTCTCCTTTGGTAATCCTTCACTTCTCGGAGGGTTAAGTAGTTGAAATAAGAGACACAGAAAGTATGGAATATCTTCATGAATGAATTACGAACTTCTAGGCGATTGTTCTCTCTTGTGGTTTGGTAGAGCTTCACTGTTTGAACGTAAAGAGTTTTTCGAACAAACTGAAATAATAGGGCAAAGTGGCCATTAGGTGTTCTGTATTTAATTGGATCATGGCACTTAGTACAACTTCTTTTCCCACGTCCCATTCAATTTGACTGTTAATATCAGTCACGACATGATAATCGAGTAATCTGTTTTGTTGAATTTCCTCGAATTGTTAACGTCTGTAGTTCTAATGGAGGACTAGGTGTAACGACTCATGCAGGTCACTATGAGTTTCATTCAGCCGCAAATGTTTTCGCTCCAGACATCTGGTTTTTTGCTCAGATTTTGACATTCTTGTTCATTCATCGATGGGAGTGCTATCTATATAAACATGCCAATATTGGCGGTATTAGTATCGAATTTGATAAATAAACAACAGAAATAAAACCATAGTTTTTTCAAGGTTATTGTGGCATTGTGACATCTCAGAGTCAGTGTTGCTGTTGCTGGTGGGGTGGGAGGGGGAGGACAACCTACTATATTGGCATGATTTCTATGTTTCCCATTTATCGTCATAAGATAAGATACACCTGTAAGGTAAGCTATCTTGCTCTACCTAGGTGAAATCCTAGTTTTCTGGAATGTATGGCACATATTCCTTTCACCTTTTTGTTTCTTTCGCATGAAGGCTCGTATTTCGACCACGAAGACAGTTCAACAAACGGGATTTCTTCTGGCAGAATACGAGATTCTTGCGCAGTACAATGTTTGAAGTTGCTTCTGTTGATTTGGAAACTTTGAAAATCTAGGTTTTTTCCTACCATTTTGAAAATCTTAGTTGTAAACATATTTAGAGTGAAAAGAATACTGTAGAAATATTACACACGTGATTAAAACAAAGAGAGCGAAGTTTCTTCCAAAATTCGCTGGAGTTATCAACTTTTCAAAGATTATAAAGATTGAGTAAACGTCGTCAGTAGACGGCAAACCAACTTGAGGCATGAGGTGTTGAAGAGCTATTAAAATCCCTATTTTTTCTTCACTACTCTCCAATGGGGCTCGTAGCTTAGTGGTCGGAGGCGCCCTGAAATCACTTGGGGTTAATACCCCCACCCCAGGAGCTCCCCAAAGCCCTCCATCCCTCCAGGGTAGGCAAATTGGTACCAGACTTGTCTGGGAAGATAGCAGCATTGGCTCGATACATCGGTACCCCACCGCGAGTTGTTGTAAAGGCCACATTTGCCTTCAATCACCTCCAACGCTGCTCGATGAAGTCGAATGCGTGACGCATCCCTCAGGGTAGAACAACGTCGGGAGCTTTATCCTTTATTTTTTAGTCTCCAGTGCTTTACTGTTTATTATCATTTTCTCTCATGGATAGAATTATCCATCGCTTTAACATGCTTCTGATTGTTCGTACATATGTGCGCTGCATAGCCATCACTTTGTTAGGCTTCACATTCTCGATCAACATCCACGGCTCGCCCACTTTCCTCTTAAATCTGTCGTCGAATAGTATTTTCTACGATAATCAGTGGATTGGTGATGCGCCGCTGCTTCTTCTGAAGACAGATGTCCGTTCGGAATTTCAAACGAATGGTGATTTCACTGGCCACCAACTGGAATGTTCCCATTGTAGTCAAACGGTCAGCTCTAATATAAAACGTTCTTTTTTACGGTCTTTTTGTAATTTTCGAAATAATGCGGAAACTATTTGCCATCTTTCAGGCCAACGATGTGCTGAGTAATTGTCGTTTTGGTATTGGACACCAAATCTCTTCCACCTGTTAGCATCCATCGCAGAAATTTTCCGACTATCTGCCTTCTGGAGCTCACTTTAATGGTTCTGTTCAATCTGCAATAAATCCTCGTCAACCTATGACGTTGTTGCTGGCAGACTACTCGAGACACACGTATGGGCAACAACTATAGGTGTGATGATGTCGTGCGTTAGGCTTAGGGTTAGGCTGAGGCTCAGGTATTTCTCAAACAGTAATTGAACTATGGCGGGAGCCTGGAGCTCTGAAATCGGGTAGGGCGAAATCTATATGGACTTGGAGAACTTCAACACACATGACGAAATAACTTCCGAATTTTCCATGCATTTAATTTTCTCATCAGATATCTTCTTCCAGTGATTGTATTTATTGAATTTATTGGTTCTAGACTGAGCCATCAACTTCTGATTGCTGTACTTCTTCCGCGTTGACGAACCCTCGCCTACACATTGACGAGGAACGCGGACTGGAAGTGAGCGTGCTCAGATTCTGTGGCTTTCAACCTTTATTCGGTATTCTTCCACAACCTTTTTGCTCGATATTGTTCCGTTTTCATTGAATACTTATTTGGATACCACTCGTATAAAGGGAGGGTTACTATGGTATTCTACAATGGTGCTGAGATATTTGCAAAACTCCGGACCGCAGATGTCAGCTGGGAGAATCGAACTATAAACGGTTAAGGTAACGACATTGTGATTTCCACTACAGCCTCAACTTAACTGGGTTCAATACCGACTTAGGCTCCTCAGATCAATCCCGTCGACGAGTGGTCGTCTAGTAGGTACTGTAGGTTAAAACACGGCTGAGTTAGACGAGCAACAAAGGACTGGCATGGTGTGGTGGTGAACGCATTGGGATAGGATAATAGAGCGTTCGTTCGCCAAAGCAGACACCTGCTGTCCGAGGTTTTTCAAATGTCTGAGCACCTTTTGGTTGAATTGACACAATTTGTGGTCTCTTCGATAGTTGTGTTGCTGCGTTAAACAATAATTGTAACGTGGCTATAGGTGCCATAGGAGTATCGTGGGCGGATGGCACAGTGGTAGTGATGCCCGTCATCAGGAGCACGGTAGTAGTCCGATTCCGCTCCGAACCAACCAAGCCTCTCATTCCTCCGAGGTCGGCAGATTGGTACTGGAGTTGTCTGGGAACAAAATCACTCTGTGTAATCCAGCTGGGAGCTATCCCAGGACTCCAAGGAGAACTGCTCGCCAGCATTCTACGACGTTCAAGATGAAATGAAAATTCTCAAGCAGCAACCGAAGTCACTCATAAAAAGCTGGAAGATCATCGTGGTAAATGGATGCGAGGAAACGAATCAAATGTGAGAAGTGCTGGGAACCGCACAGTAGACGTGAAGACGGGTCAAAATAAATTAAAATAAAACAAAAGTAAAATAAAAATATGGGTGTTTCTGGAATAGAAAGTCCAAGTCATGATGGTATAGTTACATATCAACTAGTTGTCGACATTCTTCCACAAGATGGAACGCGCTCGAGGTTTGAGTAACTGGCGCTGATCAGTGAAAGTGACTTCAAAACAAACAGATGAAGTGAAAGCGCAATTTGCCAGATGATACGGATGGAGCCGATTCTTGTTCAGCATTAGAAATTTCTGATTTCTAAGCTGTTATGGAGAATTTTCCTCAAACCTGCAATGTATGACATCACCGAAGAATCCTTCAAGTCTTTCTATGTGCAGACCTTTCAACAACAGTTTCCTTCTCAACAAACTGGTTAGGTCACTTATCCGTAACTGTAATCCTGTTATTCTGCTGAAGGCTTTGATTCAGCTCGGAATAGAACCTCCTAAACTTTGAATTATTTTTCGGCTACGGTAGTAGCCCTTCTCCGCAATGTGGTCCTCATGCGCACTCGTAGACGAGCAGACTGGCTATTTTCATTTGATGGTAGCCATAGTGTCGGCAATATTCTGTGTTCGTCCTGATCATCGGTATCGTAGTGATTCCTTAAGGCGTTTTGATCTGTTCTTAACAGTACTTTGTAAGTAGTTGTGTAGAATTAATATATCTTCTTCGTTGATAAGCTAATGTGAGGTTTCTCTTACAAACCTCGTGTTGGCTCATCAATAAAAAAATATATATTGATTTGTCATCTCGAGGCTGAAGGAGAATCGATTTTTGAAATGTAATATGTCTCTGTCATTATTCAGAAACTGTCGTCTCCATTGTCTGGAACAGGTATTGGAGACATCGATCAATCTTTAACAGCTACGAATGGGTCCTCCTCGACTCCAGCGTAAGTTTCCTTGCTTTCATGAGTGAATGGAATAAGGATCACTAGTAGACGATATGCAGTAGTAGAGAAGATGGAGTTGTAGATTAAGGGAACATTGTTCTGCAAGTTAATAGCTACAGTCAGCCTTAAGAGGCAAGAAATAAACTCGAAGAGTAGCAGTTTTAATACTTTACAAAGGAAGTCGATAAACCGGTATGAAATGCGGTACAATGAAAGAATTACGTTCTTCTTTGGTGGCTATCATCCAGACTGTTTCGAGAACACTGGAAATCCGAACTAAGTACATTTTCAGTAAGTCTTCTGATGGAACGAAGACAGTGCACGTCATGCCAACTAGTGATGTGAAGATCGAAAGGCCACCACGTTATGACGAACACCTCTGTGAGAATGCTGCCGTTGTCACCATCCTTCACTACGAGTTCAAGAATCGAGTACGTTGAAGCTTCCTATCTACCGATGCCATCAGCAATTACCCGTCAACGGGATTGATTTGGGGAGCCCAAATCGGCAATGAACCCAGTTAAGCTGAGGCTGCAGTCGAAATCACAATGTTAACTTTTTTATTTGCCGCCTATTACAATTTTTTATGGCCGGGTATTGTGTAATACAATCCCAATGATGCTGAGATGTTTGCAAAACTCCGGACCGCAGGTGTCTGCTGTGAGGAACGAACGTGCAATCACCTTTTCTTGCGGCTAACGCGTTCACCGCCATACCATGCGAGTCCTTCGTTCTGCCTTTCTCTTAGCTAGTTTTCTTTCTTTTTGAGTTGGAGTTTGTTTTAGGTTATTCATGTATGAAGTGATGGTATAATTTCAGGTTGGTCCACCATTCAAATGTCACACGTTTAATTTATGGGTGGATGGTTTTTGTGGATCTGGAGACCCAACGAGATTTAGTCTTGGTTCTTTAGGTAACATTGGTCGACAGGCCGGTGTAATACCAGTGAGAGGTCAAATTGGTGAGTGTTTACACTCGCCTCAAGGTTTCCCCTTGTGGGACCTAGAGGGGTGCTCTTCTTTTTACAACGTATCAGCAACATATGCCTCATATTGTCTACAGGTTAATGTTTTTCAGTTACAATAGAAAATCGAATATCGTATTTATCAAATTACTTTCCAGTTGCACTTTGCGTCTTGCTTTAGTTTAAATGGAGCATATAGCAGTTGTTCCTGTTGGATGATCCTCTTGATTAAGAAGTGCATTTCTCGATGTGAAATGTTTCAGAGGGAAACAACTAATCAGTCCATCCATCACATTTGCTTGAATCCTTGTTGAGAGTGAATGACAGGAGGCTAGCGAGCATGAGAGCCATGTGGGATTGCTATACACAGTGTAATCAGTTCCGCCGAAAAATGTAAAAGTGAAAACGAATTTGACTAGACGTTCAGAGATGAGTACTTTAGCAGTCTGGCAACCTTGGTTGACTCTTCGATGACAGCTGGTGTGCTACTATCACCATTTTTTTATTTAAATGCTCAGAAATAAACCAGCATGTTTTACCATTTGTTGATGATTGGTATTTAGTGTCTGACAATGAAGTAGAGAAACAGATAGGTTTCTACGAGAAACAGTTGAAATTATAGAGATGAGAATAACTTTTGTAGCGTTTAGTGAATTCATCGGATTCTGCTCTGAAATAGGAATTGCTAGGAAGATTTATTATATGAAATCAAGCTGTACGACTGCAAAGCCATTTGTGCTTTTTTGGATTGGCAAAGTAAACTGCATCTCTTTAGGAAAACTGCGAAACGCAGTTTTAGCTGTTTCAAGAGTTTAGCAATGATGCAGGCTGCCTAAGCTTTCAATGTAGCCACCGAAGGGAAAAATTCTTAAATTTTTCCAGTAATAACCACAAAAACAGCGATTTCTGCAGTAGTTGGAATACTTTTTTGCCAGAATTTTTGCATAAAGGATAATGAAGGATAAATCTCTCAGTGATGGTCCATCCCTGAGGAATGCGCAGTGCGTTGTACTTCATTAAGCATCGTTTGAGGTGATCGAATGCATATCTGGCCTTTACAATGACTCTCGGAGGCCTACCGACATGTTGAGTCAGTGTTCCTATCCTTCCAGACAAGTCTGGTAGCAATCTGCCGACTCCGAAGGGAGGGAGAGCTTGCTGGGCTAGAAGCGCGGGGGTCGATCCCGTATGCATCACAGGGCAACTCCCACCACTGCGCTACACGTGCCCCCTTTAAAGAGTAAATGGAGGGGAATTCTCAACTTATTCTACTGAACTTAGTGCGGAAAGAATATATTAGAAAAACATGACGAGCATGCAAAGAAATTAAATAAAAGCCGTCAATTGTTCAAAGTTCCTCGTATGTGCATCACATATGAATTACCTTTCTAGCGTATTAAAGGCTTCTGTGAAAGGAAATCCGAGATTTCGGAAATTCCTGTGTTCGTGAATTTTTTTCGGAAGTCGCCAATGTGTGATAAGTGTTGTCTTAGAAGGATTTGTTGCTGTTGTTTAGGATTCTTTGTGGGAATTTCTTAAAGCATTAAATTCGCTTTCATTTAACTTTGCGTTGACCTTTTTTTCCTTTTTTAGGAAAAGGTATGCAAATGCATTATGACGAAGGGCGAACATCGATAATTTGTTTGGGAGAATCGCCTTTGTTTGTACAAGCTCCGCTTCATGCTACCCGTTCGAATGATGACACAGCTACGGTTTATCGCTTAGCCGGGGTCGCTGAATGCGAAGATGTAGACAGTAAGCTGTTTTTTTATTTTTTTGGAGATTTGAATCTTCTTAATGGTTTTATGGGTTGGAGGGTTTCTTAAGTTGTTCGCAGAAGATGTTTAATATTCTCAGAAACAGAAGTAAGCATATGTGCAAACCACCATGTTAATGGATCGTTTGTGACTAAAGTGAACTCTTAGAGATTGGTTACTTCTCATCTAAAAAATCCGGCTATTACATAGTTGATTCTTTGAGTGGCCCATCTCCACGAATGGTATAGGTCCCATCTTTCATTCGTTTCTTTTCCGCATAATCGACGTCTGTGATGGTGGTCTATTTCAAGAGAGCCGAGATTTGCGAGGTACATTCCATGATTCTTTAATCGTTCCCATCTGGGAATGAGGTTGGTTGATGTGGTCCACTAACCCATCAGCCCATCGTGTAGGTGGTTTTCCGATATGGCGCTTTGATCCTGTTTCTTTCACTCTACAACTGTTTTCGTCCATCGGTCATCCTTCTTCTTGCTATATGAGCGGCGTCAGCCGTTTCTGTATTGATGTATATTCTCTTAGATCTTAAAGATGAGCTCCTTTCTGGAGATCTAAGCTACGTATTCCAGCTACACTTACGTGTGGGTTAAATTTCAGAATACGTCGTTCAAACTCGCTTTAGGTGGTGCGCAGAGTTTTTCACGTGGTTGAATTATCAACTCAAGTCTCTTCTGCTCCATAATTGTGCGTAGAGAAGGGCGTTGATGGAAGAGGTGAGCGCGGAGTTTGACATTCGTTAACTGGTCATTGGCATCTCTTGGACGCCCAAACGCAGCTTTTACCGCTTTCATTCTTCCGTCTAATTCCTTTTTCATATTTTTCCTTGCTGTTTCGACTCCCAAGATACACGTACGAGGTGATCTCTGTGATCAGCGAGCCATCCAGTTCTGTCTATACATTCGTACCATGGTTTTCCATGAACCGGGTTTTTAAAATTTATGCGATCCTATTCCCCTTTCCGCTTCGTTGTGGTCGTTGAAAATTGTTTGGCTTTTGATGGATTTCTTTCATATTGGGACTGCTAAAGATCAATAGAAAAGTAGTGTTAATATGCTTTTTCTTAAATGACTCGTCATAACTTATGGTGTGGATCCCAGTACTTCGTTCATTCACATCGTTTCCTCGGTTCCCCCTATCCACAAAGGTCTCCATATTTGGGTATGATTTCGGGTGCTGCTTAAGAAATTTTAGTCTTCCATACGGATTTTGTGGAATGATGGTCTAGTGAGTTCTCCCTGCATAGCAGTACTGGAGCGTTGCAGATCGGAGAGAAAAGAGATTGGAGAGCAGACGAGTCTGGTATCAATTCTCCGATCCTATAGGAATGGATAGGTTGGTTGGCGTGGTCGAGCCATATTGCTGTTCGCGTTAGACGACATTGCTTCTACTGTGCTGCGTGCGCCTAGTAATTGAAAATTTCTTGAGTCTCGACTTAAATTCGTCGAAGTTGCTCAAATGGTTGCCGTGAAGAAAAATTCTCGGAAATTGGGAAATATAGAATTTGGGCGGTGCTAGGTCCCCGCTGTGCTCGGAATGTAAAATTCGTAATCAGGCAAACCCATTCAGGCAAACCCATTCAGGCAACAGACATCTAAAATCGGCTCAATCTTTCCAGTCCACGTGGGAGCGTTCTCGCACGGCTATTTCGGGACTCCAACTAGGTCGACTGGTTTAGAAATCATAAAGAGGACGAAAGTCCTCAAATAGCAGACGAACCCACATGCAAAAGTTCGAATACCTTCGTGGCGGATTGATGCGAAGTACCGAATCGAATGTGTAACTCACTGGTACCTGTGCAAAAATTGATGTTGGATCATGTACAATAATGAAGTAGTTTAGTTTTTACAGTTTTTATTCAAGAAAAAGTTCCGTTAAGAAATGGAACCTCGTGTCTGCTAAAAATTTTTTGACGCCTTGTGTGGAGTAGAACTTCAAAGTTTCCTCGCTTTAGTATCCCCTTTGTTAATCAAAGGGAACGCTGTGATATTTGTCAATGTTGGCTGATGTATCTATCCATTATTTGATTTTTGATGTTTTAATACTTGTCTTCACAAAGGTTTGTGCGAGCGCCGGCAAATTCTTTATTCGATTGGTTTTCTTGTTGATTGAGTGGATACTTTTTCTGTTGGAGTTACGATAAAGTGTCATTAAGGCATTCCTTTGTGGTTACCATATTCATTCTCCGATCCTTATTGATTACAAAGAGGCATTCCGTTTCGCGACCGTTAGTCTTTCTTGAAGGTTGAGTGCGAGTAGTGACATTTCTTTACCTTTAGCTGGGGTTTCATATGGGGGCAGCGACTTGAGTAACGCTATCAGAAAATGTGTTTCTTATTGTACATAGCAGTATCACCAACGGGCTGCACATCACTTCAAGCTCTGTGCAGAGTGATGAACCGTTCAGAATGTTTACTTAACATAAATGAGTTCAAATAAGATTTTAGATAGGACAATCGACATATTTGACGAAGCTACATTCGAACAACTTCTCGAAGAAGCACGAAAGCAAGGATATCGTCATGTCTATGCTCTTCAGGTCCAAATAAATACGATTTACTCATAGAATTACTTGTGTAGGGTTTTCTTCATACATAAGGTTGCCCTCTTTTCACCGTATTTTGCATGGAAAATACAGGACAAAAAATGGTTTATTTCGAATTATGCTATTGTTTTGTAGTTTAGAACTTATGCATATGCCGAGTGTCCTTCGTCAAAGGATTTGGCAAAAGTTACCGGCGAGCAACTATACTCGACACACCGTGTTGGGTTGAGATTCATTTTATGAAATACTTACAAAAGTTGGATGAGGTTGGTGCTTTGCTTGAACTATTTGTAGACTTCCGTGATATGTTTCTTTCACTTTACTTAATATAGCAGAAGTTTGTATTATCTGGCTAGAACCTTAAAGCGACAAATATTTGGCATAAAGACTTTATGTCTTGGTTTTCAATTTTATTACACAGCTTATACATGTTATCTCATTCCAAATGGTTATGTTATTTAGCTGCAAATACTTCTCGGCTTCTTACCACTTCGAGAGTGGCGCGTGTAGCGAAATGGTTAGAACCTTCCTGCAATGCATATGGGATTGGTCCCGTGCCCCCAGGATCACCAAGTCTTCCATCCCTCCAGGGTCGGCATGTTGGTACCAGACTTGACTAGGAGGATATCATCACTGATTCGGTAAATCGGTAGACCACCGCGAGTCATTGTTTAGGTCAGATACGCATTCAGTCACCTCACACGATGCTGAATGAAATCGAATGTAGGGCGTATCCCTTAGGGATTGATCAACATCAAGAGCTCTGTCGTGTTATCGTTTTCTTACCACTTGGTGAACCAGTAAAAAAAATGGGGAGTTTGATTGTTGCTTGGTAACAGTCTCCATATTTTGCAAAAATAATTGCGCGCACCTGAAATGTGTCCTGCGTTATCACTGTTTACTAATTCCTTTGTAGTTTCTTCTTTCATAATTGTTTTGACCCTATTTCTGAAGGGAAATCGTTTAATGGCTTTCTTAATTATGTTATATTTTCAACTTCAATCTTTTCCAGAATCTATGCTTGAATATGTCTATTGGCAGAGGTGTGAGTGTTTGGAATCCGAATTCGTTGTAAAGCATGGGTTTGATAACTCCGGAAGAGTCATCCAAACTGATGGGTTTTGCATGTCCATGTGTAAGCTTATTGAAGACCGTTTATAGAGCCGAGCAGGGTAATATGACTGCCTTTTATAGACAAAAAAAGGAAAAACGACATCAAAAGGGCCACTTAGAAGCAACGGGTTACCGAGCAGGGTTCACCGAGAGGCACGTTGAAGACAAATGATTATATATAAGGGATAAAAAAAAGGATAAAGCTCTCGGCGTTGATCAATCCCTGAGGAATGCGCCATGCGTTCGACTTCATTAGGCATCGTTAGATGTGATTGGATGGATATTTGCCCTATGCAATAACTCGTGGTGGCCTACCGATATAGTGAGTCGGTGCTGTTATTCTCGCAGACAGGCCTGGTACCAATTTGCCCATACCGGAAGAGTGGAAGGTTTGGTGAGTCTGGGGTGCGGGGATCGATACCGTGTGTAGTGCAGGGCGCCTCCGACCACTGCGTCACACGCGCCCTAATCTATGTATATATATATGCATGTATATATGTATACATAAGTATATGTGCATGTATATATGCAATATATATATATATATATATATATATATATATATATATATGTCGGGGCATTGTGTGTGACAAGCTGTGTGTGTTTTTTAGAATGCTTTATTCACATGGTATAGAAAGTACCCAATAAACTCGATTCGTTTTCAGGTATTTTTTTGGATAAATTAGTGACTGTATAATTGCGCTGGGTTTTATGAATAGAAATGTACATTAAAAGGAAAGAACAACATGGTTAACCACACCTTGTTTTAAGTTACAGGTTGTTTTGGAAATGATCACACTTTTAGGTTCTATCGACGCTACCTACTCCTGCTCATGATGTTCATAGCTTCTCCTGAGAAGGTATTGAAATGTTTAACAGTGTACTAAGTTTAATTCTTGTGTAGTTTTTGACACTTTGAACGTTGTGATTAATAATCAACTTCTCACGAACATACGAGATGCTTTTGTCAGATATGTCAACTTGTGAACGTAAGCATATTTCCTGTAAACATGGTCGATTCCGTTGTTTTTCCGATGTTTCCTCCAAATTATCATAATGTAATAGTATCAGAACGGACCATTCAAGTGAAATTTTCCAAAGCTCTACTTGAAACTCGACAGATAGGTGTGAGCATTTGGTCTTGTTTGACGAATGCATTTATTTCTTTGGTTGTGACTACGGTGTATCTGTCTAGAGAATTTCATTTACAAAGAGACCTTTGGAAGTCTGATGAAATCTTTATCATACTCTATAGCTAGATGAGTTTGATAACATCGTCATGGTGTTTGATGACAAAGAGATAGGTTTCATTTCTTGGGATAAGGAGAGTCTACTTCAATGTCAAAGAACAGCTTGATGGCTTCTTCCATAGCAGCATCTGTTGATTTCTTGTAGATAACCTAGATAGAACATTGTTTGCCATACTGTTTTTGAAATGGTCGAAGTATTATTCTCATGCCATAAACGTCTGCTTAAATGGTGGAAATTATTAGTTGAACAAGTAGCTTTTTCCCTATTAATACGTTGTTCTTTTCTATTTTTGCTGTTTTTCTTCGACTACGCGTTCGCACTAAATTTTTCATGCATGTCTGTGGATTTCTGGATGTTTCTTCTGTTTTACGGATATTGAATACTGTAACGAGCTTAGGAAACAAGATCACCGTGGCAGAGCTATTAGAGGAATTCTAAGGAAAGCATTTCTCAGTGGTATAGTGTTGAAGCATCAAGAATTTTGTTGACATTAGCATGAAGATGTGTCATTGGTGTATCCTAATGCTATTTTTAATGATGGTTAGAAAACGAGTATTTCTCATTTTCGCTTTGAAATAGGGACTACACAGGATGCAGAGTGGGTCGTAGGTCAATAGTTAATAAGAGTGGAACTCTTGATTGTTGTTGCTGGACTTAATAATTACATCAATATGTAAACGACCTTTAACTGCCGTATATTTCAATCTTTCAAGTTCGATTCCGCTCCGGGCCAAGCAGACCTCTCCTACCTCTGGAGTCGGGGAATTGGTACAGGACTTGTCTGGGTAAAAATCACTCTGCAATCCAGTTGGGAACGCTGCAGCCCTGCTATCTCAGGACTCTTGCTCTACCAGCATTCTACGACGTTCAAGGTGAAATGGAAATCCTCAAGCAGCAAGCGAAGCCACACATAAAAACTTGGAAGACCTTCGTGTATGATGAATACCAGGAAACGAACTGGATGTGAGAAGTGCTGGGATCCGCACAGTACACGTGAGGACGGATCAGATAAATTAAAATAAAGAAAAAATAAATAGTTCAATCATTGAAGACAGTGCTGCATTCTGCTACGTCGAGAACATCTTGTCATTGCATCTATTCTGATGACCACGCCTTGACATTTCCAAGTCTCTTTAAGGAGCAGGAGGAATATTTGGAGTGTGTTCAACATTGTACTGAAGTTACAGCTGTGTAGCTCTTCTCATTCTGTAAGTTTTCTTAGCGCACTCCTTTCGTTCTGCGTGGTCCAAGGTGTTCGCCTTTTTCCTCCTACACACCTTGTTCGCATTCGTTGGTTCGTTGGTCATCTATACTGATTCCTGTGTATTCGTATTCTTAGTTTTGTGCTAGATATGACAAAAGGTTGGTGATCAAAGTCTGATCATTAAGTTAGTATTAGAGTTTTCCAAGAATATGGCCGCATTGGGCGAAAACGTGGAAATCAACCATTGAGAGTGGATGGATAAAAAGTATAGCTTATTAAGCTCATTAAGCTTTCTTAAAGTGCGACGGAAATAAATGGACACATTGTGAAGTCGTGAATTATTACAACGCTTCGAAGTTGGCATGCTTTGTTCACTTGTGTTATCTGTCGTAGAGCTGACCAACAAGTGACTAATAGGTCACCACGGAGTTTACATTTTCCTATGCAGCGTGCAAAAATTATTCAATGGTTTTTCAATGGAAGGGATTCCAGTGTTGGCTAGAGAGACTCGAAGAGCGTTATCTGTATGTTCTCGTAATGAAGTTTGGCAAATTGATCAGTGGCTTTTTGGTTTACCGTTGTGTACCCGAAGGACCTTTTCACTGAAGACTTTTGTAAGTTTTGCAAACAATATTACGATGTTTTTCCTTTTAGTTTTGATATCCTCTCATTCCAAACGTTACCCAAAAGTCATTTTAGCGTCTGACAATTGGAGAACAAAAAATTGCTTGTCAAAAGTGGTGGTGAACACCGCTTGTAGTGGCAGTTCTTGCAGGCAGAAGCTTATCTGCGCCAATTCACAGGCCACACTCTCTTCATCAACAATAGCCTGTAGGAGCAAAATGTGAAATTGTTAAGAAGACGTCCTCCCATGGGCGATTCCTGTCAGGGAGGCTAGTCGTTAGAGAGGAGTATCGTCGTGTTGAAAAAGCGTGCATGAGGTCAAGATTGAAGTTTTGACATGCTCACGACTATGCATGCAAACATTCGTCGTGTTCGGAGTTCTTTATAATTTCTGCCCAGTGTTGGTACTTTGGAAATAGGGGACTGGTCAGTTTTAAAGTGGAAGATGTATTTAAATGCTCTTATTCACCTCAATATGTAAATCGTTTACAAACTTGTCCAACGGAACGATGCCGAAACTTATTCGTTCATTCAAGTTATGCAGTGCTTTTTGGAGAGCCTGTGCATCTTGTGGAGTAGGCTTCCAGGATATGCCTAAGAGAGGGTGAAGTTAGATTGTGTGAGGATACGATGTGTACTTGGTTGTTGTTTTAGAAACAGTTCACTTATTAACATCTTGTCTATAGATCGGTCAGTTATTATTTGAGTTTATGAAGCGCAAACTTCCTTAGTCGGTGGTTTTTTATGCTTCACTAGCTTAGCTTGTGGAACTTCAATGAAATTTGAAGAACAAAAGTTCAAACCTTTATCTTTAGCTCCTTTAAATTCCGATTCACCTTTGTAGTGCTTAGTTTCTGTGGAATTCTTGCCAGCAGCGACTCTATCATTATAAAATGCTGCTCCCCTAAATTCATTCGTGTAGAAGTTTTTTTTTCTAAAACTAGTATACCTAGACATCCTAACGGTCTACCACCTCATCGTGGCTGGGAGGTGTGCGATGCACAGTGGGGATTCATGCCCCTGGCAAGGTCTTCCAAGCTGAGAAGGTGTCCAGCGTTTCCACCAGAAAGCCCAGCTAAGAGCAAACCAATGCCAGGACCCACTATTGTCCTGGTGTGAGACTAATCGCATAGTGACAAATCTTCCTCTGATCCACAGAGGCGGCGACTGCCTGTGGTGGTTATACCTGGGGCAGACTTCGGCCAGGTTGACCTCGGGACTCCAGCGAAACACAGTGGCTAAACCAGCAAAACTGCGAAAAATGGTGTTTCTGCTGGGGTCCGCACAATCAGTGAGGTGGGGCCGTCAAAGTATCCAAGTAAATATATCTAGACAGTGCCCATGCGGGGTTGCGTTCTCGGGTTAGCTTCTTGACAGTGGTTTGCTGTATCTAATGGAACATTTGAAACACATTCATATGGAGAAAATTGTAGAATTTTTGTGGGATTCGTACTCTAACTCACCGTACAGAATTTCGTTCGACATCAAATGCGACAGCCTTCTTAATCCGTTCTTCATGGAGCAAACGTTCTACTGCATTCCTTAAGATCAGCTTATATTTTTCGAATAATGTTTGTGATTCAAAATTTTTATTGTTTTTTTCACAAGTGATTAATATTTATGTGGTGAGATCTCGAAGGGGCCAGTCGGCTGTCAATACTAGGAGTGAGCTGCTACTCTTTTTGAATATTTTTTTCCTAACATGACATGACTCCAGCACTTCTTGCACTCGATTCGTTTCCTCGTATCCGCTATCTACGATGGTTTTCGGACTTTTTACATATGTGGTGATCTTCTGCTTGAGGATTTTTCACATTCTTCATAAATGTCCTTGCATACTGGTTGAGTCGATTCGCCTTGGAATGCTGCAATAGCTGATCTAGGTCGTTTCCACGGGGATTGGAGAGATTGAGCTGATTTCAGACAAGTCTGGTAGCAATGACCCAATCCCGTGAGAGAGAGAGAGAGAGAAAGAGACAGAGAGGGAGAGAGAGAGAGAGAGAGAGAGAGAGAGAGAGAGGTCTTGGTGGCCTGATTGGGGGGTCAAACCATTCCGTGTGACGAACGTTGTTACTAGTACTGTGCTATCCTCTTTCTGAGTATTATGAGTGTATTTTTGACAACAAGTCGACAGAGTTTCTTCAGAACATTTTTTGTTTTCATGAATATTTTGTATATTTGGTTTTAATTAACGCTAAAAATTGTCGTATTTGGACTTACAAGGTGTTTAGCGTTCGATATTGGCAGAGAATCAGTTCAGCGAGATTTTTGAGTCCGAATTCACGTGCCATCTCATACAACGTGTTCATCTCGGCGTTCGAAAGGCCGTCAAATGGAGTTTGCTTTAATAGCGAAACGGCAACCTGCCAGATTGAACACTGTACTAGTGGTGTGCAGAGGTTATACTTTGTTTAGAAGACAATCTAATGAACTGATCAGTATCTGCATTGTTTGAGAGCTTTGTTTTGTTTCATTTGGTTGGCATTGCAATCAGAGTGTTCACCTTATTACTGGAATTCTCGGCTTCCCAAAAAACGATTGATTTGATTGCGCCGAATGGTCCACGTTGAGATTTCTTCAAACTGCTGATGGCTTTCTGATGATGGTCAATGTTAGTATATTGCAAAGAACTCCTTCACTGCTTGCATATAACATTTCAGAAAGCTGGCCGTGATGCATTTCTCTTAATGATACACACCTTTATAATTCTTTTGAATATTGATGATGGTAGAGCAAGGAATGGCGCCATTGTGGAGATCTCTTCAATAGCAGCAGCAGCTTCCTACAAATAGGAATGAGAAGTTTCTGTACGGCTATGAAGCCGTTCTATAAGACACATAACTGTTTAATTACGAATATTTCAAAAAAGATGGAATATTCCATACCATCAGTAGTTTTCGCTTGGTTTCAGGGGTGAAATTTTCGATGTGGTGCAGAAGAACGGTCATGGTGAAAAGATCTTCTGAATTACTTTTATTTTTACTCATAATTCCATATGATACTAGCATTAGATTTGCGTAATCCTGTCACTCTGTCATCTTTAATATATGAACTGCTACGAATGAACAGAAGTGATTTCTATATTCGTTGTGTGGTAAAGGTTACTTGAGGGACAAGAACAGCATTACATTTTTTTAGCTGTCTACTGTTACCACTTTTGAAGAGACTGTAGTTAGATGTAATCTGCTTAGTCCTGCCTTGAAGCCGAATCTACTCACAAGTGGCTTGTCATTTGTTATTCCTATTATTCTTGCCAGGCTTTTCCAGGTAGACCGAGGATATGTTTTTTGTAGGCGACGTCAGACCACATTCCATTCAATTGATGCGGTAAAATCGATATGTATAGAACATAATTCGTGTAAAGACGAGCACCACACATATGCAGGGATGTTATTGCGTACACAAGGAAGGTGTAACACGATTTAATAAGACAAAGATATGATATAGATTTCATGAGTCCTTTCGCATCTGAGGACAAGTATGTGGGCTATTATGGTCCTCGTTCAGCAAGTTCAACACCTATCCATCGTCTTTGAACTCTCCACATAACCTAGCAACTAACCTAATCGAGATCCCTACATGGAAGAGATTTTGGGTAGACAGTATCTTATATTGTGGCCTGGGTTATAAAGAATATAGTGCATATTGTTAATCCATTTTATTTGTCAACGTTTCCTTTTGTGGCTTACTTCGATAACTTGTCGAGGGGTGGGGTGGCGATAATTTACTTACTAGAATATGTCAACACCGCTTGCTCGATAGCATCCACCATGTCATAGATTTCTAGTGCAAGAGCGGCTGCCAAGGCGTCTGTCAGCTACAAAACGAACTTAGTGAGACGTTTGATGAATAAAATGAAAGAGAGTAAGACGTTAATAGTCAAATTTGATGGTAGGTATATTCACTGTGTAGGTAAATTGCTTTTAAAAGGAAACAGAACAAACTTTGTCGATAGAGAATTCAATTCTGGTCCCATACATCCATTCAATTACAACATTCAATCCACATGTTGTGAAATTCCTTTGAACTGCTTTCAGATGATTCAAGTGTAACATGGTTGGAGCACATAAAAACAAGTCATTTGTGGTAGTTAAAAAATCTTCACGTTACAATGCCACATTGGCTAAAGCTAGGAATTCTAAGGGACATAGGTTGATAAGGTATGATTGGTCATCTGTGGTTTCATACAAATTTATAAGTTCTCCTACTATTATTATTGAAACTATGATGGCATATCATTAACAGTGTTATGGATTTGTGGACATGGACAGTGCTTCTCAACGGTTTACCGCCTCATAGTGGCTAGGAAATGTTCCCAGGTGTCGGGTTGATATGGACAGCTGGGGGGATAAATCCACCCAGGAGGGTCTTTCGAGTTGAAAAAGAGGTCCGGCGTTTTTATCAGGAAGCCCAGCTGAGAGCAAACCAATAGCAAGCTCCACCACCGTTCTGCTAACAAACTAGTCGCATGGTGGCCAATCTCCCTCTGACAACCTGGCATAGTCTATGTATGGTCAGGTTAACCTCGGAACTCCAGGAAAACAATGGCTAAACTAACAAAAGTCCAAAAAAAAATGGAAATTTTGATGTGGCCCGCACAACCAATACTGACGTGCCGTCCAAGTATTCAAGTGGAAAAGTAGTCTAGTAGTAGCCGAGTCTGATTTTTTGAGTCTGTTTAGAAGTATTTTTAATGATCAGCAATTAGATTCGAATAGGGATTGACTAAAACTTGCTGTTTGAAATATCTTGATGTAATCAGCTGGGTTTTTTTCGTTCTCCACGGCTTTACATAGAACGTCTTCCTAGGTTACGTTATAATTTTTTGACTAATTTTTGTACTTTAATAGATGTGCTGTTGGAACCACTTGTTGCTGCTATAAATCTGAAACATCCAAGTATTTCGAGTGCTTGTTCACACCTAAGCAAGAGACGCGGTATTTAAACTGTAGAGATGGAAAGTCGTTTCTAATATGGAGCACCAAGTTTGTCACATGTCACTATTTTATAAACTATAAAGAATAAACATTTGGCTTTGGTCAATCGCTGAGGTATGTGCCATTCATTGGACCTCATTAAGCATCGTTAGAGGTTGTCGAGTACATCTTTGGGCCATACACCTGTGGTGGCTGAATGATATGGTGAGCCTTCCAGACAAGTCTGGTAACGAATTGCCACCACGAAGGAATCGAAGAGTTTGTTTGCCTGAGGCGAGGTGTTCGTCTGCATTGCTGAATACCTCTAACTTCTCTGTTATATGCGCAGCAGTAGAATCCGAAATGAGATTTGGCAAGCACTTTCCCAGCAATGTTGCAGTGAATCGATGTCGGGCTATGAAATTCATTGTGGAACCATCCATCATCACCGGAGGTTCCGAGGTTTGCTTATATCTCAGCATTCTTGTAGCTGTATTTCATATAATAAACTGCCACTAGAAAAGAATAGGGGGGTAGATAGAAGTTTGCACATCCACCCTCGTTAGTCGGTGGATCAACACGGAATGAAAATCTGTAGCAACCGCAAGTGAAATTTACAAGGAGGTTTTCGGTCTCTGTCGTTTGCTCCAGCGGTTCGGTTGGCTCAGCTCGCTCAAGAATTTTAAAAAGCTGCATGGTTTCCTGTAGGGCATTTTTGTTTCGCATTTTTGGAAAGAGTGTAGCCATGAATAGATCACCAAAGTCTGTCATAGGTCGATGCTCTATGAACTAGGTTTCCGGATGGAGATTTCGAATTCGTTTCTATTTTAAGCGAATTTCTGCGAATGATGACGGCTGACGAGGGGATCATTCATCAAGGAGGTAGTGGCAGGTACCGCTGTTTCCCACTGACCATACCACCTACAATTGCATTTTAATACTTACCATCAGCAATTAGCTTTGTAAGGACTGGTGAGCAGTACAGTATCTCCTGGTGGATTCTAAAAACATCTCCGTCTAACTTCAAACTTCTTTCTGAGCCTCGATTTCGGCGTAAATTCGTCTAAAGCAAGTTTGAAGAAATTAATTAGAGTACTTGAATACATAAAATTGCTATAGACACTATTGAGTCTGAATGAAGCAGAAAAGCATCCGTTTTCTTTGAGAAAAATTGCTAACCAGTGAGGAAAAAGATTACCCACCTTCACAGGATTTTCAACGATTACTACTAGGCTTGAGCTATGCATTAATGAGATGAGGCTGACCGCCCGAAACCACGAAAAGGAACAAATAGAACACCATGTCTAGACCGTTAAAGCCTCGTAACAACGTACTTATCAGATGATGATAAACTATACTGTTAGTATTGCTGTGCTTAAAAAATTCCACAGATAGATAGTCAAAAGCGCACTAGGACGAAATTCTCCAAGAAAATTTCTCGGAAATTTGAGAACTTTATTCGGTAAAAATGCTTGCCGCCAGCAGCGGTCGAACCTGCGACCTTGGGCTTATTAGACCCACGCTCTAACCGACCGAGCTATGGCGGCTGCTATTTCGAGAACAGAACAGGCAGAGTATCCCCACGTTCAATTTCAAGTGCTTCTGAAATACCAATTGCTGGACAACGTTA
>JADANN010000466.1:1341851-1491851 GCA_018806985.1 Angiostrongylus vasorum
CAATTGCTGGACAACGTTGTCTTTCGCACCATTATATTTAGGTCTACTGAAAGTGCGAATTCCCAAGTTGGAGTAAAAAGGAGGTCCCTTTTCCAAAAGCACTTCTCAGAATTTGTGAACACAATTGCATTTTAATCGACAAAACTACTTGCCGCCAGCAGGGTTTCGAAGCTGCGACTTTGAGCTTATTAGACCCACGCTCTAACCGACTGAGCTATGGCGGCTGCTATTTCGAGAACAGAACAGGCAGAGTATCCCCACCTTCGATTTTCAAGTGCTTCTGAAATACCAATTGCTGGACAACGTTATCTTTCGCACCATTATATTTAGGTCTACTGAAAGTGCGAATTCCCAAGTTGGAGTAGAAAAGGAGGTCCTTTTCAAAAGCACTTCTCAGAATTTGTGAACACAATTGCATTTTATTCGACAAAACGACTTGCCGCCAACAGGGTTTGAAGCTGCGACTTTGAGCTTATTAGACCCACGCTCTAACCGACTGAGCTATGGCGGCTGCTGTTTCGAGAATAGGGCAGGCAGAGTATCCCCACGTTCGATTTCAAGTGCTTCTGAAAATACCACTCGCTGGACAACGTTGTCTTTCGCACCATTATATTTAGGTCTACTGAAAGTGCGAATTCCCAAGTTGGCGTAAAAAGCCCTTTTCCAAAAGCACTTCTCAGAGTTTGTGAACACAATTGCATTTTATTCGACAAAACTACTTGCCGCCAACAGGGTTTGAAGCTGCGACTTTGAGCTTATTAGACCCACGCTCTAACCGACTGAGCTATGGCGGCTGCTGTTTTCGAGAATAGGGCAGCCAGAGTATCCCCACCTTCGTTTTCAAGTGCTTCTGAAATACCAATTGCTGGACAACGTTATCTTTCGCACCATTATATTTAGGTCTACTGAAAGTGCGAATTCCCAAGTTGGAGTAAAAAGGAGGTCCTTTTCCAAAAGCACTTCTCAGAGTTTGTGAACACAATTGCATTTTATTCGACAAAACGACTTGCCGCCAACAGGGTTTGAAGCTGCGACTTTGAGCTTATTAGACCCACGCTCTAACCGACTGAGCTATGGCGGCTGCTGTTTTCGAGAATAGGGCAGCCAGAGTATCCCCACCTTCGATTTCAAGTGCTTCTGAAATACCAATTGCTGGACAACGTTATCTTTCGCACCATTATATTTAGGTCTACTGAAAGTGCGAATTCCCAAGTTGGAGTAGAAAGGAGGTCCTTTTCCAAAAGCACTTCTCAGAATTTGTGAACACAATTGCATTTTATTCGACAAAACTACTTGCCGCCAACAGGGTTTGAAGCTGCGACTTTGAGCTTATTAGACCCACGCTCTAACCGACTGAGCTATGGCGGCTGCTGTTTTCGAGAATAGGGCAGGCAGAGTATCCCCCACGTTCGATTTCAAGTGCTTCTGAAATACCAATTGCTGGACAACGTTATCTTTCGCACCATTATATTTAGGTCTACTGAAAGTGCGAATTCCCAAGTTGGAGTAAAAAAGGAGGTCCCTTTTCCAAAAGCACTTCTCAGAGTTTGTGAACACAATTGCATTTTATTCGACAAAACTACTTGCCGCCAACAGGGTTTGAAGCTGCGAC
Organism: Angiostrongylus vasorum; assembly: GCA_018806985.1. NCBI lineage: Eukaryota > Metazoa > Nematoda > Chromadorea > Rhabditida > Metastrongylidae > Angiostrongylus > Angiostrongylus vasorum. The sequence goes on from JADANN010000466.1 coordinate 1,343,464, forward strand.
TTTGAGCTTATTAGACCCACGCTCTAACCGACTGAGCTATGGCGGCTGCTGTTTCGAGAATAGGGCAGCCAGAGTATCCCCACCTTCGATTTCAAGTGCTTCTGAAATACCAATTGCTGGACAACGTTATCTTTCGCACCATTATATTTAGGTCTACTGAAAGTGCGAATTCCCAAGTAGGCGTAAAAAGGAGTCCTTTTCCAAAAGCACTTCTCAGAGTTTGTGAACACAATTGCATTTTATTCGACAAAAACGACTTGCCGCCAACAGGGTTTGAAGCTGCGACTTTGAGCTTATTAGACCCACGCTCTAACCGACTGAGCTATGGCGGCTGCTGTTTTCGAGAATAGGGCAGCCAGAGTATCCCCACCTTCGATTTTCAAGTGCTTCTGAAATACCAATTGCTGGACAACGTTATCTTTCGCACCATTATATTTAGGTCTACTGAAAGTGCGAATTCCCAAGTTGGAGTAGAAAGGAGGTCCTTTTCCAAAAGCACTTCTCAGAATTTGTGAACACAATTGCATTTTATTCGACAAAACTACTTGCCGCCAACAGGGGTTCGAAGCTGCGACCTTGGGCTTATTAGACCCACGCTCTAACCGACTGAGCTATGGCGGCTGCTATTTCGAGAATAGGGCAGCCAGAGTATCCCCCACCTTCGATTTCAAGTGCTTCTGAAATACCAATTGCTGGACAACGTTATCTTTCGCACCATTATATTTAGGTCTACTGAAAGTGCGAATTCCCAAGTTGGAGTAAAAAGGAGGTCCTTTTTCCAAAAGCACTTCTCAGAATTTGTGAACACAATTGCATTTTATTCGACAAAACTACTTGCCGCCAACAGGGTTTGAAGCTGCGACTTTGAGCTTATTAGACCCACGCTCTAACCGACTGAGCTATGGCGGCTGCTGTTTCGAGAATAGGGCAGCCAGAGTATCCCCACGTTCGATTTCAAGTGCTTCTGAAATACCAATTGCTGGACAACGTTATCTTTCGCACCATTATATTTAGGTCTACTGAAAGTGCGAATTCCCAAGTTGGCGTAAAAAAAAAGCCCTTTTCCAAAAGCACTTCTCAGAGTTTGTGAACACAATTGCATTTTATTCGACAAAACTACTTGCCGCCAACAGGGTTTGAAGCTGCGACTTTGAGCTTATTAGACCCACGCTCTAACCGACTGAGCTATGGCGGCTGCTATTTTCGAGAATAGGGCAGCCAGAGTATCCCCACCTTCGATTTCAAGTGCTTCTGAAATACCAATTGCTGGACAACGTTATCTTTCGCACCATTATATTTAGGTCTACTGAAAGTGCGAATTCCCAAGTTGGAGTAAAAAGGAGGTCCTTTTCCAAAAGCACTTCTCAGAGTTTGTGAACACAATTGCATTTTATTCGACAAAACGACTTGCCGCCAACAGGGTTTGAAGCTGCGACTTTGAGCTTATTAGACCCACGCTCTAACCGACTGAGCTATGGCGGCTGCTGTTTTCGAGAATAGGGCAGCCAGAGTATCCCCACCTTCGATTTCAAGTGCTTCTGAAATACCAATTGCTGGACAACGTTATCTTTCGCACCGTTATATTTAGGTCTACTGAAAGTGCGAATTCCCAAGTTGGAGTAGAAAGGAGGTCCTTTTCCAAAAGCACTTCTCAGAATTTGTGAACACAATTGCATTTTATTCGACAAAACTACTTGCCGCCAACAGGGGTTCGAAGCTGCGACCTTGGGCTTATTAGACCCACGCTCTAACCGACTGAGCTATGGCGGCTGCTATTTCGAGAATAGGGCAGCCAGAGTATCCCCACCTTCGTTTTCAAGTGCTTCTGAAATACCAATTGCTGGACAACGTTATCTTTCGCACCATTATATTTAGGTCTACTGAAAGTGCGAATTCCCAAGTTGGAGTAAAAAGGAGGTCCTTTTCCAAAAGCACTTCTCAGAATTTGTGAACACAATTGCATTTTATTCGACAAAACTACTTGCCGCCAACAGGGTTTGAAGCTGCGACTTTGAGCTTATTAGACCCACGCTCTAACCGACTGAGCTATGGCGGCTGCTGTTTCGAGAATAGGGCAGGCAGAGTATCCCCACGTTCGATTTCAAGTGCTTCTGAAAATACCAATTGCTGGACAACGTTATCTTTCGCACCATTATATTTAGGTCTACTGAAAGTGCGAATTCCCAAGTTGGCGTAAAAAGCCCTTTTCCAAAAGCACTTCTCAGAGTTTGTGAACACAATTGCATTTTATTCGACAAAACTACTTGCCGCCAACAGGGTTTGAAGCTGCGACTTTGAGCTTATTAGACCCACGCTCTAACCGACTGAGCTATGGCGGCTGCTATTTCGAGAATAGGGCAGCCAGAGTATCCCCACCTTCGATTTCAAGTGCTTCTGAAATACCAATTGCTGGACAACGTTATCTTTCGCACCATTATATTTAGGTCTACTGAAAGTGCGAATTCCCAAGTTGGAGTAAAAAGGAGGTCCTTTTCCAAAAGCACTTCTCAGAGTTTGTGAACACAATTGCATTTTATTCGACAAAACTACTTGCCGCCAACAGGGTTTGAAGCTGCGACTTTGAGCTTATTAGACCCACGCTCTAACCGACTGAGCTATGGCGGCTGCTGTTTTCGAGAATAGGGCAGCCAGAGTATCCCCACCTTCGATTTTCAAGTGCTTCTGAAATACCAATTGCTGGACAACGTTATCTTTCGCACCGTTATATTTAGGTCTACTGAAAGTGCGAATTCCCAAGTTGGAGTAGAAAAGGAGGTCCTTTTCCAAAAGCACTTCTCAGAATTTGTGAACACAATTGCATTTTATTCGACAAAACTACTTGCCGCCAACAGGGGTTCGAAGTTGCGACCTTGGGCTTATTAGACCCACGCTCTAACCGACTGAGCTATGGCGGCTGCTGTTTCGAGAATAGGGCAGCCAGAGTATCCCCACCTTCGATTTTCAAGTGCTTCTGAAATACCAATTGCTGGACAACGTTATCTTTCGCACCGTTATATTTAGGTCTACTGAAAGTGCGAATTCCCAAGTTGGAGTAGAAAGGAGGTCCTTTTACAAAAGCACTTCTCAGAATTTGTGAATACAATTGCATTTTATTCGACAAAACTACTTGCCGCCAAGAGGGTTCGAAGTTGCGACCTTGGGCTTATTAGACCCACGCTCTAACCGACTGAGCTATGGCGGCTGCTATTTCGAGAACAGAACAGGCAGAGTATCCCCACGTTCGATTTCAAGTGCTTCTGAAATACCAATTGCTGGACAACGTTATCTTTCGCACCATTATATTTAGGTGTACTGAAAGTGCGAATTCCCAAGTTGGAGTAAAAAGGAGGTCCTTTTCCAAAAGCACTTCTCAGAATTTGTAAAAACAACTGCATTTTATTCGACAAAACTACTTGCCGCCAACACGGTTTGAAGCTGCGACTTTGAGCTTATTAGACCCACGCTCTAACCGACTGAGCTATGGCGGCTGCTATTTCGAGAATAGGGCAACCACAGTATCCCCCACCTTCGATTTCAAGTGCTTCTGAAATACCAATTGCTGGACAACGTTATCTTTCGCACCGTTATATTTAGGTCTACTGAAAGTGCGAATTCCCAAGTTGGAGTAGAAAGGAGGTCCTTTTCAAAAGAACTCAGAATTTGTGAACACAATTGCATTTTATTCGACAAAACTTCTTGCTATTTCGAGAAGAGCAGGCAGAGTATCCCCCACGTTCGATTTGAAGTGCTTCTGAAATACCACTTGCTGGACAACGTTATCTTTCGCGCCATTACATTAGGTCTACTGAAAGTGCGAATTCCCAAGTTGGAGTAGAAACGAGGTCCTTTTCCAAAAGCACTTCTCAGAATTTGTGAACACAATTGCATTTTTAATCGACAAAACTACTTGCCGCCAGCAGGGGTCGAAGCTGCGACCTTGGGCTTATTAGACCCACGCTCCCAACCGACTGAGCTATGGCGGCTGCTATTTCGAGAATAGGGCAACCACAGTATCCCCACCTTCGATTTCAAGTGCTTCTGAAATATCAATTGCTGGACAGCGTTACCTTTCGCGCCATTATATTTAGGTTTACTGTATTGTAGCTGCTAGTGGAAAATAGGCCTTCTAGTCAGTACTCGGCACCGAATATTCACTAACTTTAGCAGAATGCTCGACTTCGTGAGAAGACGCCACGCGGGACTTTTCGTAGTTGTCACAGAGCAATATCTCAAACTTGGGTAATTAAACCTTTAATACACAAATACAACATAAATAACATAATAGTAACGATGGAGAACTAATGGTAGAGTAATGACGTGACTTAGTGCTATGAGGTGCTAAGGCTAGTAGTGAAGTGAGGCTAACAACGAGATAATGGCATTCGAGTATTACTATGCCATTAATAAGTAATTAACACAATTACATTAACAGTAATAATGAATAGTTACCAAGAAGTAACCGTTGGTTAGCCGTGAGCGATGCCGCGTCGCGTCTATCCGCGGCTGGCGCGGCGGCTGAGGTAGACAGTATGCTGAGCGCGGAGGAAGGAGACTGTATGCTGAGGCGGAGAGGGAGACAGTATGCTGAGGCGGAGAGGGAGACAGTATGCTGAGGCGGAGAGGGATAAAGACGGGCGGTATTTTCGGCGAGCTAAGATTTCAATATTATAGCGATGAGGTGCATTTTAGTGGATCAATGAGGACAGTAAGTGATGAGTCATCTACGGAACACAGTCAGGCGGCTGGTCGTGGATAACGCTATGTAAGCAACGTGAAGTTTGAGCATCGATGGGTGCCACCATTGCCTAAGAGTCAAGGGCCAATATGATAATGGCTGGAAACTGATAAGCCTATAGCGGCTTAACAGAATACACAGCATAAGTTGGCCGCTCAGCGGCCTTGTACGCATGGCGTACCGTGTGGGAGGAATGGTACATGCCACCGATGGCGTTGCAGACAGAACGCATTTTAGTATAGCCGCCGCTACTGACAACGCACCGCAGATCAACTGATAAACAATGAACAGTGACACTAGGATGAGGATCAGGATGATGATGACGATACAATGAGCTGGTGGGAAACGTGACGTAGTGACGATGATGCGAAGTTAACGTACAATTCGCAACTGTCATTCAATAATGATATGATGAGTCCAATGTACAGTAATGACTATGTGCAGTATGACTTAACAACTGCGATAATCTACATTGGTGACACACGAGATCAATACGGTACGGATCTAGAAGGTGAACGAGCCCTGACAGGCGCGAACCAGGATAACAATTCACGAAGCTATTTATATGCTTCCGGAGAAGGCGGTATTTGGCATAGGTCCAGCATCATTACCGAAAACATCCGTCGGCTACCTCTCCATATCCTCTCAAAATCCTATGGTCAGCTGGCAGACGACAGCTCTCGCCAGTATCCTCATTCTCATCTTGTTATTGTACGCACGATAACTTTTGGACAGTAATAACAAACAACAAGTTCGGATTCTAAGAATAGGTTTGCATAACAATACTGTTTACAGCGGTTCAGATTCTAAAAATAGATTTGCATAACAATGCTGTTTACAGCGATCAAAGTTCCTTAGGATGGGACCAAGATATTTACGTTCTACGACATTTGCTAGGTAACTTGAGAAAAACGGATATGACACTTATTTCCGAAACATACAGTCATACAAGGATAGAAATAGATATAGAAGAAAAATAGTAACTATTCTGGAATAGCTGCTATATACTGAAAGTGCGAATTCCCAAGTTGGAGTAAAAGGGAGGCCCTTTTCCAAAAGAACTTCTCAGAATTTGTGAACACAATTGCATTTTAATCGACAAAACTACTTGCCGCCAGCAGGGGTCGAACCTGCGACCTTGGGCTTATTAGACCCACGCTCTAACCGACTGAGCTATGGCGGCTGCTATTTCGAGAACAGAGCAGGCAGAGTATCGCCCACGTTCAATTTCAAGTGCTTCTGAAATACCAATTGCTGGACAACGTTTGTCTTTCGCGCCATTATATTTAGGTCTACTGAAAGTGCGAATTCCCAAGTTGGAGTAGAAAGGGAGGCCCTTTTCCAAAAGAACTTCTCAGAATTTGTGAACACAATTGCAGTTTATTCGACAAAGCTACTTGCCGCCTGCAGAGGTCGAAACTGCGACCTTGGGCTTATTAGACCCACGCTCCAACCGACTGAGCTATGGCGGCTCGGTTTTCGAGAGCAGGCAGACTATCGCCCACGTTCAATTTCACGTGCTTCTGAAATACCAACTGCGGACAACGTTGTCTTTCGCGCCATTATACTTGAGCCTACTGAAGGTGCGAACCCCATTGTTGGAGTAAAAAGCAGTTGGAGGTCCTGTTAGAAGAGAATTTCTCGGAACGTGTGAACTTTAATCGACAAAAGGGCCGCCAGCAGGGGGTGTATGCTTTATAATAACCTCGCGATTGCTGAGCAAGAAAGCGATGCATTCATATTCCAATGCCGAGGTTAATAGAAAGTCGATCCTGGGAACTGTTACCTTAGCATCGCGCCGTCCAAGTGTCCAAATAGATTAAAAAGACACCAAATCAATATTTCTTTTGCTATTCCAGATTATTACTTTTTAGCTAGTCGCATAATGAAGTCTGATCATTTTGCGTCGTTTTCTTGTTCAGCAATCGCGAGGTTGTTAAACAGCATACATTAACTTCCATAGAAAAAACACAATACAATACAACAATAGCTGACGTTTCGGCAGTATCGCCTTCTTCAGAGCCTGGAAGGGTATACTGACATACAATTTACTAGGCCAAACGCTTCAATGACCCTTACAAAAAGACGAAAAACTCTATGGTAATTACATGGTGAACAGCTTTTCGAAAAAAATTCACCGCTTTTTTTACGTGCCTTCTAACGAGGAAGATTAGAACAGCTGATTATAGTCGCATAAGGTTGATGACTGCACCATCCCACATCAGAAATTGATGCGAACATACGGGGTCAGGTCGCGTATGACCTCTGGGCATTCATCCCTGCTATTCATTGTAGAGTTTTTGGCATTTATCCAAAAAAGCCTCAAGAAGTTTTCGCGCTGGTGTTTTTGTCTCCTGCGCAAGGATATTGACTTTTACTTCAAAATCGTCCCCGTTATGTTTTTGTATCCTATGCGTGCCTATTGGGTACTTTGTCTTAGTTTTCGTTTGCCATCTAGGTGTTCTTTTATACGGATACACAAAGGTCTACCCGTTTCGCCAATATATTCATTTCCGCAATTATTACAAGAGATCAGGTATATCGTACCTGAACTCACGCAATCACTGTCCCCTGCCGTAAGGGCAAGTTACGCAATTTGTTGTTTCACATAGACGGTCATACAGGTGGTTACGAACTAACTGACGACGTAGAGTAACCGGTGGTATTTCAACTGTCGCTAGCGATTCCTCTAGACCTGCTCTTCTTAAGCATCGTTTAATAGCCACGCTTACTTCATCGCATATAAAGGGCAACATAAACGGGACTTTCTTTTCGTCAACTGTTTCGCTTGGGCGCGTCGCTCTCCTTCTAAACTTATCTCGTGGGGGTTACTATTTCGTAGCCATTGGAGATGGCTATTTGCCGAGCCAAGTCGCGCGATTATTCCTTTAGTTCGCTGGTTGTGCACAGAGAGGTGGCTGTTCGGAACATGTTTCTCGCAAGCACCCTTTTTGTGTGTGAAGGGTGGGAAGAAAAGAAATGAACGAGGATGTTCTTGTTACTTGGCTTTCGGTACCACTTTGTCATGTAACCGCTACTTGATAGGTTTATTTGAACCTTTGAAAGCGGAAGCCAGTTTTTTCTGGGTTTCTCCCGGGTGAACTTTATGTACTCAGACTCGAAAGTCAATATCTTTGCGCAGGAGACTAAAACACTAGCGCGAAAACTTGAGGCTTTCTGGATAAGTGCCAAAAACCCCTACAATGAATAGCAGGGATGAATGCCCAGAGGCCATAAGCGACCTGACCCCCGTATGTTCGCATCAATTTCTGATGTGGGATGGTGCAGTCATCAACCTTATGCGACTATAATCGGCTGTTCTAACCTTCCTCATTGCAAGTTAAAACGTAAACGTAAAAAGCGGTGGGTTTTTTCGAGAAGCTGTTGATCGTGTAATTACCATAGAGCTTTTCGTCTTTTTGTAAGTGTTATTGAAGCGTTTGGCCTAGTAAATTGTATATCAGTATACCCTTGCAGGCTCTGAAGAAGGCGATACTGCCGAAACGTCAGCTACTGTTGTATTGTATTGCGTTTTTTCAGTGGAAGTAAATGTATGCTGGTTAACAACCTCGCGATTGCTGAACAAGAAAACGACGCATTCATATTCTAATGCCGAGGTTAATAGAAAGTCGATCCTGGAATCTGATCATTTGCGTAATATCACCGAGTTTTTATCCTTTATTTAACATTTTTCACTATCTACAGCTGAATGGATGTCCAAGGTCACAAATGTCATATTGTAGACACCGTTGATCTTCGATTTAGGAATCTCGTATTCTGAGACTCTCTTGCACTTCTGAAATATGAACTTCATCAGAAAAATTACCATTGAAACACGCATTAGAATGAGATTAAGCAATTGGAAAATATATCCAGGTGTGGATGACTCTTAGAAAAGGCTCGATGGAACCGAATTCGTCCTGACCTCCTTTCACAAGGAATTCGCCTTCACTAGATGAGGACACTGATGCAAGCAGATCGTTAGGATCGACTAAAAACTTAGACTTAACTGAAAATTGTTTCAAAAACTTAGAATTTATCGTAACAAAGGCACAATTCAAATCTTTCATCAAGTTTTTTTCTATTCAATTTTGGAGATGCCAATCGTTTACCACCCCATCGCTGGTAGGATGTGTTCTAATGACCCGAATTGCGATGTGCAACGAGGGTTCATCGAGCGAACAAGTCGTGCGAGTCGACACTGTCTTCGGCATTTCTTATAGGAAACCTAGCTGAGGGTAGCCCCATATCAAGACAACGCAGGGATAACTATTCACGGCAAGCTTTTCGCTATGAATAGTGGGAAAGGAGTCATACTACAAGTCCTGTGCTCTTCATGTCCCTGGGTGAAGAGACGGAGCTCGATGAGCTCTGTTGGTAAACGATGATTGGCGGGACTGCAAATGACGAGTAGAATATTGAAAGCATTCGCTTTTTATGAATCGTCTATGGTTCACACGTTTCTGAACTTAACAACTCCGCCTCTCAACGTTGACACCCATATCTCAGCTGCTAATGAATTTCGTTATGGAAATAAAAACCGTCAGAGTCAACAGATTTCTTGAAACAAGAAAGCAGCTCCTCTAATATAGCATGGCGGAACTCATATTTTTTTAGAGCATGTAAACCCTTTTCCTTCCACTTTTTATTTGTCAGACCGCGTATCTCGAACAGTCATGCGAACGAACGAACGGGATTTTGGTGACCGATGGCGCAGTGACGCTTTCGATTGGTGTTTGTTGTCGTCGCGCCTATGTAGAAGTCTTTCGAACGTTAAGCACTATGGATTTTTAAGAAATCTGGATTTAATTCAGAACAAATTTAATGTGGAAGCGACACTTTAGAAAAATTGTGTGTACATATTATATCGATTTAGCTTCCTTCTTTCAAAAAGGGTCTAGTACTAATTTGTAAGCCGCAGAGAATCAAAGATGGAAGGCCGGCTTTAAGCTGAGCTGGTGATCAAACCACTCACCCCGCGTGTTCAACAAAACATTACTAACTACTGTGCTACACGTCCCATCCCATTGTCAACGATTCGAAAAATTACGCGCTTTTTTCGAAATGGCCTCCATTGTAGCAAACGACCTAACGAACTTAACTATTAATTATTTTACAAAAAAAAATGATAGCGAGCAGAATCGTATACTCACGTGTGTCCCTTTCCCATAGCTCCACTGTCACACCACCTAGTCGTTTTTTGTTACAAATAGTAGTGCCCTTTACAGTGATACTTTGCATTTTTGCGTTAACCACAACAAGCACACACCCGAACAAGAGACACACAGTCTTCATCTGAAAACTAAAATGAGTGAGCCATTGGACAGCAACAGTGATTTATCATGATCATGCTGAAAATAACAAGTTTATAAAGTTCGATAGACACGTTGAATTTCCAAAAGAAAATTTTTTCTACATAGAAGGTAAACGAAGAAAAATCTATCCTTAGCTAACGGTCTAGAGAATCCACTCACTTAGTTCACCCTTGAATGATGCTCAATACTAAATCTATTTGGAACGATTTCATCAGATAAGGTAAGAACAAAAATGCACGTTGGAAATTTTTCTTCAGAAAAGGGAACTTTACACTAAAACTTTGAACGTGACGAAGATGCTTCAAAAGCCAGTGACTGCAATAATTCTTTTGAGAATGAACTGTCATTCTTTTCTGTTCGACGGTGTTTATAGGCATCATTCACAATATCAACCCCAAACTGGTTTCGTAAAGGTCATAACGGGTAGCGACCGCCTTTCGTCTTTAGCAGTTTAGATAGGTGGAATGACAAGGAAAATCCTTTGTGTATGCCTAGAATATGAAATAACCTCGAAACGATCTTAAAGACTCCTTCTACATATTTCAACGTGATATGAATGTGTTTGGAACAAAGGTTTTTTTTGGGAGGAAAAAAAATTGACAGGAAAAACTTGCCCCTTATGCGAGAAAAACGAAAAAACCAGCGACAGTGAAGCCATCTTTAAATTAAAAAGACTGTGTAGACCTATGACGACAAATATTTAATGCCTGCATGACGACCTACATGTCCTAGATGAGGAACCACTTTGTCCAGTGAAATGCTCCGGATACTTCAGACCCACGAACGATGCCGTCGAACGGTTTCCTAGGAAAAGAAGATGTTGAGTCATTCGGTTTCCTATATCGTGTTTGAGCAGTCTTTTAATTGCAGAGCTTGTTGACGTCATAGGCATGCTGTCGTCCTGAAAGGGTCGTAGGCACAATGCAAAAAAAACTCTCTCGGACTCATGAAGACTAGCAACTGCTTTTGGTGACAACATAAAGACGCCCTAGCATAACTACCTTCAGTTTCCCAAGACACTGCCATCTCTGTTTCTAAGCAAAGTCACATTCGACCGATGTTCAACACTTGACTTGAATAAGGAGAGTAGATAATGAACTCCGAAGTTGTAGCAAAATTCACAATCCAACTCAATCAATCGTGAATGAGAATGGAAAAAATTGGAAGAAATGCTGGGACCAGCACGAGACGTGAAGATAAGTCATCTCAGTAACTATAAGTAAGTCACCATGCTGTTTTCATTATATGCCTTGCTAAGCAATTCTACGAACAGCAAGCCGTTACTGGCTTATATACATACAGCGTCAGTCCTGACATTTCATGTCAATCCTAACATTTCTTCTATTCTTTTCCTTGGTTGGAAATCACCAGCTATCACTGTGGTCGGCATCGTGCCTGTGTTTGACTGCAGCCTGAACATTTGCTGTGCTCTATCTTCACTGACCTTTCGAGTGCTGGTTGAACATGGCTTAACTAGAACCTCGGGATAGCCTTGCTAAAGTGTCCCTAGCTCTTAACAATCAGCAATCAATATCCCCCTGTCGATAGGAAGAAAGTCTGCTACGCTGGATTCTTAAAGGATCAAAATGATTAAATCGATTTATTGACTGATTATTTGAAGACGATATAACAGCCGAGAGGTTCGTTTAGAGAAGTGGTAGCGATGTTGTTCATCGCTTGTAAAGTGTTGTCGACCTCACACTTGGCCGCTCAGGTCTCAAATCTCTGCAGGTGCGGGAGCACGGCACCAGACTCATCTGGTATTAGCTAAGTCTCTCCAGTTAACGTGGTGACGATTAGCACTGCTTTCTCAAGATTCCAAGAAGAATCGTGTGGACCAGAAATCAACGACATCTGCAAAGAAGACAAAAAATCGTCGAGCAGCAACCGAAGTCAGAGGCAAAAACTTCCAAGACTTTCGTGGATGACGAGTACGAGGAAACGTGTCGAATGTAAGAAATAGTGAGATCCACACAATGGTTGTGATGTCTGACCATCTAAAACAAAGTGACGACGGAATACTCTCGTTTTGAACTATAAATGTAAGCATTATAACGGACCTATTCCTTCAGAATGAAATCACCCGCTACCTCTTCGTATAGAAATTCTAGCTTCTCATCAATTTATTGAAAGCAGTTTAAGATTGTTTAGCCTCCTCATCATTGTTTCGCTGTTATCGTTGGAATTGGAGCTCTCCAGTGCAATATTTCTTCGTCAAAGCTGTTCACCCGAAAATGCAGTTCCCGCAAGCAGTACTAAGAACATGCAACAGCATACAAGAGTCGCTTCTCCGACATTCTTTTCTTCGACCACATCGCCGTAATCGCGACATCTTGTGGACAAGTGATTGTCGACATGCCTATCGAAAAAAAGGGAAAAAAGTTTGGTTATCCAAATAATTGAATGGTCAGTGAACTTCTGGGAAAAAAGCTGTGTGAAAGAGTCTGAAAATCCACAGATGTTATGAGTCTCTTTCAGAACTCTAAAAAAGCAGTGACTCATGCGCCCTCATCTATCTATTCGAACACAATCAACTTCATTTGTGTGTCACGCTACCAAAAAACTGAAAAAGATAGCTGTGCGAGGGAGTGAAAATGATCAGCAAACATTTTGGAATAGATACCGCAAAAAGAGAAGACCCCGTGAAGTCGTAGACCAATACGACGGCCATATTCGACGTCCTTCTGAAGCATTTATGTAAGAGGAACTTACTCAACTATCACCTGTATCACCTGTAGTCCCGTTGATCGTCGAGGGACTCGAGCGGGCGTCAGTAAGTCTTCCATTTTTCCCTGTCGCGTGCAAGAGTAGCCCAATGGGTTCTCACTCTAGGGACTCGTCGAGCATCATATCTTTCTTCAAGGCTCTTTGTGAAGAACTCTGACCATCGGATCGGTGGTCTTCCTGCTTTACGTTTGACATCTCGGGGAATCCAGTCACTAACGGCTCTTGTCCATCGGTTGTCATTCATACGCATAACGTGTCCCGCCCACCTTGTCTTTGATTGTTTGGCGTACAGAACAGCATCTTTAATTTTTGATCGTCGACGCAGATCAGAGCTTCGGATCCCTTCCCTTACTTGTGTGGAACGGGATACTCCTAGCATCGCCCTTTCGACTGCGCGTTCGATAACGCTAAGTGACCTTTCATCCTGCTTACGCAGCGACCAAGTTTCCGACGCATGCGTTAGGGCAGGAAGTACCGTTGAGTCGAAAAAGGTGGGCACGGAGTCTGGTGTTCCTTCTTCTCTTCACTAAATCCTCGATGCTCTTGAGAGCTCCGCAAGCCGCTCCCTTCCTCTTGCTCAACTTTGAAGTTTTGTCGTTATCATGCTGATTTCTTGACTTACATAGGCGTAGGTGGAATATTAAGAAGTGTTCGTTCAGTTGAATGTGAATGAAGTATAAGAAACCTCATGAAAAAAAAATCCGTCCCTCATGGATCTAACCATATTAACTTTGAATGGCTAATTCGAAAACCTCGGCAGACCCTTTTTTTTACTTTCTAAATTCCGACGTTTGTAATTTCAACGCATATCAGGAAAGAAAACGGTTCCATTTTCGCCTTATGCTTTCGACAGTCAAAAAGCATCTTCAACAAAAGCTATCGTGCAATTCTAAAAGTGCCGGTGGCAAACACTCGTCCTAGAACCTCCTGATATTACCCAAGAATCTAATAAAGTGGAAGATTAGTCTGGTGCATATACATAACTTTTCAAACCGCCACTACTCGCCTTCAATCAAAATCGTCAACTCGCCGAGATCACCGAATGCCTCCATGGACATCGTTTCCGAGGTTTTCATCAACATATTCAAATTCATCGGTCCAACGACAAGTGATTTTGTTCGTTGACAATGCTACCCGACATTAGTATTTTGAACAACTACTGCTATTGAATTGCAATCGCATTTTTTATTTACCAAGTATCGCGGTAATCAATGTTGAGAAGAAAGCTGATCGAAAAGCATTTGAAGGGAAAACAGCCGAAAAACTTGGATATTTCCATGGCCGGTTCACACATGCAAGGTGCCCCAACAGTTCCTCCTTTCGTTTCATTGCGTTGTAACAGTCTTCCGTGGAGCTGTTTGGCCTAATTTCTGCGTTCGATTGCTACCTGAAGGTTTGCCGCCTTCATCGGTTGGCAGCACTCCTCGACACTAGTTGGCAAACCAATTAAGAGAGATGTAATGTGCCAGGTTTCCAGTAGATCAAACTATAAATATAAATATAATATAATGTCACACAAGGATAACGGAGTCCAAGTCATAAAATAATGTTTAGAAATTCCATGAATAAAGCATTATATCGAAGAAAAAATTGTGTAAACCTTGCCACTGCGACATCGAACAAATCATGGCGAAAAACCCTATCCCATTTCTGGTTTTCCCAGAAAGGCCTAGTCATAGGCTGTTTGAATGGAAAGTGATAAAACATGCCATACTTTGAAAAATTAGGAAAAAACAGGAAACATGGCGACCATGAGGCTCAGAACTTACTTGATATGCATAATTACTATATTTACAGTAAGTGTAGTGGGGACAATTTGCAAACTGTGCGTGAGAGGTGTAAGAATAATTGCTGGTCTTTTATGGCAGGGGTGCTAATAGAACGACGAAGAGGTCATGAACTCTTTCAATCCACCGTGTAATTGCCTTCGTCATTCATTAACTACTGTTTTGTAGTTTTGATTCAATCAAAACACGGCCCCAAAATAAGATGAATGATTTTCGTTCTGATCAGATTCCAGTTCTTCTCATTTAGTGTATTTAATCCACCTTTTGACTCCTCCTTGACCAGGATTTCCTTTCGCTTGATTTCCAGTAGATCAAACTATAAACTATATATGTTGCAGATATTCTCAATACACTTTATTATCAAATTTCTTATTTCTGCTCTTTCCTTTCCGCTATGGTGGTTAGGTGGTTTGTTCCCCCTTAATCAGAGCAAAGTTCATCGTTCATCGTAGAGGGGTGATGTTTTTGTTTAAAATACTCCATCACAACCACATGTAAGCAGTGTAATGTTTCAGCTAAATTTGACTTTCATTCTGATAAGAGATCAGTTTGGAATGACAAATTTTCTTGAAAAGTGTGATACTCTCAAAACAGACCATGACACTTCTGATTTGCGTGTGTGATTCGTCAAAACCCCTCTTCTTTCTCTCTTCCACGACAGTAACATCATCATCATTGCTATTAATTTGACTCGGATCAGCCTCTTTATCAAAAAAAATTGTATTCGAGCCGTCCTTAATGTTGAGGCGACGCAGCCCTTCTCGCACTATTGTAACAAATGGCTTGTATTTCTTCCGACTGTATTCATGGTATTTTTGTTGCAGATCGAATGCAACATCCTCAGCTCGGAAAAACTTCTTGCGGATCCGAGTCAAATTAATAGCAATGATGATGATGTTACTGTCGTGGAAGAGAGAAAAGAGGGGGTTTTGACGAATCAAACACGCAAATCAGAAGTGTCTAGAAAAGATAGGAAAAGACAGACCATGACCTCTAACGCAACATCCCGTAGCCACATCAGACAAGAGATCTACTATCTAAAACTGTACATTGATCTAGAAGGATCAATCTTGTGTTGTTATCAGTTTTCCTTTGCTCCAAAGATATACTGGATTGCAAAACGTGGTCTGATAAAGCTCTTATAGATAACATGTCAAAACAAAGAAAGAGCAAATTTGCTTTAACTAGATAGTATTACACGGTACACTGCGTGTACATTGGCTTGTGTTAAATAAATGAGCCTGCCTCTTCTGGCTACAATCCCTAGTGGCGACAGATCGGAAGGTTCGTGGCGATTGGTTAAAAAAAATTCGACTTTTCAACCACGTGGATAAAACTGAAGCCGTAAAGATGTTCATTTATTCGGCTATTGGGTTTCTGTGGAAAAACCCTTAAAGATCTTTGATTTAGGTCTTCCATTTTTTACGTTAGCTATCTCTCTAGCGATGTAAATTCGACTGAAAGCCGGTCATTGTTGCCGTTGTCGTCGTTGTTGTTGCTGCGTTGTGGTCCACTTTAATTCCTAGTACTAACAGACGGACTAATGTTCCTCTCATTCAGATGAGCATTCGCGTCGACAGACATAGTATTGACCTCATACGAAATCGTTTGACACTTTAATAACCATTCTTATGTAGTGCACGGTTAAGAGGCACCCGCGACATATGGACCTCATTGTACTCTCGACGCAAAGCAATCCCCGCCACCGTCAACACATCAACCCCATCTCCGACCCAAGCACCGCATCAGCACCCATCCCAGTTCAGGGTCGGTTCTGTTTAGTAGTTGTAGCTTCATCACGAACTTCTCCTCATCATTACAAAAGTTGATCGGCACGACTGCGAGTTAATTGTTTCGGTGACTTTTTTTCATAAGAAAATCAGCAGTCGATCTCTTAGCTCATTTATTTTCGCATGTACATGATTGTTCACATATTTCGCTTTCTCGCGATTCTTTTGTTTCGCGGTGACCTTTGGATTTCATGAGAACCCACTTTTCCTAAACTCTTTCCCAAAGCTATCAGACGACATTTTCGGATGAATGGCTGGACGGAAAACTGAAGCCCCAAGAAAGAACATCTTCATTTCCCTTCATGTGTTCACACAAAATAGATATGAACTATCATTTTATTAGTCACCAATTTGCTAGTGCTTTATCATCGCTTATACTGATGATTAAAAACTAACTTCTTATTTTGATATACCTATAACATGTTTATATATTTTAGTGTTTTTTCTCAATTTTTTTCTATTCCTGCTAATACGGCACCGCGCCCGTAGTCCACCAAGCCTTCCATCCTTCCAGGGTCGGTAAACTGGTACCAGACTTGTCTGGGAGGATAGCAGCACTGGCTCGATATACCGTTAGGCCACCATGAATCATTGTAGAGGCCAGACATATATTCAATCACCTCCAAACGATGCGTAATGAAGTCGAATACATGGTGCATCCCTAAGGGATTAATGAAAGCGGAGAGGTTCATACTTTTTTTATCCTAATACCCCTCACTATGTAAGATTTAAATCTATGTTGTTTTTTAACCTTTTATTTATCCTCTATACTTTTCCCATGGTAGGATATGATGTCAAATATAATTACAATTATCCTGAGATATTTGGAAAACTGCGGACCGCAGGTGTCTGCGGTGGAGAACGAAGGCGCTATTGTCCTTTTCGGGGAGTAACGCGTTCACCACCACACCATGCGGGTCCTTCGTTTCGCCTGTCTCTCATCTAGTTCTATTGATCACTGCCATCACCAATCACCCGTCAACGGCATTGATCTGGAGAGCCCAAATCGGCATTGAACCCAGTTAAACTGCGGCTATAGTTGAAATTCGGTGGTGAACGAACCCGCTACTACTTTTTCCGGGTGCTGACGTCTTCACCACCATACCATGCGGGTCTTTCGTTTTCGCCTATCTCTCAGCTAGTTTTCTACCTATCACTGCCGATTTAGGCTCCCAGATCAATCCCGTTAACGTATGATTGCTAATAGCAATCAAAACATATTGTTTTGCAGATAAATGATCCAAGCGATATTTAAAAATTTGGAACAGTTTCCATGTAACAGTTCCCAGGATCGACTTTCTATTAACCTCGGCATTAGAATATGAATGCGTCGTTTTCTTGTTCAGCAATCGCGAGGTTGTTAAACAGCATACATTTACTTCCATAGAAAAACACAATACAATACAACAGTAGCTGACGTTTCGGCAGTATCGCCTTCTTCAGAGCCTGGAAGGGTATACTGACATACAATTTACTAGGCCAAACGCTTCAATAACGCTTACAAAAAGACGAAAAGCTCTATGGTAATTACACGATCAACAGCTTCTCGAAAAACCCACCGCTTTTTACGTTTACGTTTTAACTTGCAATGAGGAAGGTTAGAACAGCCGATTATAGTCGCATAAGGTTGATGACTGCACCATCCCACATCAGAAATTGATGCGAACATACGGGGTCAGCTCGCGTATGACCTCTGGGCATTCATCCCTGCTATTCATTGTAGGGTTTTTGGCACTTATCCAGAAAGCCTCAAGTTTTCGCGCTAGTGTTTTAGTCTCCTGCGCAAGGATATTGACTTTCGAGTCTGAGTACATAAAGTTCACCCGGGAGAAACCCAGAAAAAACTGGCTTCCGCTTCTAAACGTTCAAATAAACCTATCAAGTAGCGGTTACATGACAAAATGGTACCGAAAGCCAAGTAACAAGAACATCCTCGTTCATTTCCTTTCTTCCCACCCTTCACACACAAAGAGGGTGCTTGCGAGAAACATGTTCCGAACAGCCACCTCTCTGTGCACAACCAGGGAACTAAAAGAATAATCGCGCGACTTGGCTCGGCAAATAGCCATCTCCAATGGCTACGAAATAGTAACCCCCACGAGATAAGTTTAGAAGGAGAGCGACGCGCCCAAGCGAAACAGTTGGCGAAAAGAAAGTCCCGTTTATGTTGCCCTTTATATGCGATGAAGTAAGCGTGGCTATTAAACGATGCTTAAGAAGAGCAGGTCTAGAGGAATCGCTAGCGACAGTTGAAATACCACCGGTTACTCTACGTCGTCAGTTAGTTCGTAACCACCTGTATGACCGTCTATGTGAAACAACAAATTGCGTAACCTGCCCTTACGGCAGGGACAGTGATTGTGTGAGTTCAGGTACGATATACCTGATCTCTTGTAATAATTGCGGAAATGAATATATTGGCGAAACGGGTAGACCTTTGTGTATCCGTATAAAAGAACACCTAGATGGCAAACGAAAACTAAGACAAAGTACCCAATAGGCACGCATAGGATACAAAAACATAACGGGGACGATTTTGAAGTAAAAGTCAATATCCTTGCGCAGGAGACAAAAACACCAGCGCGAAAAACTTCTTGAGGCTTTTTTGGATAAATGCCAAAAAACTCTACAATGAATAGCAAGGGATGAATGCCCAGAGGTCATACGCGACCTGACCCCGTATGTTCGCATCAATTTCTGATGTGGGATGGTGCAGTCATCAACCTTATGCGACTATAATCAGCTGTTCTAATCTTCCTCGTTAGAAGGCACGTAAAAAAGCGGTGAATTTTTTTCGAAAAGCTGTTCACCATGTAATTACCATAGAGTTTTTCGTTTTTTTTGTAAGTGTCAGTGAAGCGTTTGGCCTAGTAAATTGTATGTCAGTATACCCTTCCAGGCTCTGAAGAAGGCGATACTGCCGAAACGTCAGCTATTGTTGTATTGTATTTTGTTTTTCTATGGAAGTTAATGTATGCTGTTTAACAACCTCGCGATTGCTGAACAAGAAAACGACAGTTTCCATGCTTCGCGTGCCTTACAACAACGTTTTTTTCCCAACTAATGTGTCATGCAATGAAGGATAAAGCATGAAGTGTTTGGAGTCGATTAATGCCTTAGATAGGTGTCATGCATTCAGCGCTACTACAGGGTATTGGATCTACGTTTGGCCTAAACGATCACTTGCGGTGGCTTACTGGTGAATAAAGTCAGTGTTTTTTATCTTCTCAGACAAATCCGGTTACAATTTTCTGACCTCATAGTGATGGAGAGAATGTTCAGCCTCTAGGAAGGATCGAAACAACGACAACATCTACCATAGGATAACCCTTGACCACCACACTACACACTGCTGCTAGGGTGGAGTTAAAGTATTGAATAAGTGTGCCAGTTTACGTATATTGCAAAAGATGAGGAGTGACGGCTACTGTGTTGAGTCGAGTACTGCAGAGGTGTGACGAAGGTACGTTACTCTCTGATGAAGGTACGTTAATCCGTCTTAATGAGATGTCTGGCCAACACTGCACGAAAACACTTTGCTTGTCGTTGCCATAAGCAAATCGTAGACAATAATTGTTCGGAGAATCCGTACTAACCAGACAGTGAGCCATCTGCCCCATCATATGCAGTCTATACAAACAAGATTCCGTGGCACATATACTACACCAAAACCACACTATTTATACTAATCAACGATGAAAGCCCTCAATCTGATTGTAACTTCTTTTTAATTCTTCCTAGCCTTTTTGTAACTTTTTTTCATGAATCTGCTCGTCAAGCGAACACCTTTTTTAACGTTTTGGTCTACTGATAAGCATACTTCGTATAGGGCTATGAGTAAAATTTATTAATGCGACCTCAAATCACCAGAGCCGATGACTTTTCCCTGAAGTTTTTTTCTTTTTGTGTGCAGAATTCTTGAGTCATATAGCCAATTATGGCATAGGTAGAAGACTTACCACTGCTTAGTTTCGAATAACGTTCTTGCTACCACTTATTTAGAAGATTTTCGTTTTCGGCAGATAATTTTCAGAACTAACAAGGACCACTTTTTTCAAAGACATTTTGACAGACCAAAATAAACAAAAAATACACAATAAAAATCGAAGGACAAGCACCAATAAAGAAAAATAAAATGTCCAGTCACATGAAGTGGGTGAGTGTAGCGCAGTGCACAGGGAAACGCTAGAATTGGTTTCCTCCACGCATGCTCCTAGGTTCGATCCGGCGTCTCGGACAAATCTGCTTCATCCTTCCTGAGTCGGCAAATTGACAGTGGCCTTGTCTGGGATATAAAAACAGTGAACTGACATATCAGGAGATCACGTCTTGTTACGTTAATATGCACTCTAAACAATGCCTAAATTGAATGTTTGGCGCATGCATAAAGGACTGACCAAACCTGGACGCTTAACCTTTATCTTTGTCTTTTAGTCAAACAAACACAATCTGTTAGCTTTCATTTAGTGCCTATTCTTTTTCATGGCAGGCCACCATGTGAAATACAACCACAAGAGTGTTGAGGTATGAACAAAACTTGGAATAGCAGGTGTGTTTCGAACCCGCGATTACCCTTACCGGGAATAATGTGCTCCCCTGATCATTCCCCTTGATGGGTGGTCACTAGTAGCACTGACAGAATGGAAAAAAAAGGCTGGGAGAAAGGCAAAGCATGGGCCTCGGTTAATGTGGTGGACAGCGCTTGACCCCCCCCAGAAAAGGTAATCGCAAGTTCGAAGCCCAATTGAAGTACCGAGTTTTGCTCACATCTCAGTATTCTTGTGGTAATATTTCAAACAAATATGGCACGTTTAAACGTAGGGAATCTATCTATGAGCTGACTCCTTCTGTGGTGAAAAGTTCCATCGGTCACCACCGAAACGATGCAAGTTTTAGTACAGTCCTTTTCTGGACTAAAATCATCAGCAAATTTACAATCTCTCCTAATGCAGGGCTTCATCCCAAGTTGCCACAAGCTGGATATCACATACATTGACTTAAAATGTTATCCTAGTAGTTACATTAGCAATAATTCTTGCTATATCTCCTGCTGTTATATCTCCTGAATTCACTGATGTCTTGCAGATTCATGACGCCGACAAATTCAGATTTCGTAAAAGTTCTAAGAATAAAGGGTACGTTATTTGATATAAGCTTTAGATAGAAATATTGGTAATTAACGCTAATGCGATGGTGCTACTCCGCTAGAATAACGTACACTGTCAACTCTAAATTCAACATTGTTCATATGTGATCTTGATGAATTAGCACGAGTTTACCAAGGTAACATCTGCTCAGCAACGGCTATCCTTTCGTCAGCACTCGCTAGTCTCACAGTCATTTTGCCGTTGTTTTTTTTAATGCATAGCGAGGGTCACAAGAAATTAGGAATATCTATCAATTTCATCTTCCATGATTTCTAAGCGGAAGTCACAGAACGAACATACTTGCGAAAGTTTTACTTGCATCAAACATCTACTGAGAGCATACTGTTTGGCTTTACAAATTCGTCACCGTTTTATAATCGTTTGAACATTGGTGGATTTTTTTACTGTGAAAAGTTAAGCAACGAAACTTTATAGCTATAGCGCGCATTATTATTGTAGGAAAGTTATCAAGAGCTTGCCATAATTAAAGAAGAATAGCATTTGGAAAACATTTGCTAACTGTGATAAACACTTCAGGAGCAAACGGTGAGGAACGAACACTACAGTTTCCTGTGAAACTTGATCTGGAGCGTCCAAAACGACCACGCACGATTTTTTCCGATCATCAACTTCGCCTTCTTGAAGAAGCCTTCCAGAAAAATGGCTATCTCACTGGAGAAGATCGACTTGAATTAGCCACACGTCTGGCTCTTAGCGATACTCAGGTCAGAGCACAACCTCTTGCTCATTTCAAGTATTATTCAGAGTGGACACAGAATAATTTGTTCCATGGGCATAAAACAATTGGCTCGATTCTTACATCAAGAAAACATAATCCCCACTTATTTCTGAGAGATCTAGCTAGAGTTTATTTCACGTAGGCCATACCAACCACTGCCAAAAGACCGTTCAAAGGATCCTAGAGTCTCTCTAGAAGTGATATCAGCGTCGAATTCTCGCAACCACTAGGACCTACCAGGGCAAGCGTTTCGCCAACTTTCACAACGGGCAATTCACTGATGAAGTTGTGATCATGATCCGTCAGTGAAGCGGCTATTTCGACGCCGCACAAAAAGCCATTATCCACAACTTTCATCAGTGAATTGCTCTATGTGAAACGTGGAGAAAATTTAGCCCTAGTAGGTCCTAGTGGTTGTGGAAAGTCGACGGTAATACAACTTCTAAAGAGACGCTACGATTCTTCGGACGGTGTTCTGCCAGTGGATGAACATGACTTACATTAAATAAACCCTACTCGTCTACATTCTCATATAGAATTAACTAGGACTATAGTTGCATCGAACGTGTGCAAAGTTTTCATCTTATCATGGGAACAACAACGAACCCACACTCAAAATTTTCCTGGACTTCGTGAATAGCATCGAGAGTAGGATTCGAATGCAAGAAGTGCTGGGAACAGCACATGAAACAGGGTCGTGTTAAAAAAAATTAATAATTGTTCAAGGTTTTATTAACCCTTTTGGTGGTAGTAAACTACAATTCGTTAAGCACTGATAATTCAAAACACTTGTGCTTCTATAGAGCATCCATGCGCATTACTTGTCCAGCCCACCGTATTTAAAACAATTTGGCTTATAGAACATTGATTATGAGTCTTTGACTTTTGATCGTTGACGTAGATCTGAGCTTCGGCGTTGAGAGTGGGGGGCATCTGGAATTACAATCTACCGTGAACTGTCTTGCTCATCCGTCATGACTAACTTATGCAGCTGCTCACCGTGCTCGTTCCATTCTAATGTAAAATCTCCGATGACGACGTTAAAGGATGTATTTTCTTCTCTCTTGAACCTCTCCCAGCCCACATAGAACGCGACTTTGTTTTCGTCACAGATAGATGTCGTTGCGTAGAAGGCGAAGATTGTAAAAACCTGTATTGACCTCTTCAGCGGCATACGTACGGTTCAGTTGTTAGTTGTTGGAAAGAATCGATGTTCATGGCCAAACTTGTGTTGACGAGAGCGCCGATGTGGCCGAACTCCTCTGTTGTCGCATGTTCTGTGAAACAGCTGTTCTCCGGCTTCATAGGTGGCTTTGAATAAGTGGCTACTTCTCTTCTCAGCCTGTCCAATGAGGTGGCTTATCCTTGTTGCGTGCATGGTCAGACTCCGATGCAAGTGAGGGTGCATCGTAGGTAGAGATCGTCAACTTAGTCTTTTGCGATTTAGTTACGCTAGAATGGCCTTGAGATTTTAGCAGACTTTCTGTACTCGTCCTACACTGCCGTCTCTGGGGCTTATTTGAGGTCGTGGGAATGAGACCCACTTATTTTATTGTGTTTAGTGTCCCATACTCACGTATAGTTTGCTGAACTCCGAACGTGAAGGCTGGGTATGCTCAAGGGTATCCTATCAATCTCTTCAAGGGTAAAAATAAGTGATTATTTGCTGGAGGCTACTCCTAACTGCCTCCTATGTACTTCACGTCTCAGGGAAGTATAAGATCGCTTTTGGCCCGCGATTATCCCCCTATCTCCTACCTGTGGACGCACCACATTGCTAATCAGCACGAGATTCCTTCTATGAGTGAGATCCGAGATGATCAAAGAAGCAAAGTGGAGATTTTTTCCCTTACTTGAGCAATTCACAGATGTCTTGGGAAAAGCATCTAGTTAATATCGTCAATCATGTTATTAATTGAGCTTCGACCTCCAGAGATCCACAAAAGGACTAAAAAGAAGAATGTTGGTATCATCGGAAACATTTGCTATATCACCTGTCACCTGTAGCCCCATTGATCGTCGAGTGACCAAGCGGGCGCCAGTAAATCTTCCACTTTTCCCTGTCTTATGCAAGAGAAGCCCAGTGGGTTCTGCTCGATCTAGGGACTCGTCCAGCATCATATCTTTCTTCTAGGCGCTTCGTGAAGAACTCTGACCATCGGGCCCTGCTTGCTCACATGGCTGTCCTTCGTCCAATGTTCTGTCAATCCTGTTTAGGATGACTCAAGTGAAAAGTTTGTAGACGACAGACAGCAAGCAGATTGGGCGATAGTTGCCGATATCGTGTAGGTCACCCTTGAACAACAACACGGTCTTGCTGGTCTTCCACTCAATAGGGGCCTCGCATTGAGTCAGGCAACGTGTGAAGAACAGTGTGTTTACGAGGACTGAGGGAAGGTTCTTCAGATGTCCTGATCTTATCCTGTCCGGACCTGCTGCTGTTCGATTTTTCGGAGACGAAAGTGCATGTCGGATTTCGGAAGGGAGAACCGGTGGTATAACATATCCATCCTCCTTTACTTCATATGACGGAAGGTGGACGTGGCTATCGAAGAGATCTGGGTAGTACTCGCGAATGATGTTTCTCCATTGCCTTTCTGCACGCTATAACTTTTCCGTCTCGAGTGCCGGAGTGTATTCATCTTGGTCTTGTCATAGGCGAAGCTTCGGTGGGTTTTGCGAATGCTTTTCACAACCTCTGCACCTTCGACCATTACTGCTGCTCTTCTCTCTTTAAGATCTTCTTTTATCGCCTGTCTGCATTGTTTTGCAAGTTCGGACGTTAGTTCGCGGATGCCTGCACCTCGTGCGATTCCACGCTGGCGTATCAGCTCGAATGTTTCTAGAGACAGACGTCTCTTTGGTGTCTTTCGGACTCTCAGCTTTCATAGCGCTAACGTAAAGATGTTAAATGAGTCGATTGTATTCTTCGTCGATGTTATCGACAACGGCATCTTTCCCAACAGCCGATCAATGAATTGAATAAGTCCCAGTTTGTGGTGGTTCTGGGACTTCGGCTTTTTGAATTTAGCGGCTTTTTCTCCATTCGTGCGAGAAATAGAATCTTGCACGAAGGACACGGTGGACTGATCCCGTGTAGAATCTTGGGACAAGAGCGATATCGGTTAGGCAAAAGCCTTCTATTTACTATGATGTGGTCTATTTCGTTATGGTACTCTCCACCTGGGATACTCCCACGTCCAGCGACGCGAGGGTGGGGTCTCTGGAATTGAGAGTTACCATGCATGGTCTTGATCGCCATGATAAACTCAGAGAGCGGCTCACCCTGTTCGTTCCATTCTAATCCGTGGGTCCCAATGTAACGTTCTTCAGACGTTCTTCTTAGTCCAATCTTGGCGTTCAAATCTCCAATGATAACCATGCAAGAATGTTTTGTTTTCTTTGTAAAACTTCTCCAAGTCCACATAGAACGCTTCGAATTCTTCTTCGTCATAGTTTGATGTCGTCGCGTAAACCACGATGACTGACAAAGCCGGTATTGATCCACAACTCTTTTAATCATAAACGTCCGGTTCGGGTTGTAAGCCGTTCGAATGAGTCGATGTTCATGGACAAAGTCATGTTGACGAGAACGCCGACGCCGCCGACTCCTCTACTGTCGCATGTTCCGAGGAACAGTTCTTCTCCGGTGTCATAGACGGCGATGAATGGGTGGCGTCGTCTCGTCTCGGCCAGGCCGATGACGTCGTACCTTATCCTTCTTGCTTGCACGAGCAAGTCTTCTATCGAGGACTCGGATGCAAGTATACGTGCATTTTATGTGCAGATCGTCACCATAGTTCTTTGTAATCCAGGCAGTTTCTATTGGTCCTGAGATTTTAGCAGCCTCCCCGTACTCGTCCTACCCAACGCTGCGAAATTGGGGGCTCCTTCGGGGTCATGGGAATGAGGCCCGTTTCTTTTCACTGTTTTTAGCTTTTTTGATACCGACGTATAGCTTGCTGGGCTCTAAACGTAGGGGGCTGAGTATACTCATGGATAACTTGTCAGGCCCTACCAGTGTGTGACATGAAGCTTATTTGTTGGAGGCGTTAGACAAAGCCTTCTATTTACTATGATGTGGTCTATTTCGTTATGGTACTCTCCACTGGGATACTCTCACGTCCAGCGACCGAGGGTGTGGTTTCTGGAATTGTGAGTTACCATGGATTGTCTTTGTCGCCATGATAAACTCAGATGAGCCGCTCACCCTGTTTCGTTCCATTCTAATCCGTGGGTCCCAATGTGACGTTCTTCTGTCGTTCTTCTTGGTCCAATCTTGGCGTTGAAATCTTCAATGATGACCTTTCAAGAATGTATGGTCTGCTCTGTAGAAACTTCTCCAAGTCCACATAGAACGCTTCGGCTTCTTCTTCGTCATAGTTTGATGTCGGCGTGTAAACGGCGAAGACTGTCAAAGCCAGCTATTGATCCACATCTTTTTAATCGCAAACGTCCGATTCGGGTTGTAGGCCGTTCGAAATGAGTCGATGTTTCATGGACAAACTCGTGTTGGCGAGAACGCCGACGCCGCCGACTCCTCTACTGTCGCATGTTCCGAGGGAACAGTTCTTCTCCGGTGTCATAGACGGCGATTGAATAGGTGGCGTCGTCTCGTCTCGGCCAGGCCGATGACGTCGTACCTTATCCTTCTAGCTTTGCATGAGCAAGTCTTCTATCGAGGACTCGGATGCAAGTATACGTGCATTTTAGGTGCAGATCGTCACCATAGTTCTTTGTAATCCAGGCAGTTTCCATTGGTCCCTGAGATTTTAGCAGCCTCTCCCGTACTCGTCCTACCCAACGCTGCGAAATTGGGGGCTCCTTCGGGGTCATGGGAATGAGGCCCGTTTCTTTTTAGTGTTTTTAGCTTTTTTGATACCGACGTATAGCTTGCTGGGCTCTGAACGTAGGGGGCTGAGTATACTCATGGATAACTTGTCAGGCCCTACCAGTGTGGACATGAAGCTTATTTGTTGGAGGCGACTCCCTGCCGCCTCCCATATTCTTCACTGTCACTTGATTGCAGGCTTTTGGCCGAACTGACTCGTAGAATACAATTCACGTAGACTAGAACGCATCCACACATGCAAGCATGAATACGTTTAGCAAATGCAGAAAGTATGTGCCAAATCGGCGCAGCAGAAACAGAGAGTCATTCCCTGGATCCACATGCGTCTCAGGGAAGCAAAGGTCGCTTTTGGTTTGCGATTAACCCCCTATCCGCCACCTGGGGACGCACCACGTAGCCTCGCGACTAACAGGCTCGAAATCCCTCATATGAGGGAGATCCGTGGATTTGTTTTATATAAAACTTATTTTTTCAGGTAAAAGTTTGGTTTCAAAATCGTCGAACTAAAAACAGAAAGAAGGCTGTGAATGAGAAAAACGAGGTGAGATATGGTGATACGTCTACTTGATCTGCTAAACTTCAGAGATTTTGGAGCGAAGTAAAATACTTCACATCTTCGTGTAAATAATACTGAATGCTTTGAAGAAGCGGCAAATTTTCACAGATTCTTGAGCTTCAGTGTGACAAAGGTTGTGCAGAAATGTGAAAAAAACAAAACCCTTTATCATGCTGAACTCAAGGAAAGTACTGTAACTGAGCTATCCTTTTCTTAGGCACTACAACTTTGAAATCGTTTTCTTTCAATAATCAATTAGTATTTAGCACTATCGCAACTACTCCACCCAGTTCCAATTCGGTGCCGAAAAGCTCTTCCATCCAAGACCCACCGCATCGCTCAGGCTTCGTCTATCCACATCAATTTATGAAATCCTATACATTCTATCCTTTTGTGCCAACTGCAATCTCTGAACAAATCTCATTTATACACGATCTATAAGAAAGATTTAATCAGACATGATAAACCGCCATTGGCTAATGAATACATTCTATTGGTTGTGCAGCTCAAACGTCCAACTGTCTAAATCTACTTACATTGCTCTCCCTTTTACTGTACAGTATTAGGAAAGATGTTGTTCGACGCTGCAAATCTCTAACGAGAATTGATACCAATGCATGAAACAGCCTGTAAAAGCAGGACCATTTCCGAGACTGTAGCTTAAAATTCAGTGAGTATAGAATAGGCTAGTGAATTTTTAATGGTTGGGCAAAATATCATGATATTCACTTTCCCAAAGTGGTATTTTTGTTTTTTTTTTCTGTTTTTAATAACCATCTTCGCACCATGTTGTCTTCTTTATGCAGCACAGCCCGCTGTATTATTGTATGGAGTGCTAAGTAAAATTTGCAAGCTGACGGGTCATCTACCTCATCTCGAATATTCTTCACCTTTGCTCTTCACGCTTAATATTGGTACTGAGGCTTCAGCCATCACTAGCTTTGCTGGCCGTCTTTGACCACCAGTGTCTCGGACTATTTCTGCCCATTTCCTTCGACAGCTATTGAAGAGAGCAACATAGTCGTTGGTCTATGCTTTAAGACGGGGATCGTTAGGCTATAAGGGCAACCGTGAAGTTGCGGTGCTGCCTAGTGCTTGCAAATGCCAACCTCTTGATTACCAATTTGTGCCAAGAGACAGATTTAAAAAGCCGTTTAGCTATCCCCATTTAGTGGATAATAAAAGGTGTCATAAACGAGAGAGCTCATTGCAAGATCGGTCCGCTTGTCGGACTTCTATGCAGAAACTGAGGGCCATCGACAAGTCAACGTGCTTTCCCAAAGAGAGTGAGAGAGAGAGAGAGAGAGAGAGAGAGAGGGAGGGAGAGAAAGAGAGAGAGACAGAGAGAGAGAGGAGAAAAGGGAGGGGGAGAGGGAGAGGGAGAAGAGAGAGAGGCACTGCGTCAATACACGTCATAAAAAAAAACAAGAATGGCATCGAAGGCCTATGATGACAATCCTGGAAGTGTAAATGCATGAGTTCAGGGTCTAAATCTATTCAAGTTTGATACAAATGGTGAGAATTCAAATATCTACTCCGTCATGTACGTCGTGGAAATCAACAGTCATTCAAGATATGTGTCAGCTGTTAAAGGATATAAGATATATATAGATGTTATGGTGCTAAATCTCCTGAAATATGTTCCAAGAAAGTCAGCACTAGATGTACTCAATGCAATAAATATTTTTGTTTAAACTTATCCATAGTTGCCAAGTTTAACCGCAGAAGTTATAGATTGCAAAACCTCCTAACGGTTTACTGCCTCATCGTGGCTTGTAGGTGTTCCTGGGCGTCGAGCTGCGATGTACAGCGGGGGGAATTCATCCTCCTGGCAAGGTCTCACGAGCTGAGAAGGAGTCCGGGCGTTTCCATCAGGAAGCTTAGCTAAGAGTAAACCTATACCTGGATCCACCACCATCCTGGTATCAAAGTGGCATGGTGGCAAATCTCCCTCTGTCCCACAAAAGGGGGCGACTGCCTGTGGTAGTGACGACCTGGGGCTGACATTGGCTACGCTGACCTCGGGACACCAAGGAATCACAGTGGCTAAACCAGCAAAACTCCGAAAAAATGGAAACTATACTGGGGCCCACACGACCAGTGAAGATGGGGCATCCGAATATCCAAGTAAGCAAGTATAAGTTGCAAGATTTTGAGTGAATATTCGAAATTGTAAAAGTTGCAGAATTGTGATGGTTGTATCTATGTGTAGCTCGTATATGAGAAGTATAAATTAAAGAGTTGCGCGCTGTGATTATTACAGAATGTATAAGAAAAGCCAACTGCGAAGATGGTTGATTGTGAAGTAAACGTCTTTAGCGTACGATGCTTACAACTTTAGCGAAAGGTTATGAGAATAAAACTTCAAACCAGAAGACGTTTGTGGAGACACGTTTCATGAAAACACATTGAAGAGTGCACACTGCGTGCACGCCTAGTCCATCTACGTCCTAGCACCATGTCTGTGGAAGCTAGCTTTTCTGCTTTTCTTTTTTTTCTTCTTCTGACATCCTATCCTAGTGTGGCGATAATGGGGCGAACAGCATAGTGGTGGTGTCGTCGGACATCATGAGCATGGTGCTAGTTCGATTCCGCGAAAAACCAAGCCTCTCATCCCTCCAGGATCGGGAGATTGGTACCGGACTTCTCTGTGGAAAAATTACTCTGCGATCCAACTGGGAACGCTTCAGCCCGGCTATCTCAAAAACTCCAGGGAGAATCAACTCCACCTTTACCACATTCAAGATGAAATGAAAATCCTCAAGCAGTGTTGAAGCCACACGTAAACGTTGGAAGATCTTCGTGGACAATGGATGCGAGGAAACGAATCGAACGTGAGAAGTTTTGGGATCCACACAGCAGACGTGAGGGCGGGTCATATAAAAAATGAAAATAAAAAAAACTGCGGCGATAAAGTAATCGTATATTCGAACTTCAATTTGCAGTTACAACAGAAATGCTTATTATCCACAGTGGAAATCGAGCCACACGAATGAACTCCTCCTAAAAAGTTTTCTACCTCATTAGGCGTAGAACACACCTTTTTCTTAGCCTATGGTAAGCAAAATGTCTGCATTAAAATAAGCAAAACAGATGATCTCACAACGACCACTCTGCCCCCCTCCCCCCTTCGGCGGCGCAAGCGTGAAGCGTAGTCACATATCTGTTTACAAAACTGCAAAATTTAGAAGGAACAATGAGCATTAATACCATTTTAAAGCTAAGGATTACCGATCCTAAACAGTGTATAAGTGAGCTTACGGGAACCTTCCCAACCCAAACAAATGCTAAAATTTAGAAAGTCTCCAATTTGGAATGGAACCGGTATCGTCTTAAGACAGCTTACTTCTTGAGTTTGTAAGTTATTAGAAGAAAAACTGAGTAATGTCACTTAGGATAAAGAAGTAGGTACACTAGGAATCTTTAACTCACAAAATAGCGACGTGAAGAAATCGTCGATCAACGAACCCTTTGCTTCCCATTGCACGGCACTGCGTTTGAAAACCGACTCTTCCCGCCAAAGTACCGTACCCGTTGAGAATCTAAGTAGCGTGCCCGCCATTTGAAAAATTTTTCATCGCTTTCTGACAGACTAGGGTTATATGGTTGTTCTTTTTCTTTGTTTTTGCTTGATGTATTTATTATGAAGCTATTTCAGGTCTCAACTAAATATCCTTATTTACTAAGCATCTCGTTCTTTCTGTTGCCTAAATCCAAAAACATCCTTAGCTTTCTTTTCATAGAAGTGACGTCATCAGTCACGTCTCTATCCACTAACAGTCTAACCAGTTTCTTCGCCGAGATTACAACAATATGATGCTTCGAAGCAGAAACAGCAATAGCACGAACATCATCAATAACCAGAAGCCAGGCAGGTTTCGTGTATTCTTTGCCTTTTAGCCTTCTATAGGAGTACTCTTGGGCAGTTGGACAGCTGAGTTTATAAATTAGTGCAAACTACCTGCTTATTTTTTTAAGATACTCCTTAGAATTGACATGTGTCTATAGTATTTTACATTGTCATCTTAAGGCGAGGCGAAACGCGGGAAGAAGCAGGCGATCATTCCAGACGATGATAGTTCGGAGCCAAAAGCAAAGCGTCCCGCTTTTACTGACCTCACCAAGGTTCGTTGACCCTAACGTTCCACTAATATGCCGTCTATTGCAATTGTATTTACAAGTGTAAACGTGTTTTTCGCAAACATATATGCGTGTATGTTTACATTTTTACCTTCATATTTTTTTTATTTTTTGCGCGCTAAATGGACCACTTACTCGTTTCAGCATGTCGTGAGGATCATGGTCCTTCTAGTTATTTCATCGCTTTGCATTTGTCAGTCTTGCATCGATTCATATGGGTTCATCTTCACCAGCGTCTTGACGATCGGAGACGTTGGTTACTGCTGTAAATAGAACCTTATTACATTAGGACGTGCCTGTTGACCTTTATTTTCGACCTATTCTGCTGGTTCTCCAGCACGAAGGGTTTGCTGGAGATCTGAAATACGGAAACTGGTGTGGTGTTCATTGAGGTCTTTCTCACAAGTGGCTTTCGCACTATTGTGTCCACCTTGTTTTCCACTTCGAGTATTGAATGATTAGTGGAGAAACTGCACTATCTTCCCTGTAGTCACTATTGCCAATAGTAAGTTTTTCTTGGTATTCTGCGTCACACTTTGCGTAAGGTTTGATAACTACCGGAGGTTGCATCAAGGGTGAGTTGGTGTTCCCAGTAGGCCACTTCCTCCCAAGAGTTTACCGCCCCATCGTGGCTGGAAGGTGTTCCTAGGTGTCGGCCAGCAATGTGAGCACGGGCCATCCAAATAATTAAGTAAGTAGGCCTGTTTGACCCATTAAAGTGCTTTAATGCGGTCTATGCAGCTAAATCTTCCAAAACACAACTTATTCTGAAGGTTAGACTTGTTCACATTATTCGAAATATGTGTCGCGATGATATCCACGAAAAGCTCGGAGAACAATAAACTTTTCGGATAGTGGTCACGAAGGTTATTTGTACTGTCATTTTGTGTAAAAAGACGTTGTGTGAAGTTTTTCACCGAATATTCGTCTTATTAGCAGATATAACATCATGTGGATTTGCAGGAGTAGCCGGTAGATGGTGATCGCTGACGACTGGAAGATCGGCTTAAATATTATCTGGTCTAGGTTTTTTTCAAATTTCAAAATTCTAATTGTGAGCTGAATTTTTGCAGGTGATCTTCCAGTGGGTATTGAGGAGTCTGTAATAGACCCTATGGATGGAAAGAGATTTGCGTCGAATTTTTCTACCATTAATGTATCCTCTGGTGTTGGATTGGGCCTCACATGTCTTCACTAAGCAGATCAGAAAGTGGAACTCGTCTAGATTAGATCAACATTTATCTACATTTTCTTCTTCCGGACACTTGTAGCGCGGTAGCTAGAAGTACCCAGAAATATACACTTAGTCTCTAGTTCAATCCCGCGCCGCAGTTTCGCCAACCCTTCTTACTTTCCGGCGATAATTGGTACCAGACTTGTCTGGGAGTATAAGAACACAATTGATGCATCGATAGAGCACCGCATCTCATTGTGATGGGATCCAGTCACCTCTGCGGTGCTTGAAGAAATCAAATGTATGACGCATCTCTTAAGGATCGATAATGACCTAAGGTTTTATCCTTTTCTACCCTTCTGTTTCTTGTTCTGATGATGATTGTTGCCATTCTAGAAATGGCATTTATAACCACTTCCAGTGAGCGCTGCATCAAGCTCTAGTCACTAGTATATTCTGTCTAGGTTTGTCTTTTTTCATTATTTGGTGAACGTTCAGAGCTTGTTTTGGGTTTTGAAGACCTTGCCGGTACAAGTTCAGAGGATTTTCATCAGCATCTGATAGTGTTCAGTTGAATAGTGTTCTCGTTTGGCATCAGTCCTCATTACCTAAAGTCCCACTTAGGGTGAAGTCTCTATACATTCTTGTTTTTTTCTTTTCGCGAAGTGAAATTTGTTCTCCACTTTGTGGTTAAAGCGTTCCTTAGAACGGTTAAGGCTGTAGTCTGATCAGGTGCTAAACTATAGGAAGATACCATTGTCGAAAAGACTTCATCTTCTGTTGATAAAGCTGTAATTGATTTCTGCATACGTTGCACAGTGAAGGGAATGTCCAAGCGTAGTTGTTTTTACTCGTTGGAGTTCACATGGAAGAGGCAGACCGCAGAGAGTAGTGCCGTAACCTGATCTGCATTCCCTTTACGACAAATACCCTTAGGCCGATCAGCGATGGCTTTAAAAGGCAGTTGTGCTTCAAAATTCCTATTTCTGTATTTCTTTTCTCGTTCTTATCCTCCCTGGAATTTGCATTGTAGAGAGACTTTTGTAACCAGTGAGTTTTCTTGTAATCTTCACGTATGTCGCGTTAGGTATAATCAGCTGCTGATGCTTGTGATTGTCGGTTAATGACTTTCAATATTACTTTAGTAAAAGGCAAAAGGCCTGGGATAACACTGTGAAGAGACAGAATTTTATCATTGTTAACAAAATGGGGAACGGATAGGGGTGGCTTCACAAAGAAGCCAACTCCATCGAAATTGATGAAATATTCTGAATTAACACAGAGGTCGCAGCGGTTTACTTTCCATATATCTTTCACTTGTTGAGTGTTAGCGTTATTTGTCCTTTGTGTCTTGAAAAGCAATGTCATTGTGTTTAACACATTGGCGACCATATGAGAAACACTGTCCAGTGTCCGCGGAAATCTAAGTTTTTCAGAGTCATATATCAACTGGCTTTCCTAGTTGAGCTAAAAAACAAGGTGTAACTTTTTCTATTCAATAAAAAAAATTCTAGTTTGTAGGTCGTATACGAAATATATCATTGGTGCCTTCAGCGCCAGCGCGTGCATCGAAAGTTGTTCTCCTTTTCACAATAACAGGACATATGTGACCGAAACCGTTTACTTTGCCTTCCTTGGAAGTATTTAAGCAGATATTGAACTCCGTCATTTTGGAAACTTTGACTTTGCGATATTTAACGGCGAAGCAAAGCCTTCGAGCATCTCAGTTGATTTGGCAATATTTTTAATCATTTTGTCTTCCAGAAATTTTAATTGTACGTCGTTTTAAAGTGAAATGGACATTTCACGAAAATTTTATCTTCCTTAGGGCGATAAATTCGTGATTTTTGCAAGTTAACAGTAGTCGAAAAGTCATCATCGTGCCAATGTCTTATAATTTCTTTGAAGTGGTTTATAAAGTGTTTCATTTTCTATTAACCTTTGCTGGTATGGATATGTCATTTCAGGCCATTTCTAACGTCGTCATAAATTCCACTAAGAAGCTTAGTTTGACGAATGACATTCGACGTACTAATCGACGATCTAAGACTCAATCGGACAGTTCGCTTAGGTCAGTCAGTGAATGCCTTTCATGCTAACAGATTTGGTTTCACAGATAAGTACTCCTCCAGTTTTACCTAGTGGGCTGGTCGAAGAGTATTCATACATTTTTCAGCGAAGAGTTGAAATTAGCTGACGAGGACGATCCTTGTCCTGCGTATGATTATGACGCTGAAAGTGGACCAGATATTGCGAACGTCTCTGAGTTTGCTTTCGATATCTTCAAGTACTACAGGTCAAGAGAGGTCAGATAAAAGAAACTGTCATGAAATTTTAACCGCGATTTGTTAGTATACTAATCATAACTGTAGAGTGATAGAAGAAACTTTGGTGTGCCCCTCCAAAAGTGATAATGGGTTTCCAAAAACAAATTTGAGAACTGAGCTGAATCCATAGAATTCCTTAAGCAAGCGCGGCATCCATAAAGTCACCGGTGCATTCTAATGGACGAGACTCCTCTTGCTGAATTGCATTCGTTTTCAAATTGCTACCCTCAGTGATGGAAAAACGACAAAAATTCAAGGACTGAGCTTAGCAAGATGCGAATTCCGTTGTGATTGAGTAGGAAAACTTGAGTAGGGTTGGGGAAAATATTTATATAGTAAACGTTTTTACATCAGTTATTATGGCTCACTTTGAGCCGAGATTTGTAGGTTAAGTTTGAGAAGCGGCCGTTATTTTCGCTCTGCATATTGCAAATCAGTTCATCTCGGACTCTAACTATGAAACAAACATGTTTAACTTCATAGTTTACTTCCTCAATTGGGCGCAAACCATTAGAATTTACGTGTCATTGGCAAAGAGGTACAGTTTCTCTTATTCTACCACGACAAAATTCTGTTAGAGCCAAGTCGGGCTCAGAAGATGTGTAATTAAGCGGTTGAACAAGCGGATTTCGATCAAGGGGAAGTGGTACTGACTCCTGATTCTCTTCACTGTGGGTGCTTTTTGTGCTTGCTTTATGAACTGTTTGTTGTTTTGACATTTTTTTCAGTTAAAAGCAAGTTTTGGATGAAAATTGTTGTATGTATTATATGTAGGGATTACGTACCTTTACAACGATAGTGCAGAGCCTGTTCTATACATTTGTTGACTTCAACTTCTTCCTTAACTCTGCTTATCGAGAAAACAAAGGTCGCCATGAATAAGTTAATGACACATATATACATATGGTTGACAGAATCGAGAGTGTAGCAATATTTAAAAAATCGACTTTTCTTTATCATCGACATGACTAATCAATACGTATTCTCTTAGCGGTAAGCTAACACGAGGTTGACGCTCTGCTAGGTAATAGTGATACCTACTGCTGCAGGTTGGATTGTCCGGAGAGAAACAAGCGATTATCAATGGACAGTCGACAACAACAACAACCGTCCTGTATAGAACAGCACTGCAGAGTAAGGTTACTTTATTCGAGCAGTGCTGCACTGGGTTCGATTTGATCCGATGACGAAGACACACATCAGAAGAAGGAACACTTGTCGACAATAGACTCGGATCACTCCACCTCTGAGGAAGGCGAAGGCGCCAGAACGTTGGCCGAAACAAGTTTTTTTAATCCTCATCGCGTTAGCTTACCAGTGACTATTACGTATTGGGATTCTGGAGTTTTAACGGTATGTTCAAATATTCGATGTCATTTCATCAATCCACTTGTACGAACTCCCTCTCAATGCAACACAGCTGAAGGTGTATATGTTCTTATCTATCAAACGGTGTTGCTACAAGAGGATAAAGCTCTCGACGTTGATCAATACCCAAGGGATACGGCATTCTTTCAAGTTCAAGCATGGCAAAGATAATCAAATGCTTATGCGGCCTATACAATAACTTGCGGTGGCCTACCAACGTATCAAGTGAGTGCTGTTAGAGACAAGTATGGTGATAGTTTGCCGACTCTGGAGGGATGGAAGGCTTGGTGAGCCTGTGACGTGCCTTGGAACTGCGACCGACCCATTGTGTATTGCAGGGTACCTCTAACCGCTGCGTTATACACGCCTGTACTAAATGTTGCTATGAGATACGAAGACGGCCCCTGTGGTTAACATCTTACATTTCGGGCAAATAATATGAATTGAACCATAATGATGCTGAGGCATTTGCAAAACTCGGGGCCGTTGTTGTTACCTTTCCCGAGGACTAACGCATTCACCACCGCACCATACGAGTCCCTCGTTTCGCCCCTCTGTCAGCCGTATTATTGACCTATAGGTGCTATCAGTAATCACCCGTTAACATGATTGATCTTGATTATATTTCACATAATACGCTGCCATTAAAAAATAGTAGGCAGTAGATGAAAATTGACGACATTATGCATACCACAACTTTATCTTAACTGGGTTCAATGCCTATTTGTGCTTCTCAGATCAATACCGTTGACAGGGATTGCTGATAGCACCTATTGGTGAATAATACGGCTGAGGGAGGGGCAAAACGGAGGACTCGCATGGAGTGGTGGTGAATGTGTTGGTCCTCGGAAAGAGTAATATCGTGTTCGACCCCCATCAGACACCAGTGGTCCGGAGTTTTACAAATATCTCAGCGCTGTTATCGTTATATTTCACGTAATACACTGCCATTAAAACGATTAGGCAGTAAATAAAAGTTGACGGCAATATGAATTGAGTTAGGAAAACTTTCTATTATTTGCTAAAGTTGCATTTCCGTGAATTACCTCGTTCTTGTACCAACAACATTTGTGCGTGAAATCTGGATAGTATTGTACTTTATGCAACAATAAAGATCGGAACAGTAAAATATTTTTGGAGTTATACTTTCAGAAACATTTCCATGTTTTTGACTACCTTCCCCAACACCCACAACTTAACAAGCAAACACGAGCAGTTCTCGCTGATTGGATGGTTGAAATACAAGAAACATTCGAACTTAATCATGAAACCCTTTATATGGCAGTGAAGATTCTTGACCTTTACCTTTCAAAAACCGAAGGAGTAGTAAAAGAAGATCTGCAGGTGTTGGCTAGCGCTGCTTTTTTTATCTCCTCTAAATTTGAGGAGCGCAGTCCACCTCTTATCGATGATTTTATGTATGTCTGTGATGAACAATTTACACGTCAACAAATGATCCAAACGGAAATGAAAATGTTGGACGTTGTTAACTACGACATCGGCTTCCCACTCAGTTACCGATACGTTAGACGCTATGCTCGGGTATCATGTCAATGTATACGACAGTTTTGAACTACTATTATGTTGCGTTCACAGATCTCTCTGAAACCTTCAGCAAACTAAGCAGAACTTTATTACTGTAAATGTGTCGTTTTGGAGAATTCTTCTTTTACTAGTGACATTTTTGTTTCTCAAGCCTTCTCTAGAAATAATTAGCCAGTTTATTACTCTCCGAACTGATTTCCAGGTAACAAAGACCGACATGCCGAAGTTGACTCTGGCACGCTATATCCTCGAGACGTCATTAATGTTCTATGAATTTGTCGAAGTTCCGGAATCACTAATGGCTGCTGCTGCTATCCTACTCGCTTTTAAAATGCATGATGAGGAAGCGACCTGGACACCAATTTTGCATAAGTACTCTGGGTACAAAACTGAGGATGTTGAGCCGTTGATGTGGGAGTTGAATCATATGATGCATAAACGTCGAGTGGTATACGATCGATTGGAGACCGTGCTCTCGAAGTACAGTCATGAGTAAGTTACCATCTATATACTTAACTTATTGTGGACCAGTAGTACTGCTCCTGTTTAGTTTCTTTACTTATTTTTAACTTCACAGAGTTTTCTTCTCTGTTGCGTCTATTCCGCTTCTTCCGAATGTCTACGCTCTTGATAGAGCTATACAAGCACCACGGACAGCCACTGCTGTCTAACAATCACGTAGTTTTTATGTAGCCCTAGCTTTGAATTTACAGTATCACTTGCTATGTATTTATTCAACATGTATGTTGATATAGCAGTAATAGGGCTTTAGGACTTAGTCCTGCAAAAGCAACTATACACTCGAACATGTGTTCTGTACGATGTTTGTTCTCGTTTTCAGTTATGTTGCATTATTATGTTGTAGGCTCGACAACGTTATCTTCCGTTACTGATATATGATATGTAGCCATAACATCTACAAGCGACATTTTTTCGATTTTGGCCACCACTAGTTATCTGTATGACATATTTTAACCAACTTTTGTGTAAATAATGCGGGAAAGATAACTGTTACGTTACTATTGACCTCGTTTCACAGCTGCCAACTGTACTAAATCTAGCTTTGAAATGCACATACCATTAGACCGTCTCGCCCCTATTGTTTTAACTGAACGGTTCAGAATTGTAGAATCAGTAGCAAAGTTTGCAATGCGTGTTGAAGACAGTGTATATCTTTACAGAATGGAGAATGTGTTTCCGTCGAAGTTTTAGCTAACAGCCAACAGAAGGTGAAGTTTTTCCACTGGCCTTCCAAGTGGTATCGTACTGTAACTGCCTCGCCTCCCAATAGTCTAGCGCCTCATCGTAGTTGGGAGGTGCTCCTGGTGCGTGGGGCTGCGATGTACAGCTGGGGAGTCATCCTCAAGCAGGGTCTCCCGATGCTGAGAAGGAGTCCGACGTTTCCATCAAGAAGCCCAGCTAAGAGTAAACCAATACCAAGATCCGCCACCGTCTTGATATGAATCTCAAGGTGACAAATCTACCTGTCATACACAAGGGCGGCGACTGCCTGTGGTGGTGACGACTCGGGGTAAACTTTGATCAGGCTGACCACGGGACTCCAGGGAACGAAAGCGGCTAAACCAGCAATGCTCCTAGAAGTGGAAATTATACTGTGGCCCGCACAACCAGTGACGACATGCCATTCAGGTATTCACGTACTGTCTGGCTTTAGTAGAACAGGTTGCTCGGTGAACTCTGCACGCCGGTTTGATACTGTAGAGTAGTGGGCTAGATGAATGAGCAAAAACTAGTAGTACCTTGCCTCACCAAATGATTGATGGAAATATTGTAACACAGATGATACGGTGAAAAATCGAAGCATTACAATGCACGTGTAGTGAACGTCTCCCATAACGTTCCGGGACGAAGTGCCAGTAGGTGGAGTGATTTCCAGCTAATCCAAAATCTTGCTATTTCTATAGCTTCGTACAGGAGCACACATTTCCTGGTAACGTGTTGGATGAAAGTTCTTAAACTCCTATGAATTCAGACATAGTAGTTCGTAAACGATTCAGCACTTGCTTGTTATTTTATAAAGGTAGTACAAAACTATGCAAATCTTGTGACGTTTTCATGCTGTTGTTTCTGTCATTGTAGTTAGACAACAGTAATTTTTTCGCAGAATGCAGTTAGATTCACATAAGGCCTGTACTAAAGCACTTATGTACAAATAACTTTTGCTGCACTAGAGAACGAGATGGATGGTTTCCTAGGTGAAGAGGATGCATATTATATGTGTTTCGGGGGTGCATTGATCATCAAGAAGGACGTAAAGAAGAAATTGTACGGGAAATCGAAGACGAGGCGGGCCACTTATCTTCATATATGGTTCATACCGAACAGAACGTAAGGGATTTTCGATTTTGGCTTTTCTCAGAACATTGTTAACGGTGTCCTCAGTATCTGCGTAGGAAGGTCGTATGACGGGATCCTAGGAGTTCATACCCAGTTCTAGACGCAGCTGTTGCTCATCGAGTAAACGAAGTAGAATCTTGTCATTACAACTCGCCATACATCTCCGACTTCGACGTCACATTGTCGGTACCATCAACTGCTAATGGTGAGCTCGAAAAAGTATTTCACCCAGTTTACTATCGTAAATTGGAATGTATGAATAATATACACGACCAAAACGGAGGCCAGAGTGTCATTATGTTCAGATGACATATTCGCTACAACATGCATTGACAACAATGCACGCGCACCAGAAACCAGCTGCTCTCATCTATTTTCAGCCGAAATGTCTCAGCTAATATCGCCTTTATTTATTGATATTTAAACCATTAAAGCTACAGATCTTTACCAACACACTACAACTTTTTCAGAGATAAAATCCCAGTTTTTGGAACGGACAGAACATTTCTTTAAGATTTGTGTCGTCGAGAACATGGAGGCGATTAAAGAGCCTGGAATTCGCAGACATTTTCACTTTCCACTTTTCTTTCCAAGATAGACTTCTGTACAAATAGTCTTCAAGCAGCACCTTCTCGTCAGTTGTTTATTTATACGACCCATGTGGAGTCCGTTATCTACGTTTTAGAGAGGACTGCCTATCTTCGCATACTACGATACATTTCTCATGGACCACGGAGGAATGGAAAGCTTTGTACACTGTTCCTTGTATACATTTTCGTCTAATGTATAATATTATATAATCTCTTCAACTAAAACTCTCCTTACATCCTGGCGTAGCCGTATCCGCCAGACAGGTA
Organism: Angiostrongylus vasorum; assembly: GCA_018806985.1. Classification (NCBI taxonomy): domain Eukaryota; kingdom Metazoa; phylum Nematoda; class Chromadorea; order Rhabditida; family Metastrongylidae; genus Angiostrongylus; species Angiostrongylus vasorum. The sequence continues at coordinate 1,384,881 of JADANN010000466.1, forward strand.
CGAGGACACGCCTTATCGACCTTGTAACCCTCTCCACATACTCCAAACATGAGTAGCACCATTAGTTACTCTTCACTTTGCTCAGACACAATTCATTTCCTCTTCCATCTTCTTCTTATGGCTTCATTTTACAAAGTAGAATTTAACTGTTGAGTTCTGCGTCCTCATAAACAGTATACCATGTAGAAAATGGCTTCTGTACTGCTCATGGTATAGTATTAGTCTCTCAGATCATCAGTCTCATGTCTACAGTAAGAAGTTTCTGTCAACACTATTTATTGTTTAAGGATAAAGAATAAAGCTCTTAGCGTTGATTAATCCCTGCAGGATGCGCCATGCATTCGACTTCGTTAAGCATCGTTCGGAGGTGATTGAATGCTTATTCGTCCTTTTACAATCACTCGCGGCGGCCTACCGATGTATCGAGCCAGTGCCGCTATCCTCCCCAACAAGTCTTATACTAATTTTCCAACTCTGAAGAGATGGAAGGCTTGGTGGACCATGGGCGCGGGATCGGTCCCATATGTATTGCAGGGTGCCTCCGACCACTGCGCTACATGCGCCCTAATATTTATTTGCTGTTATTATGCAAACATTTGCATTTAAAATTACGTAACCCACGGTATGCGTTTTTGTGTGACATTGTTGCCTCTCCATAACTGCCGGGAATTCCACCGAGCACAGCAAAATCGCATGGTGGCTCGACTCGACGACCTTCGCCGTCCCTATTCACGCAGTACAACGCCACACTATTTGCTAGCATAACTGCTCGTGCCGTGTGCATCATTATACATTTCATTCGACTAGAATTCTTACAATCATCGTATCCATCTTACTGCTTTACTCTACGTAGAAAATTCTAATTGTTAGCCATACCTGCACGCCTGTAGCGCAGTGGTTAAAGGCGCCTTGCAGTGCACATAGGATCGATCCCCGCGCCCGTCTCACCAAGCCCTCCATCGTTCCCGGGTCGGCGAATTGGTATCAGACTTGTCTGGGAGGATAGCAGCACTGGCTCGATACATCGGTAGGCCACCGCGAGTCATTGTAATGGCCAGATGTGCATTCAGTCACCACGAACGATCCTTAATGAAGTCGAATGCATGGCACATCCTTCAGGGATTGATCAACGCCGAAAAAATGTATCCTTTATCCTTTACCTGCATGTGGTCACTATTCTATGTTGACCTCATTGCAATGTTATCTTAAACTTATATATATATATATATATATATATATATATATATATATATATATTCTATATAATGTGTTAACCTCACTGTGCCATAGTATGCAGCTCGAATGAATCGTTACTACGCAAGTTCACACAATGTCGAGCCGTCTACTTAGAACTAATGATCGTTCGGTGCAGTGGACTGACTCGACGTGCTATACTCCACTACTCAACAAATACAACCAGTACTGACCTCGGTCACATGATAGGGCACACTCCCGTTCTGTACACTGATGCATTAAAGGTACTCCTAATTCCTACAAAAATCCTCTTCACTGTTAAACTCGTTATGATTATTGTTGTATTAGTAATAATGCTATGGTATTGGTAGATGGAAAAACTAGCTGAGAGAAAAAGACAGGCGAAACAGAGGACCCGCATGGTGTGGTGGTGAACGCGTTAGCCCTCGGGAAGCCCTTATCGTGAAAAATTGTAGTGGGCAGCAAATAAAAAAATTAACACCTTGTATTAATTTTGTTTGGTAAAGATTTTCAACTACCCGTCTTTGAGGTTTTAACTGCAGCACCAACAAAAATCTCCAACACGCGAATTAACCGAGAAACCCATCCTTGTCTTACAGTAACATGCCAGAAATCAACTACATCGTTAGAGCGATGGCTGAAGGCTCTCTGGCGCTCAGATGCTTTAGTCATCCAAAATTTACAGGACGTTGGTGGATTAACAGCTTCGTTGGAAACATGTGAACAGCGGGATAGTTACACGCACAAATATCTTTGTTCTACATCTTCCGTACCGGTGCTCCTAAATTCTGTTAACGAAAAGTTGCAAGAGATTGTAAGAATTACCTCACTTTGACGCGGGAACACGGAGCCGAACAACGTGAATACCGATTTTAGTCTCAAGACAAGGAACCACAAAGATTTCTCTCATTCATGTAACAACACACCTAAAGAGAAGTGAACCCTCTCGACCAGTGGAAGATTTCTTGTCTAGACGTGCTGCGAGAAACGTCATAGAAGGTTGTGACTATCATTTTTTAGTGATTTCTTCGACTTTTTTTCCTCACAAACATCCTCATTATGCATAAGAAGTACTTTGAATAGGACGTAATCCCCCTAACCGAGCTTGATTCTAATAGTCATCTTGTTCAAAATGCTGGAAATCTCGTAGAGATCATAGGGGACAAACTTGTAGAAATCTACCTTTATGTCATTCATCCTTTTACCTATGGACTAACGAAGAAGTAGCATTGTAAGAATTCCCTTTGCACCGCTCGGTGGGAGGACAACTTCTCTTAACCTATGGATGAATAGTCAGTAGCTTATTGTTTTCTTGATGAGCGAATACGTGGCTGTCACTCTACTCTTTATTCAGAAAAAAAGCTGACGTTTCAGCGGATGCTGCCTTATTGGGAGCCTCGAAAGGCAAGTTGACTACAATCTAGTCAGCTAAACCCCTTCATAAGTAAACAAAAGAAGGTGCTAAACCTAGATTTCAATCGCATTAAAAAACAAACTATATTCTTCACACATTCATGGCTTTTTATGAAGTCTTCCACTGAGCATTTGACATGGAGGCGAACCGCACAGAGTTCATATGAACGGATGAGCCTTTCACATCAAAATATCAGTCTGAGTGAAGTATTAAGTTAGATGACGTGTGATAACAAAGGCCATCTCTCCTTGCAGTTGATTTTTGGATTCTTGGAATTTACCCAGGATGGTTTGCGAGTTTTTGCGCCAAGTTTTCAGATCCCGTGCGACAACAGTGACTTTACTTCAACATTTTCTCCCGTATGCCTTCGTGTCCTACATATGCCCAATGAAGCGTTCTGTTCGATCTTAAGCTTCGCAACTAAGCGTGGACGCAGAGCGTTCTACCCGTTTCACCAACGTGTTCCTCCCCATAATCTTTAGAAGGGATTAGGTACACCGTACCTGAGCTCATACAATCACCGTTTCTGCCTTTCTCTGCCATTAGGGGAAACTTGAACAGCCTCTCTGGGTAGTGCACTTCGAAGACCCTTGAAGTTCATTTCAACGTTCAAAGACGGAACTCAGTTTTGTTTCGGTTCTTCTCCGGTGAATTCCATGTACTCTAACTGTTCGTTCAAAACAGTTCTCCATTTCCTGTTGCGCAAAGCAGATCACAAAACAATCCCCATGTCTTTACAGTAAAGTAATGGCCGAGGATCGATTAGTGGTGGTTCCACCTTAGACAGAAATGGAATAGTAAGGCTTTGTGTCAACTGCCACTGTTGCTGAACACTTCCATCAGCCATTTATCCTACCCTTCATTTCTGACCAAAAAAGGACAGCAACAAGGTGCTGTTTAAGAAGGCCCGGACTTGACTTATACCAGAAGTACACATAGTAAAAAGGACAAGTCCCTACTGGATATCAATTTGAGAAGGCTTCAACCGTCGGTACTCAGCACTTGTATTTTCTTCATACGCAAAAAATGCAGACAATGCGCGCAGGCGTGCTTTTACCATATTTGAAATTAGCATGCTAACGTTTTCACTCCATTGAACATTTGCTTCGTGAGAATTGTTCTTAATTAGTTTCTTACCATCTGTATATGCGAATGTATGTGTGTCATGGTTATACATATATGTACACATGGTATATATGCGTGCTTTCGTGTGTATACACATGCACATGCATATTTTTCATTCCTTTGTATGTAGACCTGCCATCTGTGACCTTTTATCGATTGTATTCAACTCTTATTACAGGGATTCTCTGCCAAATACTGTTTCATGTGAAAAAATGGGTCTACTGCATACATTAGAATTAGAAAATTTCAAATCCTATCGAGGAAGAAAAGTCATTGGTCCCTTCAAAAGATTCACGGCGATCATTGGGCCAAATGGCTCTGGTACGATTATTTAGCGCTAATAGTTTTTATCCCCACTCAGTTTATTCGATTTAGTTCAATGGGTACTTCGGTTTTTCAGGAAAATCGAATTTAATGGACGCAATCAGTTTCGTATTAGGAGAAAAGGCTACGAGTTTACGCGTAAAGAAATTGGGAGTAAGTTTCAGTTATTGGTTAATTGACTACTGATTAGTCGATTGACTGAAACGATTGAATTCGACTGACTAATGTTTTTTGTTTTTTGTTTTTATTATTTCTTTTGTACCATAGGTTTTGGAGCTCTTAGTGTTTACATCTAGGATCTCATTCATGGAGCTCCGTTAGGCAAGCCAGTGTCTAATCGTTGCTCTGTCACCTTAAATTACAAAGAAGATGATGGACGGATGAGAAGCTACGCTCGTTCGGTAACCAATGCCGGTTCTGAGTTCCGTGTAGATGGAAAGGTCTTCATTAGTTTGATTTATCAACTTTTCTTTTGGAGCAGTTTCTTTTACAGTATTTTTTTTAAAATTGTATGTGCATTTCTTCCTTTTTTTCTGCTTTTTGAGTTTTTTCCGTCATACTTATCGAGCCTAAATCTCTCCTGATCTTCGTTAGGTTTTTTAAAAGATATTATGTCGTGTTTCGAAAGCTTAAACTTTTAAGGCGGGTTTTGTTTACATTCGCATTTAGCCTTCCTACTTTATAGTGGCTTTTATCGATTGCCTCTATGTAAATTCCAGGTTGTTTCTGTGCAGCAGTATAACCATGAGATGGAGAGCATCCAGATTTTCATTAAGGCAAAGAATTTTCTCGTTTATCAGGTAAGGGATTCGTACGTGACAGTTTTTGCTTTTGTTGTTTTCTTTTTATTATCTGAATGGTCTGGTAGCAATTTGCCAACCCAGAGTGGATGGAAGGCTTGGAGAGCCTGGTATACAGGATCACACCCATGTGTATCTCAGGGCGCTTCTAACCACGCTAACTGCGCTACATGCGCCCGGTTCAAGCGTACTATCTACTGTTTGAAGAATTAAGTTTCAGGGTCAAATAGAGTCTATCGCTATGAAGAACCCTAAGGAACGCACAGCTCTATTCGAAGAAATCTCGAGGTGAGGACTTTTCTCGACCATGGCATTTCAGATGCTCTAAATCGCGACGTTAGTCATTGAAATTAAAGATGGCATGAAAGATATTTTGCAAGAACCTCGGGATTTTAATGGTTAGCTACAATAGAATGTTGTCAGGTCTTGTGAACTTCAACAAGATTACGACCGGCTGAAGGCAGAGTTGCAAAAAGCGGAAGAGGACGCCCAACAAAACATGAACAAGCGACGTGGCATTGCTCAGGAGAAGCGAGAAGCAAAGTTGGAACGTGATGAGGCTGAAAAATATCAACACATGAAAGATGATTTAGTTGGTGTTCGCTGAAACAGTTGCTATAATTTTGTAGTTTTAACTCCAATCATTGTGGACATCTTCCATTCAGGCCGCGAAACAACGGCTCCTCTTTCTCCTCGAGTTATTCTACTGCGAACGTCATGGTAAACAAGCCGAGGAAGAACTAATGCAAAAGAGAAAACAAGTAGCTGAACTGGAAGCCCGAAAGGTCTGATTTGTGAGCTTTTCCTTTTATATATAGGCCTTCTTTTTAAAAAGTATAGCAAACAGATGCTGCGTTATTAGCTGCAAATTACTTTTTTTTAGAATGAGACTGACGAGTTAGTAAATGAGAAACAGAAACTGGTGAAGAGAGCGCAGCGAGATACTCATAGATTGGAGAAGGAAATTGGTGACAAGGTGTGTGGGGTTTATCTAAATTATAGGGTTAGACTAGCATTTGTCTTCGTCTCTACAATTATATAGCGATTTCCACGTTCTGTGTGCAGTGCTATGGTGTTTGTTTCGACAGTTTTGCCATTCTATTCCATAACATGGAACTACAAGTAATTAGGAACATTACTGGAAAAGCTGATATTGAATCACCTCTTAGAAGCTTTATTTAAATAGCGAGATTGTAGGAGCGAGAGATCTCACACCAGCGCCCACTATATGTCCAAGTAAAGCAGGAAGCACTGCATGTGAAAACGAAACTGGAAACAAGTAATAAGACATTGAACGCTGCGCAGAAACTAGCTGAGAAAAATGAAGAGCAAGTGGAGATGCTTGAGAAATCGGCTAAGTTTGTTTTCTACTTCTTTCTCTCAGTTATCACCTTACAGATTTTTTACCTTGAAACAGGAAGAAATATCGAACATTGTTTTCGTCCCTGTCACTCAGTGCTGTTTGAGACATGAAATTGTAACTGTGGTTTCACGTATTTTCAAAAGCTTCCTTGCCATACGTACACAATTTTTAAATGACACTGCTGAGTTTTTGCTCTTGAAGAAGAATAGTCTCTGCTCGTGTTGTCCCATGTTTCACCCTTATTTTTATTTTTTTGTCCTATTTACCTTTTACGCATTATTTGTTTCACATTTTTATTTACATTTTAACAGTTTCTAATGTACGTATGACTATAGATGGTGCATTAGCGGTTCCTAGAAATTCTAGCGCAACTAGCGCAAAGTATCTCCAAATTCATTTTCCAAAGGTGGTTGAATTATGGATGGCCCTTGGTCGTTTAGGGATTACTTCCTCAGGTGCTTGTTCAGTCACTACTGTGAATGGTAATTGGCTTGAGCACAAATTGAGAAATACTCTCTATTTAGTAGAATACCAGATCCGGACAGGATAAGATCTCAACACCTGAGAAATCTTCCGCCTGTCCTCGAAAACACGCTGCCTCGTCTTTTCACATGTTGCCTGTCTGAATGCAAGGTTCCTACTAAATGGAAGATCAACGAGACCGTGCTATTGTTCAAGAACAGTGACCTCCACGATATTCGCAACTATAGTCCCATCTGCTTGCTGTCTGCCGTCTAAAAAAATTTTCACTCGAGTTATCCTAAACAGTATTGGTAGAACACTGGACGAAGGGCAGCCATGTAAGCAAGCAGCGTTTCGAAAAGGATTCAGTACGATGGACCACATCCACATGATAACAAGATTCATTGAAGTATCGCGTGAGTAGAAACGACAGCTCTGTTTCGCTTTAAAGAAGGCCTTTGACTCGATTGAGATAGAAGCATCGTGGAAGCCCTGAACGTCCCTGCTCAATATACATTCTTCGTGAGCAATATGAAAATTTCGCATGTGATCATCATTCTACAACGATGTTAGCGTCGACGTCGAAGGAGAGGTTAGGCAAGGAGAGACCATCTCGTCAAATTGTTTACCGCCACCCTCGAGAACGTCATCCGAACATTGGAATAGGATAACATGGGAGTGAAAATTAATGCTTGGTAATTACATTATCTTCACTTTGCTAACAAGATCGTTCGAATAACATCGAACATTAGCCAAGCGGAACGAATGCTTCTCGACTTTGATAAATCACGTGGAAAATTTGGTCTTCAACTAAATCTGCCAAAAAACCATGTTCATGAGAAACGCATTGGCTACGTATGCCCTATTCACGCTCGACGGAACGAATATTTCCGAATGTTCCAATTACTTGCTTACTTGACACGTGGACGGCCCGTCATCACTAGTTGTGTGGGCCCCAGCATAATCACCATTTTTCGGAGATTTGCTGGTTAAGCCATTGTGGTTCTCTGGAATCCTGAGGACAGCCTGGCCAGAGTCTGCCCCCACAGGTTGTCACCACTACAGGCAGTCGCAGTCTTTGTGAATCAGAGAGATATTTACCACCACGCGACTTTGATACCAAGACGGTGGTGGATCCTAGTATTGGTTTACTCTTAGTTAGGCTTCCTGATGGAAACGCCGGACTATTTCTCAGCTTCGGAGACCCTGCCGTGGGGACGAATCCCCCCGCTGTACATCGCAGTCCGACACCCAGGAACACCTCCCATCCACGATGAGGCGGTAAACCCTTAGGAGGAATGTTCCAATTATGTCTGTCTGACTCGCGAAATCAACATGATGAACGACTTAGGTCCGAAGTTGAGCAGAAAGAAACGAGCGGCTTGGCGAGCTTTCAAGAGCATCGAAGGTGTAGTGAAGAGAACAAAGAACACCCGTGCCCATCTTCTCGAATCAACGGTACTTCCTGTTTTAACGTATATGTCAAAAACATGGTCGCTGCGTTAGCAGGATGAAAGATCAATCAGCGTTATTGAACGCGCAGTCGAGAGTACGATGCTTCGAGTATCCCGTATCACACAGTTAAGGAAATATATCCGAAACTCCGACATGGGCAAACGATCAACAAAGATGCCGTTCTATACGCCAGACAGTCGAAGATAAGATGGGTCGAACATATAATGCGTTTGAACGACAACCGATGGACAAAAGCCGTTAGTGACTGGATTCCTTGGGATGTCAAAAGTACTGCAGGAAGACCACCGACCCGATGGCCAGAGTTCTTCACAAAAAGCCTAGATGAAAGATATGATGCTCGAGGAATCCCTAGAGCGAGCAGAATCCACTGGGGTACTCTTGCACGCGACAGCGAAAATGAAAGATTTACTGGCGCTAGCTCAAGTCACTCGACAATCAACGGGACTACAGGTAGTTTTGATATTAAGGTGGATCGTCTTCAGTAATAGTCCAGGATTCAGCATGTCTTACACTCATTTCTTCGTCATTCACTCGTTATCCATGGTGCTGGTCTTCTTCGAACATGGTTATGTCCGCGAGGGATATTCCACAATCCAGGTGTCGTTTTAATCTACGATTGCTACGATGAATCTACGATGGTTGACGGAGCCACGAACACATACACCTAACGATTGTGTGTTCGCTTAAGGGAGCGTTTGCATTCCCGTGGAGTCCATTCTACCATTATTTTCATTCATCTGTCATCTGTTCTTATCGCATTGGTGATACATCTATGCTTCGCTATCTATGTGTACTCTTTTGCATCTCCAAACTGGGAAATGCTTCAAATATCTAAGCAGCGCATTTTGATAGGCGTTGTGAGACCTTGTTAAATCTAAAAGGATGTCGTTCAAAGCCACTGTTTGTCATCTGCCAAACTCTTGACGTAACTGAGATATCATCCTACGTCTCTGCTGCATGATGGAACGTGGGAGGACAGCTGAATCAGCTCAGCAAGGAGTTTCAGGCTTGTTAGTTGGCGAATCGCTTTGAAAGCTTCGAATACGGCTTCTCTCTCTGTTTAATTCCGCCTTCACGTTCCTGTGATGAAGTATACCAGACGGAAGAAAATTGCTCTTGTAATGGTTTTTGCAATTTGTTCGCAGAAGAGAGAAACTGCACTGTTTTTTGGTACGCCTTTTTTTAAACGACATGAACCATCCTGTAGAGTTGAACAGATTGGTATACATTGATAGATATTCATAGTATCATCTGTAGTCCCGTTGATCGTCGAGTGACTCGAGCGGGCGCCAGTAAGTCTTCCGTTTTTCCCTGTCGCGTGCAAGAGTAGCCCAGTGGGTTCTGCTCGCTCTAGGGGCTCGTCGAGCATCATATCTTTCTTCTAGGCTCCTCGTGAAGAACTCTGGCCATCGGGTCGGTGGTCTTCCTGCAGTACGTTTGACTTCCCGAGGGAATCCAGTCACTAATAGCTCTTGTCCATCGGTTGTCATTCATAGGCTTTTGCGTGTCCGGCCCGCCTTATCTACGACTGTTTGGCGTACAGAACGGCATCTTTGATTTTTTGATCGTCGACGCAGATCGGAGCTGCGGATCCCTTCCCTTACTTGTGTGGAACGGGATACTTCTAGCATCGCCCTTTCGGCTGCGCGTTCGATAACGCTAAGTGACTTTCATCCTGCTTACGCAGCGACCAAGTTTCCGACGCATACGTTAGGGGCAGGAAGTACCGTTGAGTCGAAAAGGTGGGCGTGGAGTCGGGTGTTCCTTGTTCTCTTCACTACATCCTCGATGCTCTTGAAAGCACCCAAAGGCGCTCGTTTCCTTCTGCTCAGCTCTGGAGCTAGGTCGTTCATCGTATTGATTTCCCGACCTAGATAGATATAACTGAGCATTCGGAGATTTTCGTTCCGTTGAGCGTGAATGGGGCATACGAAACCAATCCGTTCTTCATGAACATCGTTTTCGTGAGGTTGTAAAACTTCTCCAAGTCCACATAGAACGCTTCGGCTTCTTCTTCGTCATAATTTGATGTAGGCGCGTAAACGACGAAGATTGACAAAGCCACTATTGATCCACATCTTTTTAATCACAAACGTCCGATTCGGGTTGTAAGCCGTTCGAATGAGTCGATGTTCATGGACGAACTCGTGTTGGCCAGAACGCCGACGCCGCCGACTCCTCTACTGTCGCATGTTCCGAGGAACAGTTCTTCTCCGGTGTCATAGACAGCGTTGAATGGGTAGCGTCGTCTCGTCTCGGTCAGGCCGATGACGTTGTACCTTATCCTTCTTGCTTGTATGAGCAAGTCTTCTATCGAGGACACGGGTGAAAATGTACGTGCATTTTAGGTACAGTTCGGCACCATAGTTCTTTGTCATCCAGGCAGCTTCTATTGGTCCTGAGATTTTAGCAGCCTCTCCGTACTCGTCCCACCCAACGCTGCGAAATTGGGGGCTCTTTCGGGGTCAGGAGAATGAGACCCGTTTTTTCTTTTTTTTGTTGTGTTTACCATTTTGATGCCCACGTATAGAGTGCTGGGCTCTGAACGCAGGACTGGGTGTACTCACGGGTAGCTTGTGAGGGTCTCCCAGAGTGGACATGGAGCTTATTTGTTGGAGGCGACTCCTAACCGCCTCCCATATACTTCCCTGTCACTTGATTGCAGGCTTTTGGCCGAATTGACTCGTAGAATACAATCTGCACAAACAAGAACGCACCCACACACGCGTGCATGAATACGCCTTGCAAATACAGAAAGTATGTGCCAAATCGGGCCAGCAGAAACAGGGAGTCCATTCCCCTGGATCCACCTGCGTCTCAGGGAAGCAAGGTCGCTTTTGGTTTGCGATTAACCCCCTATCCGCCACCTGGGGACGCGCCACCTAGCCTCGCGACTAACGGACTCGAGATCCCTCATATGAAGGAGATCCGTCGGATCATGGCGTACAGCTCCAAATCCCGTCAACTTCGGAGAATCTTCTTATCGGAGTCAGTTTTCTGTCCAAACTGCGTCGAATCTCGTCATGAAAACCATCAGCTATGGAAGAGTTTACTCGGGACATCAAGCTGACTTTTGAGAACAACGTTTTCAGTGGAAGCCCTTAGTTCTAATAAAGACACAAGTTTTTTTATCATTTGCTTTGTCATTTTCAACACCCATTGTTTGATAATTTGGGTGTCTTCACTTCTATGTAGGGCTTAAAAAGTAGTGGAAAACATGCAAAACTTACTGTCATTTACAGTAATTTATGTCTGATATTCAACGATAAATGCATTTCGGATTCATAATTGAGACCGAACTTTGTCATTTGTTTTTCAGAGGATAGTTTGAGATAACATTTATGGAAATTGGTGATTACGCAACTATGGTATTAATGTTAACGTATGTATTTAATGCACGTGATTAAGGGAACTAGAAAAGAAAAAAGAGGAATGTGAGGCTGAACTCGAGTCACAAAGTCAAGAACTGGATCTGCATCTAAACGAACAACAGGTGAGCACACTTATATCCGCCTTTTAAGCAGTAACACTTTTGAGTACTTGTTAGAGCTCTTGTTGTTGTTTTTCCTTCCATTGCATTCCAATGCGTTTTTATCCCTTTTCATTGCTGTTTACAGATAAATGAGTACGTTTCGTTGAAACGCGAAGCTGGTAAAAAATCGGGAATAATGGACATGCAACTGAACTCCATGAGACAAGAACATGAAACTGATAGGAGGTAAGCTTAGTGGTTGTGTGTTTGCTGTACTCTGATGAGTCTATCTTTGCTAATATGGATAAATTTCATATGTGGATTTACGTATAAAATGCGAGGATACGAACCATTTCAGTGTCTCGTTGTGCAGAGTGCATTATTTTTCTAAAACATTCTTCTATTTGGTCTATTATGGCATATTTTAGTTCTAAAGTGAATGAGGAGCGTCGTATGAAGGCTTGGCAAGAAAAGATAAGAAACAAGAAACAGGAAATTGAGCGGCTCAAAAAGCAGGTAGTGCTTTGTTGTATGGCAAAGAAGTTTTGCTAGGCTGAGATATCATTTGCTCTTTACCTCTTTATTATGTAGATAGAATATCTTGCTGAGAACACTGAACAACAAAAGGTGGTTCTCAATAGTGAGAAGGCGAACCTGGTAACAATGGAAAAACAAGTCAAGGAAAGCAAGGAGAAGCTGGAGAAGGTCTTTATCATCTTGAAGAGAACTTTTCAGTTTTCTTTCACATACTTTTCAAGTAGTTGTTGTCAGGTGTCCATTGAGCTAAATGAAGTTAACAAACAGCTTTCGGATGCATCAGGTGATTCTGCGGAATCAGAAAGAGTACGACGACGCAACGAAGCTATTGAGAATCTCAAACGTGTATTCCCGGAGAAGGTAGGTGTACATATTATTGTTCGTAATCACATCTTATTCGTAACTGCTTGTTCTTTTCGAGAGCAGGTTATTTAACAGTGTATTTTCCTTAGCCTTATGACTTTTTTAAAAAACATTTGCTGATCATGTGGTGCTCACGATTTCACATTACCTTCTAAGGCAGTTCTTATATAAACTATAAACTGTTGTGTTTTCTCTGCTGTTCATTTTGCGTCTCTTTTTTATTTCTACTGCGACCCAAATCTAAGTGCCATGTTTTTCCGACACTTTTGGTCTTAGAAACTACGGCTTTGTTTTCGCTGTTGTTCTTCACTTTACTGAAATTTCCACGTATTTTGATTTAGAGTCTTAAGACTTAACATTTTTGCACCAAATATTCGATTTTAATTTACGTACCAAAAAGCTTTGTTCTGCTAGGTAATGAAACATCTACAACTTTGAATAGGGTAATTTACCTACAGAGGTAACCATTTGTAAAACAACTTAATATTATAGCATTTGGTGGTCCAGAACTGATGAAATGTGAAGTGGAAACACAGCAAGTGAATGTTGGGTTGAGTCATGCTGATGATGCTGTACACGTATATTTGCCTGTTTTAGATCCATGGCCGGCTCGTTGATCTCTGCCAGCCAAGCCATAAGCGTTTTCATTTGGCTGTAACAAAAGTGCTGCAAAAACACATGATGAGTATTGTTTGCGACTCGGAGGAAACTGCAAGGGATGCTATTATGTACCTGAAGGTGATATTACTTGTCATCTCTTCGCTTTTCAATTATAAGTGCTATTTGATGCCTTGTAATAATTATCGTGCTGCTAACTATCCGCTATTTTGTGTATGTCTTCATGTTAGTGTTTGAGCTTTGAAACCATAATTGGTGTTGTAAAGGAGCAACGCTATCCTCCCGAAACTTTTCTACCTCATCATGGCCTTGACGTGCATCCTATTAATGAAAAATTGCGGGAATTGACATATCCGAAAGGAGTGAAACTAGTCTATGACGTTATTCAATGTAACCATCCAGCTGCAAGGAAAGCTTTACAATTTGCGTGTGGTAATGCTCTTATATGTGAAACGGCAGAGGATGCAAGAACACTTGCGTATGGAAGTGCTGGAGGCGATAGGTTGTTCTTTACTTAGCAAAAATCCTTAGTTTAATGTGGATAAAATGTGTAATGAATATCAAGCGTTCTGTGGTGGTTAAATATATGCATGGAGCTTTAGGTACAAAGCTGTTTCTTTGGATGGTACCATGTTTCAACAGAGCGGCGTGATAGGAGGTGGTAGCCACGAACTGAAAATACGTGCAAAAAAATGGGACGAGAACGCTCTAAGGTACATTTTACAGTTATGCTTTCTAACTGGTTTATATAGACATGTACTCGTTCATGTTTTTATGTTCATTTCTTGTTATATTTTTTCCAGGCAATTACGTGAACGCCGTGCGCAACTTCTGGAAGAGAGCAACACATTACATAGAACTCGGAGGAAAGAATTGGATGTTGAAATGCAGAGGTGGCGTTATTAAAATTTTCTTTCAAAATGAAAAAAAAAGTTAACTAGCGCTTGTTTTGGAGGTTTTCTAGAAATTCCTTTTCCAAACCAAAACCACGTTCCAGGAACAAGCTCACTTCCGTAGAATATCGCCTTCGAAACATGCAGCTGGAGAAGACCAAGTGTGAAACTGACACGCTCAATAAGCTAACATTTGAGCTCGAATCGCTTGAATCCGAACTCAGTGTTATTCCCTGTAAGTATTTTGTGGTCGCTATATTTGCTTCCAGTTCTCTTCGAGTAACCAGCTGTAACCTCCAACTCAATTTTCAGCCGAAAATCGAAGAAATAGAAGAACGCATGATAGAACGAGAAAGAGAGATAAAGAAATTGGAAGAGAAGAGTAATGCTGTTGCTGATGACGTCAGTATTTTGTTCATGGGAATTTCTGTGTGTGTAGTAGAACACATTATGAGCGCTCTTCTGATTTAGGTCTTTGCCAATTTTTGTTGCAAAGTTGGGATCAAAAATATTCGCGAATACGAGGAACGCGAAATGAGATTTCATCAGGAAAAAATTGGTCGATTGCGAGAGTTTGACAACGAGCTTGATCGCATCCGTAATGAAATTGAGTACCTGCGTTCCGAGGATAGAAACAAGAAGGTGAAGCAGGAAGTCGATAAGGTGTGACAACTAATTTAAGGCTTCTTCATTCCATGCTTTTTATTATCACCACGGCTTTCCAATGTTTATTTCTATTTCATTTAGTGCATTTTCAAGCATTCAAGTGTTTAGCATTCAAACAGTCATTTAAAATTATAGGTGAAAAAATCTCGAGAAAGAACTGGATATATTGAAGAAGAAAGAAACGAAGGAAGGTAATGTGTTGAGCCGTTTGGAAAAAGAGATGGAGGAGTTGAAAGTTGGAGCTATGGAGATGAAAACCGAACAAGAACAATATGAATCCGAGCTTACCGCTGTGAAGAAGGAAGCTCAGGTTTGCATACTAAGTTTGTTTGCACTTCATTTCATTCATAGTGACAATAGACTGTAATTCCTCAGAGAAGTTTCTTGATTCTTTAACGGCTGTAATTAACAACGTCCAAGAATAATATCCAGCCCAAAATTTCTCCATTTCAGGTTGCCCAGCGTGATGTGACAAGTGCTGAAAAGGCAGTGTTGGCTTTAGAAAGCGTAGTTAATAGGAAACAGGCTGACAGACATGCTTTATTACACGCAGCAAAGATAAATCAGGTCCAGGTCCCATTGGTATCAGGAAGCTTAGCTGATGTCGACGCCGAAGAAGAAGAAGGTGAGTCAATTCTCGAACTATCTTGCTGCGAACGGTTTTCTTCTACAAAGAATTTTTGAAGATGGAGACGGAACTCAGCCTTCCAATTCCATCAATCTTTCGCAGGAACAAATTGAACGAGAGTCGAAAATAAAAGTCAATTACAGACAATTGCCAGAAAATTTAAAAGAAGTGAGAGTTTAGTTTCTTTTTTTGTACACCTAGTTCAAAAATTTCTATGCTCAGGGTATTCTTTTTTATTCTGCTTTCAGTTAAAAGACGAAGAAGAAGTTAGGAGGCACGTGGAACGGATGAATAAGGAAATAAACGAGGCTCAGGCGACGTTGTCACGTCTAAGTGCACCTAACCTTAAAGCAAGTCAGAGGTATAGTTCTTTTTTTATTAGTTATTCATAATATTCTTGTTAGTTGCTCTTTTTTGTGGATCAACTAGATTTGTCCGTACTGAAATCTAAAGAACCTCGTTGTGATTTTTTTTTCAATAACTATTATCACTTAGGATGGAAGAAGTGAAGGAACGTGAAGCCGAAACCACGGAGGAGTGCGAGATAGCACGTAAAAAGGCGAGAAAAATCCGTGGGTATTTTGAAAAAGTAAAAAGTGAACGTTATCGCAAGTTTCAAGAGTGTTTCGAACCTGTGAGCCAAAAGATCGATGAGATTTACAAGTCTCTATCACGAAATGCTAGTGCACAAGCTTTTCTTGGCGCGGATAATATGGAGGAGCCATATTTAGAGGGGTATTCAGGTGACACATGAAACAAGTCCTTTTAACTATCTCAAGGCCAAGTGTATTTTTCAAAGTCGGGATGACAACATTTTCTACTGGAGCATTCCAGAAACCTCTCCCATAATTTGTACTTATTCTGTGTTTATTTATTCCTATTAAGTATAATTGCGTTGCACCCGGCAAACGATTCCGACCCATGGACAATCTTTCTGGAGGGGAGAAGACAATTGCAGCTTTGGCACTTCTTTTCGCAATGCATGCACGGAATCCGTCTCCATTCTTTGTTCTCGACGAGATTGACGCCGCACTCGACAATACAAATATAGGAAAGGTTCTGACTCCTACATTTTTTTTATTTAACACTAAAATTCATTCTAAACTTCTTGCATATTTGTGTTTAGGTATCGTCATTTATATGTGAATCTGCACGAAATGAGATGCAAATCATCGTTATCTCGTTGAAAGAAGAATTCTACAACAAAGTACGTTTTCGGCGAAGAAGAGACTACTAGAAGTTTATATACAATCTCTACACTTCCTCTTCATGCTGGATATACTATTTTTGTTTTCACATCCTTTTTCTATGATCTAATTCTAGGCAGACGCCTTAATCGGAATTTATCCTGAGCCGTCCGCCTGCTCTTCATCCGGTGTGCTCACATTTGACCTTACACCATATAAGCAAACAGGTGCGAACGACTCGAATGTAGGCTTGGAAGAAACTACTGTTCTCAACCCGTGAAATTGTGACATTCATCGTGATTCTAATCTATGCTGCATAATATCCCAGGTTATGAAAATCCGTAATCTGTAATTGGTATGTGGCCGAATCACTAGTTCCTGTACCATTTCTATCATCTGGCACACTTATATATTGTACCTAATGATGTCTTCTTAATGCTTTGTGAAGTGTTTGTTTGTTTGTATTGGGTTTTCGGAAATAAATAAGCATTCTAAAATACTTATTGTTTAACTGTGTTTTTTACCATTGAAATATTTCTGTACCTCTCAATATTATACACCATTAAAAAGCTAATTCTGTGCTCTTTCTAACCATGTCTTTATGTTTTGTCAAAAGTTGGATTTTTTTTGCTAATTTTTAGCTTTGCAAGTTTAGATGTCAAGAACGTGTTTCCGTGAAATTTCCTACTATGAGTTCAAACTTGGTCGCACTGCAGCAGAGACGGCTCGAAACGTTAATGAAGTTTGGAGTGGCGCGTCCCTCAGAGATTGATGAATGCCGAGAGCTTTAGCTTCATCATAAAGCTTTAAAAGCTTAGAGAGCTTTAGAGCTCTATGATATGTGTGTCTGCATGGTGAAAACTCTTCTCGTAATTACTGGTGATTTTACAATAATTCATAGTTCCTTTTCTTTTGTTTTTTTTTCGTGTATAGAGAAGGAATGTGGTTTGTGTAGTTGTGCAACAAACAGTTTGTGTAGTTGTTGTTATCTTTTTTTCGACTTTAAAAAGACGGAGAATACCTGTGGTGTGGTGGTGTCGACGTGTGGCAGACTTAGGCTAGTCTGACCTCGGGATTCCAGGGAACCACAACACTGGCTAAACCAGCAAAACTCCGAAAAAATGGAAACTATGCTGCTGGGGTCCGTACAACCAGCGAAGAAGGCCATTCAAATGTCCAAGTATGTAGAGGATAAAGCTCTCGGTGTTGATTAATTCCTGAGGGATGCGCCATGCATTCGACTTCATTAAGCATCGTTTGGGGATGATTGAATGCATATCTGGCTTTTACACGGACTCGCGGTGGCCAACCGATGTATTGAGCCAGTGCTGATATCCCACCCAGACAAGTCTGGTACCAATTTGCCGACGCCAGAGGGATGCAAGGCTTGGTGGGCCACGGGCGCTTGGATCGATCCCACGTGTGTGCTGCAGGGTGCCTCCGACCACTGTGCCACACGCGGGTTGTTGAAATCTTTGGCCCATTTTAGGCTCCTTTAATCGAAGAGCTAAAGTGACAATTCGTACCTACAAAATACGAGAAGAGCTACTCGTGCAACGCTGTCTATGACAGCGAAGTGTTTGTCCGAATACACAACAGTAGAGTCGGCGGCGTCGACTTTCTCATCAGCACCAGTTCGGCCATAAACATTCGAACAACTAACAACACGAACCGAATGTTTATGGTTGTTGAGACGCGCATCAATGCCGGCTTCGACAACCTTCGTCGTTTACATACCGACATTAAACAATGACGAAGAAGAAGTCCAAAAGTTCTAATATGGACTTAGAGGAACTCTACGGAGAAGACTCCACTCTTTGAGGTCGTGACTGGACATTTTAGCGCTAAGATTGGACACGCAACAGAAGAACGCCACATTGGAATTAACGGATTGCAGTAGAACGATCACGGTGAACGATTGCCTGAGTTTGTCATAACGACCAAAAACATTCGTAGCAACTCACAATTTCACTAAACCCCACCCTCAACGCTCTACGTGAGAGTCTCCCCGTGGAGATTACCATGACGAAATAGACCACATCATAGTAAACTGAAGGTTTTGCCTTACCGATGTCGGTGTTGTGATAAATTCCCTATAGGGGATCAGACCATCGTCTCTGCAAGACTTCATTTCTCGCAGAAAGGAAAAAAAAGCTGCTAAATTCAAAAAACCAAGTCCCAGAACCACCGTAAACTGGGACTTATTCAATTCATTAGTCGGCTGTTGGGAAGGTGCCGTTGTCGATAATATCGACGAAGAATACGCTCGGCTCATTCAACATCTTCACGTTAGCGCTATGAAAGCTGAAAGTTCGAAGGTCAGCAAGAGACGTCTGTCTCCAGAAACACTCGAGCAGATACGCCAGCGTGGAATCGGACGAACTGCAGGCAACCGCGAACTAACGTCTGAACTTGCAAAACAATGCAGACAGGCGATTAAAGAAGATCTTAAAGAGAGAAGAGCAGCAGTAATGGTCGAAGGTGCAGAGGGTGGGAAAAGCATTCGCAAAGGCCGCCGAAGCTTCCCCAATTACAGGACCAAGATTATTGCGCTCCGACGCTCAGACGGAAGATTTATAGCGTCCACAAAGCCAATGGAGAAAATCATTCACGAATGCTACTCAGATCTCTTCGATAGCCACGTCCACCTCCCGTCATATGAAATAAAGGAGGATGGATATGTTGTACCACCGGTGGGGACAGGATGAGACCAGAATACCTCAAGAACCTTCCGCCAGTTCTCGTAAACACACTGGCTCGGTTCTTCACACGTTACCTGTCTGAATGCAAGGTCCCTACTCAGTGGAAGACCACCAAGATCGTGCAATTGTTCAAGAAGGGTGACCTCCACGATATCTGCAACTGTCCCCTATCTGCTTGTTGTCTGCCATCTACTGTGCACTCGGGTCATTCTAAAGAAGATTAACAGAAAATTGGACGAAGGACAGCCATGTAAGCAAACGGGTTTTCGAAAAGCATTCGGTACGATGGACCACATCCATATGATAGCAAGACTCATTGAAGCATCGCGAAAGTACAAGAGACCGCTCTGTTGCACTTCATCTATTCAAGTAAAGAACCAGTTAACACAGGACCCGTGGAAGCTCTGGGCAGCCAGAGCGTATCCACTCAGTATATAAGCATCCTTTGTGAGCTGGCGTTTCTCATCATTATATGAAGATGCTTTGTTCCTTTGCTGTGCTATTTCGACATGTGTAGAGTGTGATCATTTCGTAGATGACGTGATGTCCTCCAGCGATAATTTTTTCAACGTATTTGAATTAATATTTCGTAGCTGACCCAACGTACATGAGCCTTTCCTCGTCGGCTGCACAAAACATCTAAACTTGTCCGCACTTCATCGCGATGCCAATCAATGTCTGCCATCACGCTGATTTTTCGGTGATGCGCCATAATTTTACGTTAAATCAGCAGACTTCGGTGGTTTTGACCTTGACACTTCTACTTTTCGATGTGTTTGGTGGATTTCCTAAATGCATATGCTATGTACTCTGTATCACACTGTGCTTTAATTTTTGGCCTTGCAACCGCATTTCTGTAAAAATTTAGTTTTCTCTTCTGTTAATAAAGGTGTTTTTACTTTGTGATTTATTTAATGCTATGACACTTATACACTCCTCAGGCCATGAACAATTCATCGTATTGGTGCCAAAACAAACAATGGGTAAAAAGGATAACAGCATAAAGCTCTCGGCGTTGATCAATCCCTGAGGGATGCGCCATGCATTCGACTTCATTAAACATCGTTTGGAGGTGATTCAATGCATATCTGGCCTTTACAATGACTCGCGGTGGCTTACCGATGTATCGAGCTAGTGCTGCTATTTTCCCAGACAAGTCTGGTACCAATTTGTCGACCCCGGAGGGTTGGAAGGCTTGGTGAGCTACAGTCGCGAGGGTCGCTCCCACGTGTGTGTCGCAAAGCGCCTCCGACCGCTGCGCCACATGCGCCTCTAACAATGTGTAGCTGATTGAAAAATTGAACACGGTATCCCTTAACACACTTAAAGAAATTCATTGTTTTCTTCCTACACTTACTGTTCGTTTTATTGTTCCAGCTTCTAGTTGCTACATATCTACTATGCGTTGTACCCCATTATTGTTAGGCTTTGTTCAATTGTTTTAAGGGTATCTATGTCGTTCGTTACCATTTCTCACTTGTATTTACCTACGTCGATGTTAGATTAAATGGATTTAGATGGATTAAATGTTCTATGTGTTTTGTATTTCTAGTGAGCGAGGCGACCGACATCATCTCACCTGCTTTTGATCCGTTCAAGCCTCTGAGCAGAAGGTAGGTGCTCTTCCTACTTCTTTTTTATTTCTGGTTTTACTCCAGGGCTTTGGCGTATCATATAAACATTTTAGTCCTTAAACTATGTTTTCAACATTCTTAACCTTTTTATTTACTGCCTATTCTTTTTAACGGCAGCGTATATTGCGAAATATAACTTTTATAATGCTGAGATATTTGCAAAACTCCAGACCGCAGGTGTCTGCGGTGGGGGAACGAACGCGCTATTGTCCTTTGCGGGGAGCGACGCGTTCACCACCACACCGAGCGGGTCCTTCGTTTCGCCTGTCTCTCATCTAGCTCTATGGATCTTTTGCCACCAGCAATCACCCGTCAACGGGATTGGTCTGGGGAGCCCAAATCGGCGAACCCGTCCGGAGTTTTGCAAATATCTCAGCATTATAAAAGTTATATTTCGAAACATACCCTGCCATTAAAAAGAATGGGCAGTAAATAAAAAAGGTTAAGATTGTGATAATGACTATAGCCTTAGCGTAACTGGGTGCAATGCTGATTTGGGTTCCCCAGATCAATCCCGTTGACGGGTGATTGTTGATGACAAAAGATCGATAGAATTAGCTGAGAGACAGGCGAAACGAAAGATCCGCATGGTGTGATGGTGAACGCGTTACTCCCCAGAAAGGACAATAGCGCGTTCGTTCCCCACCGCAGACACCTGCGGTCTGGAGTTTTGCAAATATCTCAGCATTATAGAAGTTACATTTCGCATACCCAGCCATTAAAAAAGAATTGGCAGTAAATAAAAAGGTTGGGAAAAGTTTAAGGATTATCCCCATAGAATGATATGCTGCTGTTAAATCGGTCTCACTCAGCACCATCAACCCGCCCACTCCCCCTTCCTGCCCTCATCTATGTGAGCTTGATGGATTGTGAAGATTTCAAATGACAATTATAAGTAGCTTTACTCCCTACTTTTAAGACTATCAGTGAGAAATTAGGGAGAATAAGGATTAAAAATTGTTTCCGAACGTGCAACGTGGTAAATTACATCGGCGACCAAATACTTTATTGATCCCCCAGAAGTTACTGCGCTACATACATGCTACGGTTAATTCACAAATCATAGGCTCCTTACGGATTCTTCTGTATGCATCTCCTTTACCAACAGATCCCCACCTTGCTATTTGTGAGCCTAGGTAAGGTACCTCCAGTTAGCGGATAAGTGGGGGAACACGACAGCTAGTGACCTTGCCTTTGTCCTGAGACGGAACATAGACAAGGATTGATTCTGTTTCTGCTGTGTAATATTGACCTACGCTCTTTGTACGTCCGTAGACATATTCATGCCTACGTACCGGTGTGTTTGCCTATCTGCATATTGTAAGCGGCCTCAATTTCGGCAATATTCTGCAGTTAAGTGATTAGGAATTGTATACGGTAGGTGGTTAGGAGTTCGTTCTTCTTCTCGACTATTCTGGTTGCGACTGGCAAACTATTCATGAGTGTACACAATCTCTATCCCTTTACCTCTACGGGGTAGCTCAGAAGATTTTCATTAGGCCTTAATCGTCACAAAAAGTAAGAATAAAGATCTGCCAACAACTATCGTTTGCGTATTCTTAGTACGGAGGCGCTGCTAAAATCTCAGGGCCATTGTTCATTGCGTAAATCTGAAAAGACCATAATGACGATATGTACTTACAACGCACGTACACTAGCGTTTAAATCATGCATTGAAGATTTGATGACCCAAGCTAAAAAGGCTGAGCACGACGTTAGCGAACTTGCCATTATGACAGGGTATCGTACATTTGTACGTCGTCTACAGTACCAAAAAGCTGCTCCTCGGAACCGGCAACGGTAAACTCGGCAGCGTCGACATCTCCGCCAATGCGTGGTTGATCATGAACATCGATTTCTCTGAAGTATAAACGAAAAGCACCGGCTCTTTACACCTGAAGTTATGCAAACGAATGCCGAATTTTGCATTAATCATTACGTACACGCTAACACTAATCTATGAGGAAGACAAAACCGGAAAATTCTAATGACTATGAAGTTAGAAGGTAGACGGAGAAAATAGCTACGACTTTTATTACGGTTCCCTATACACCCACTTCAACCACCCTCCACTTTATTCCTTATAAAATTCGACATGTCCCTCATGTCGATGAAGAACAAGGAAGGAAAATACAGAAAAGGAATACTACACTAGATGAGCAACTATTGCCGAATTTGTTGGCTGTCTGTCAACTATAAACTCTTCGGTTTAATCGTCCTCAACAGCATGAACAGAGCATTAGACGAAGGATATCCATGCGAGTTAACAATTCTCCGAAAAAAGGTTCCGCATTTTGAACCATATGCACCCGAGAGCGAAACTCACTGAAGATCTCCCTTTGTCTCATTTTCAATGACTTAAAAGGCACTACTCTTAGTTGACACAGAAGCGGTCATGGACACTTGGCACAAACAAGTTATTCCTGTTTAAAAGGATAAAAAGGGTAAATCTCCCGGCGTTGATCAATTCTTGAGGGATGCGCAATGCAGTCGGCTTCATTAAGCATCGTTGGAGATGATTGAATGCATATCTGGCCTTTATAATGACTAGCGGTGGTCTATCGATGTATCGAGCCAGTGCTGCCATCCTCCCAGTCAAGTCTGGTACCAACTGGGTGACCCCACAGGGATGGAAGGAAGCTTGGTGAGCCTGAGGCGCCGGGATCGATCCCATGTGCATTGCTTGAGACCTCTGACCACTGCGCTACACGAGTCCATGTTTACTGGACACAAATCCTTCCCAAACTATGTAATAACACCACAAACAGGATTTCGCCATATTACGACGACATATCGTAGATGACATATTCTGCAGTGTTGCTACCTTGTAGACTGCGGCGAAAAAATGTGTTTGCTATGGCTTTCTTCTTTTTTGTATTTCATTTTGCAGACAGAACCCAATTTTAGATTTCAACCACTTCTCTGGCAAACGTAATTTTAGGTTTCAATTATCTCTGGCTTTTCTTTCCAGACAAGTTCTACACTCTGCATTGCTTTGTTGCGAACTACAACGATTTTGGACCCTCACTATTCCATAGGGTCTCAGTCAATGTTGAAATTGGAACAATGTTTGCATGAAAGCTATGTATTAATTGAGTAAAAGGTACCGTACAGTGAATGCAGTGTTGAAGTAGTTCCCCTTCCTCTGTTGGGAAAAAATTCTCAGTAGGCGAGAGCTAAAACTCGTAGTACTTACAGAACTAATAGCTTGGTGATACGTTAAACCCTTCACTACTATGAATAGATGTCTATATTGCAAATTGAGGGAGCTAGAGCTGGATTCATGTACTGAAGGCGTGTGTTCCGAATGGGTTAAAGGAGCTCTGCAACACACACTGGCTCAGTGGCTGGCTCGGTTTGCCCTCCGCGGTCAACGAGCGTTCCATCTCTCTGGAGTGGTACTCAACCTATCTGGGAAAACTGAAACACTGACTCGACCCAGCGGTAGGCCACCACAAGTCATTGTATCTAATGATGCTTAATCATGGAATATCCCTCAGAGATAGACTGACGCTGAACGCCTTATGCTTTAACCTTGACATCAAGCATTAGCTACGCAAAACGAATGCCGATCGATTTCAATACCTGTGAGGGATCTCTTCGATCGAGTCATTAGAAGATGTTCATAAAGTAGGAATTGCTTCCGACGATTCAACTCCAGAGCTGACCAAGAGGATGCGTGATGTTGGGGAGCTTTCCAAAACACTGAGAACATGGTGAAGGAGAGAAAAGAAAGCACCCAACTCCTGTCCACCTTTTCGACGATTTTTCATGTCTTAAAGGATGTGTCGAACACCTAGACATTACGCAAACAAAACGATAGATTACCTCGTGGAGGGAAATCAGAGATGGGAAATACCTCGTGGAAGGAAATCAGAGATGGGAATACCTCGTGGAGAGAAATCCGAGGTGGGAAACTCTGTCGAAAACGTGAAGCGCCTTAACCACCGGTATAGAAAATCCGTTAGCGACCGTGATCCATGCCCTGTCAACCGCATAATAGGAAAACTCAAGACCACATTTTCCCACTTCCTCGGGCAGACTATAGAAGAAAACTATGATACTGTTCTAATCCCTAGAGCCAGCAGAACCCACTGGGCAACAGCAAGGTTTGGTTCAAGTAAGTCGATGATCAAACAGGTGCTATAGTTGATTATATCTGAGATACAAGAAGAACTTTGCAGAAAGAAAGTGAAAAGTCAAATCGTACTTTAGTTTAAGTAGTGTAGTAGGGCCTCAGTAAGTTCATTACTTTAAACGAAAAATAAAGCTTGGAAAAATTCTTATATTCCCCTAACCAAAATTTTCGCTACGAATTGCTGCACTCGGGACTACAACATTACTGCGAAGCAGAACAAAACCCTTTTTTCCGGGAAAATAGGCGAAAACCAGGCACAAATATTGGTTCCTCACACAAGAATGAACGGTAATATGTGGTGGTAGCAAAAAAAAAAAACAAAAAAAAAAGGAAACAGAAGAAAGAAAAAAAGAAAACCACCGGATCCTCGTTGCAAGGTGTCACCGAGCTTGACGTGTCCACCTGGCCTCGATGTCGATTCTCATCATTTCCGTTAACTGAAACATGGCCTGTCTCTGCTGTGACTCCACCAATCTCATCCGCTGTAAGAACGAACTGACTCTCACATCAGAATCTGCAACATCTCATCTATGGTCGCGGGTAGAGCAGTGGTTGGGGGGCGCCCTACAATATATATGGGATCGATTCTGCGCACCAGGCCCATAAAGCCCTCCATCCCTCCGGGGGCGACGAACTGGTACCAAACCTGTCTGGAAGGATAGCAGCGATGGCTCCATACATCGGCAGGGCACCGCGAGTCATTGTAAATGCCTGATATGCATCCAATCACCTCCGACGGTGCTACGAATGGAATCGAATGCATGGCGTATCCCCTCATGGACTGATCAACACCAAGAGACCTGCGCACTTTTCTCCTCAATCTCTTACCTGACAGTACCAGACGCTTCCCTTCATCGTCAAAAGAACGTCCGTCACGTCATCCGAAAATTGGCGTTCGGCCAACGTTTTGAATTCTACCGTAACACCCTGATTTTCACGTTGCTGCTCCGTCAACCAACTTTGAATTTGTACGTAGTATCCCTTCAGTTTTTTGAAGAATGTTGAGTTTATCTGCTCGTATTCCTTAGTCACTTAAGCTCATTAGCTCCTAGAAAGTGTATTGGTCCAACTTTTTAGGCTTTAGGCTTTCTGTGTGACGGGTTTACTGAGGTCCGTTTGACTGGACAAGTCTTGAGATTCTTATGTGTCGATGCAACTTCAGCTTTTTCTTCAAATTATCGTATGGGTACCTGAGAAAGTCTCTGTAGAAATAACTCAGTCATTAGCAGCTTTTTCCACCTTTCCGTTGGTTTTATTACCCAACTTGAACTAATTAGTACTTTGTAGTCTGTGTTTTTCTTTCTGTTTTGTTGTGTTGCAAGCACATGCAGCTATAGCTGAAGGTTGGGGGTCGTTTTCTTTCCCTGTCCATTCACATCCATCAACTTCAGTTTGTTCTCAGATGCCTCGTAAGGACAGCGAGAGCAGTTCGTCGAGCCCTGACCAGTCTCAGCGCGAAGACGAAACACTCTCTAGCGATGTGGTTGTTAACAAATATCAAATGGCTGCGCAGATGGCTAACGAGATCCTGAAGGTGGGTTTTCTGGAATGCTTTTTTGGTTATCAGAATGTTTACGTTTTATTTACTGCCTGTTATTTCTTCATGGAATGGTATTACGTGAAATACAACCACAGTGATGCTGAGATATAAGCAAAACTGGAAGCGTCAAATGCGCTTCGAACCCGGGATTACCCACTCAAGGAGCTGACATGCTTTCCACTACGCCAACGGAAGCACTTTGCCTTTCTTTCAGCCATTCTCTTTCTTTTTTCCTTTTACTTTAACGGTGCCATCAACAACCACCCGTTAGTCGTGGGTTCGAAGCGCACCTGAGATTCCCAGTAGTTTTGCTCAAATCTCAGCATCTTTATGGCTGAATTGTGATGATTTGGTCGAAATTGACCTGTAATAACTTGACATACAGATTGCTACGATTGTGAATTCTTCTTTAAATCGTTTTTCTGCAACAATGTTTTGCTAGTTTGTAATTTATACTGTGGAATTCATGGCAGGGCATTTTGTTTCTTATTTCTTGTACTAGTAGTATAAATCTCGACACTAAATCTTTACGTATCCATTATGCTGTTTTATAATTTGCATAAGTGTTTCTTGTAGTTGCATCCCTTTGTATTCGTTTAGAAACTGATCTCAGAAGTGATGGAAGGCGTTGAGGTCGGTTATCTTTGCACATTAGGCGACAACCTTATTTTGGAGAAGACTTCGAAAGTCTTCATAAAGGAAAAAGACGTTACAAAGGGTATTGCGATGCCCACTTGCATCTCTGTGGATCATTGTATATGCCACTTCTCTCCTCTTCGATCTGACCCTCCTGTTATACTGAAAAATGGACAAATGGTCAAGGTGAATAAGTTGGTTGGGTTTTTCAAATGAATATTTCGAATAAACATCCTATAATCTTGGTGCTTTCATAATGTGGATGCTCTGAGGGAGGTGTATGCTACACGTTTTCCGTTCATCATTGCCTTTTTCTTTCGAAAATCAAGAAAAGTGGAGATGTTCTTAATTGAATGAGCGATCCATAGAAATGTTAATCGCGCATGCTTTTATGTCTACACAGCTATTGGGTAACAACTTCTACTGATATATTCATTTTACATGTTCTTATCTTATGAACTGATTCGCTGTTGGTGTTGTTGTTGTTGTTGTTGTTGTTGTTGTTGTTGCTTTTGATGTTGCTGTTGTTGTTGTTGTTGTTATTGGTCGGTAGCTGACGTTTCAGCGATTTCGCTTTCCTCAGTGCCGTGATGTTGCGAGTGGGAATCGCTCACTCACGAGGCAGTCCCACTAGCAACATCACGGCTCTGAGGAATGCGAAATCGCCAGAACATCCGTCATCGACCAACAGCAACGGTAGCCACACCAACCTCGCATCAGCTCAACAAGATCAGTTCATGGGAGAGTATAAATAAGTACATCGATTATTTGTGCTGAGGTTTATAGAGTTGTTCTTCTAAGTTATTAATTCTGCTGATGTTTCAGATTGATCTGGGTGTTCATATAGACGGTTATATAGCTACAGCTGCGCACACTGTTGTTGTTGGAGCTTCTCCAGTGAGTATTTTTGCCCACAGTTGACAGTAGTGATTTTCTTTTTGTTTTCTTGATGGGCAGTTTTGAGGTTTTCCTTTAATATTTACTCGATCTTGGTTGTTAGGTGTTTTTATTGTCACTGGCTAAGTCGCACAAAGATCTTAACAGTGAAATGGTCAAGCGTTTAGTCTAAATTCAATTTCGTGATTTGACTGGTAAAACTACACAAAACTTAATAAATAAACCCACAGAATTAGTGGACACAATCGAATTCTTTGAGGTACTCTGTGGTTGGTGGGTGTCTATTGGTCAACATAAATTCAGTTATACCATGAAATTCCCATAAGCAAAGGATGAGCAAGGTTATTTCAGGCACCCCTGTCTGACTTAGAAAGAATTTTTAAGAGTTAAAACATCAGTACCTACTAAGAAGTTTGATAACGGAATAGTAGTTATTGCCATCTTTTGCCTTCTTCTGTTCGTCCTTAGCAGAAGATTAAGTTCTTATCCAGAGCATTCTTCAAATGTTGCTACCTGAACAGCTCCAGATGAACTGAACTAATCGTAAATTGGAAAATAATTAGGCAAGTTGTTAAAAACCTACCGGTAAGGAGACAGGATTTGTACTACTTTCATATTTAAAGTTTGAGATTTGTGTTTCCAAGAACAAGAATAATTATCGCGAAATGCCGTTGTTTATTGATGGCGATGGTTATGTCTGGCCCAAATCTTGCAAGTGATTGCTGGTTTCGAGGAAAGGAGCGACCATACTCTCAATTTTTATGAGGTCGATAATTTTTGATGAAGATGAAACCACTCCACAACGCGCGAGGCTTACTTTAGTTATTTTAGTTGCGGTGCTGAAACATTTCGAGGTTTTTCACTTCGCCGTCTTCTTTCATAGGAAACTCCATCTAATACCTTGTTGCAGGTTTGATGTCATTGAAGGAGGCAATATTTGTAGGATTCATGTGGGTGGTTGGTTTGTATAGGCTTATATGGAGTGCACTGGACAAGTAATGTGGCACACAACTAATATAAGTACTTCTTGAAGCTTCCTGACACTTTGCCGAAAACTAGACCTGACGTTTTGGTATTAGTTTGGAGGAATATTTGTTAGTGTAGGTCGTTATTTGGTTTGAATCTCCAGACAAAGAGAGCGTTTTTGAGATGGTGGAGACGTAAATATTGACTCATAGAAAAATACCACCACATTGAGAGTGTCGGAGCTTGCATGTTAAAGGTGAGTTAAGAGAAGGTCGTTCTAGGTATGTACCTGTGTAAGCATGCATGTATATACGCAAAAGCAAGCTTTTTCAAATGGCGACACTTGAAACCATTCGGAAATATTCTGGTAAAGTTTGGACGGGCAGTGAGGTTCTGATGTATGATGACTTAGTAGGAAGCATTATCAACTGTTCTAACCTTGTAGCTTGTTTGTTTTTTCTAGTAGCTGACATTGTTTAGTAATATGACGACGTACATTTGACGGATTATCAAAACAAGGAAAGCAACCCTACGTTGTTATCGGTGGTGCTCCCCATTAAATGTAGTTTGCATTGGGACCGATATTTCAAACAAGTTATGAAATATGTCAAGCCAAGTCTAAGCGTAAGTTAGAATCTGTGATTAAGAACATCGTATTGAGTTGAATGCATTTTGCGTTTCTTTCCTTTCACCACTGTGAGAGGAAATCCTTACATGATTAGGCAGAAATGAAAACCAGGTTGGACCTCTTTCTTCTCCACGTAGACCTAACCACTAATGTTGACTTTCAAGTTTTAACGTATAGAAACATTGGGCTTAAAATATTAATCACAAAGGTGTTTTACTGCAGTATAGGACAGTTTCGTCAGTATGCTTTCAGCTTCAGACAGTTCTAGCAGTAGTCTATAGTCTGAGTTCTTCGTCAGCTAGCATTTTTACTCATCTGCGCACTTTGGTTATCACCTTGACACTCAGGGAAAGTAAATTTTAAGAGTTCTGTTGATAGTACTGCAAATGGTCCCTAAAATACGACATTTGTTAGTTTTCATGACATTGACCTGTTAATGTAGTATGGTAACCACTTTCAAGTGGACTATTAATGGCTACATTCTTTTTATGTACCTGTCAGCCATGTAGTTTTATATGGGCACAATTACGATTGGTAGTTATTTTAAAGGCATCTTTAATTGATAACAATACCAACTTTTTTTTTTGCTGAAAAAGAAAATCGAAGAATTATAGACTACCTAAATTGAAAGTAGAAGAACGAAAACTGTAATGAATGAGAGAAAGGAGGTGTTTTTATCATAGAATGGCGGGAAATTGAAGTAGAGGGGGAATAGAGGGAATTATTTTATGACAGTGGATGGTGTTGGTTACCCAAATAGATACGCGTGGACATTAGATTTGTTTCTTTTCTCGAAGAACTGAAACGTTTCTTACACCCGCAACGTAACTCCATAAAGATCTTCGCTAACAGTTTGCTAGGCAGCTCAGAGAAAAGCCCTGATGTGGTCTAATGTTTCTTTTCTGCGTTGTTAACCATTGCTTTAGTCTTATCGGTATCCTTCACAAAACATCTTAGACCTTTCCAGACCAGAAAAGTCACAGGTGTGCATGCTGTGCTTCTAAAGGCCACATATGATGCTATGGAGATTGCCATTCGTATGCTTCAACCCGGCAACAAAACAATGGACATAACGACTGCGATCGATAAAGTAAGTCAGCGTTCCTTTATACTGTGCCATTAAGGATTGAATTATCTATCAAACATTTGTAACATCGAAATTTTAACATCTGTGGTTCACTGTTTTCTTCATCGGCTAGTACAAGGTTGTTATCAAAGCATTTATTTATCCATGTTAGTTGATGTTACGGCGGTTTCGCTATCTTCAGAGTCTGAAAGTTCAAACTGACATGCCGTCTGCTAAGCCAAACGCCTCCATAACTCTAGGAGATAGAACGTAATACATAAATTTTCATTCGTATAATAAACAGACTCTTATAAACACCCACAGCTTTGTTCTTTGTAGGTCTTCCAATTATTTGGTGGAGACGAGCTACATAGAGGTACATGGGCGAGGAATGTGCCTGGCTCAGGTGAAATTTTTTGATCACACGTGACTTCGTGCCATACATCAGTGTGATTTTTTGACCGCAGCCAGACATATTTCTCACCCATGTAGGACTGCGTGCGTCTGGTCTTCACCGAATAACTGAAAGCCTCAAAACGAGAAAGAAAGAACGAAGTCGTGAGTGTTTAGAAGGACCTATTTTATTTTTTTTATTTGTAGTTTATACAACCTATTTTTCACATCTACTTTGCGAATCCTAGCACGTTCCACATTCGATTAGTTTCTTTGCATCCATCATCCGCGAAGATCTTCCAACTTTTACGTGTGGCTTCTCTTTTAGGACTTTCATTTCATCTTGAATGTCGTAGAATGCTTGTCGGGTCGATTCTTCCTGGAGTTCTGAGATAATCGGGCTAAAGCGTCCCCACTTGAATTGCAGAGAGTAATTTTTTTTCTTGGACAATTCCGGTTTCAATTTCCCGACTCCGGAGAGATGAGAGGCTTGGTGAGCCCAGAGCGGGATCGAGCCAGCACCAAACTCGTGATGATTGACATCACTACCAGTGCTGTCTGCCTCCTAGTTGTTTATTATGCGGAAGAAAATTTACGTATTGCATTTTATCTGCTGAGGTTATGGAAGTGCTTGGCTGGGTAGACTGCATGTCAGTTTGACCGTTCCAGGCTGTGAAGATGGCGAAACCGCCGAAACATCAGCTATTGTGAATGAATAAATTCTGTAATAAGAACCCCTCGTTTGCTCATTAAGGAAACAGTGAATTCTTGATCAATGCCGAGGTTAAAAGAAAGCGTATCTTCGGATTTGTACTGTCTGTGTACTTGAACATTTTAGTTGTTTATTAGTACGTTTATTTGCGGTAATCATTCGAGTAGCTAGAAGTACTTTGGCTATGTATGCCACCGGTGCGCTTTTTGATTCTTGCACTTTGACTGCTCGGTATGGTAAGTGCTAACTATATAAAAAGTCTATTCAAATTTTGGATCTGATGGGCCTAAAGGATTTTCTCTATTAATTCTGTAGAAAACGCTATTTGAGAACTTATTAATTAAAAAAATACCTACTTGAACACTTTTTTGCTTTACAGGCTACTTTGTAGATGGAAATCCATGTAATACTGCTTATGTAATTCCGATGAACCTCATTTTCTCCTGCACGCACTCACAGTAATACATGAACAGGACCCATGGTAGTAAAAATGCGCACATTTCCCCTTCCTTACCAAAGGTAGTGAATGTTATGAGGTTAGTTTCTGACTACCAGTAGTCTATGGTGTATTACATCTATACAGCGAGCGGAACCCAATGACCCATACAAATTTGCCCTCGATAATGGTTTTTTGAAATTTAATATGTCCAGAAAACGACCTTCTTGCATTTCTGAAAGGCGTTTTTTTTTTTCCTCTACGAACACTTGACATACTATTTGTGGTAAGGTATGGTATTTATTCAATCTATAGTCGGAAATTCTTAATCAATTTCCACAACACATATGGAGTGTATGTGATTCATATTTTCTGCGACGTGTTGATGTATTGTTAATACTCTGATATTAACCTTTTATTTCCTGCTTACTACATTTTTTCACGACAGTGTATGATGTGAATTACAACCGCAACGATGCTGAGATTTTCGCAAAACTTGGACCCCAGGCCAGGTCGAACTACGATCACACTTTTTGGAGGCTAGCATATTACACACTGCACCACGGATGCTCTTTCTCTGCGTTTCTCTCAGCTAGTTTTCTACCTAACGCTGCCATCTGCAATCACCTGACATTAGTTTAAGTTGTTTATCATAGCAATCCAAGCATACTCGTTGATTCTAGGTCACCAGGAGAAAAAATTGTATAAAAGGAGATGACTGTTAGTTTCACGTAGTAAATTCGTCGTTTATCTGGTCTATTATGGAAAAGTCTGTTACAAGTCTATTTTTGGGAACATTTTTAAGTTTGCTTGGTTTCATTATCTCTAAGTGGTTAAACGGTGTACATTGCAGTGAAAATTTACAGGTGGCTGCTGATTATGGTGTAGTTCCCATTGAAAACATGGTGTCTCACCAGTTGATGAGAGATCAGATAGATGGCGAAAAGCAGATCATTCAAAATCCAGGGGAGAAGCAACGAATGGAGATGGAAAGGTTCACAATAGAGAAACACGAAGTCTACGCCATTGATATTCTATTTTCCACCGGTAAAGGTGAGAAGCAGTAGAGATGTGATGCTTTGTTTGACTTTTTTTTGTTTTTTGATTTGCAAACATCATTCGTAATTCCATTAATAATCTAGTAACTCGAACGGACATCATTAAAGTCTTCGTGCTATCTAGTCACTGTTAAAAATCTGGGGTCTGTTCGGGCGTAAATTACGCCACACTTTTGTTTGGAATCGACTTCTGTTTAGTATATTTGGTGTGAAAGTAGGGACAAGTTCCTGTCATGGGTGGACTGTGTATATGGTTAGGTGGAACTGTGCTTCCTAATGGAAACATGGAATTCGTTTTTTAGCTTTAATGACCCACGCGAGTGATGAACACTCGCCTCATATTGCAGTTCGACATCAGAGAAGATTTCTTAACCACAATTACATTAAGGGATAGGTGTAGTGTTCTTTGCTAACTACCTAGCTTTGCTCTATCTGCTAACATCGTCCTGAACAGTTACATACTGCTAAGTTTAGGCAAAGCGAAGGATATGGATACTCGTACCACAGTGTTCAAAAGAAATGAGGATATACAATATTCGTTAAGATTGAAGGCTGCGCGGGCTTTAATGAAGGAATGTAAAGATAGGGTAATTTTCTGTTTGTTTTCCTACCTTCTCCTCTCATCATTTTGCTAAACATCTGCAACCGAAGTGCGGTTGTATAATCAGTTTCATTCTAATGGTGTAAAGGAAAAAGGCAAATATTTTGCCCTAATAAATGCAATTCCAATCAATGGTACTTATTGAATCTGATGAAAGTTTTCAGTTTGGAGTGATGCCATTCACTTTACGTGCTTTTGAAGATGAAGTGAAAGCAAAAATGGGAGTTGTTGAGCCTGAAAAGCATGGGCTTCTTCGTCCATATCAGGTGAATCCTTGTGTTCTTTTAGTTGGAGAATTGTATAATTCCATATCATATAAGTTTGTGCTGTAGGGATGGATGGACATTTGATAAAACCTTTTACCTAGGTGTACTACGAGGCAGCTGGCGAGGTGGTGGCACAGTTTAAAGCTACAGTGTTGATTATGCCAAATGGGCTGTTGAAAATTGCTGGGCTCCCTCTTGATATGAACTTGATTGATACTGATGCAAAATTGAAGGTAGGCTATCTTATGACGTCTTTATATTGAAGATTGTAGAGGTTTTACTACTTACAATTGTTTGCTATTTTATACAAACAAGCAATTTGAGTAGGTTAAACCTGTCAGCAAAATTTGGTCACTGTAAACACCTTGTGTTTCATTGAGGTCCGTTTAAAAGTGATTTTTTGGACTATATATGTTTACATTCTTGTGTTTATTTTCGCGACTTAACAATTTACAGGACGCTGGGTTGATTGCTACGTTAAACTCACAACTGAAAAAGAAGAAGAAAAAACCTTCGAAGAAGGACGTTCCTGGTATCACTGATGCTGTTCCAGTTGCTGAGCCACTAGCAGCGAAATAGTGTTTCATATCGGAACTGTTAATGTCTCATGAAGGTGATTTATCATAAGTGAGAGCTGTATGTTCCTATTGGTGATGTGTTAATCGGTATTTTGAGAATTTTTTTTCGTGGTCTTTACGGTTACACAAGTCCGACCTGGTTTGTGGCACTGATCACTCTTTCTAGCGGAGTTGCTTCATTTCATGTTTACGTGACTTCGGCTCACTTATAACTCGACTCACCGGATTGAATACCGCAGTAGGTTTATCTTTGGATGTATGTGTTAGCCACATTGTCACGTCCGGGTACACTTGCGTTGAGGATACCTTTCATACTCGCCTCAATTAATCTTTTTTTCTTCCGAATGCCATCAGTGTTGTGCTGCATTCAGCTGTTACCGATTATGTTCCTCGCTGATCCTCGTTATGTTGCACATTTATACTGTTTGGTCCCAGGTATTACCACTGTACTCTCGTTTCCAGTCGTTCTTCTTGTTGGATGAAGTTCAACATGTACGATTGTTCTAGGTTTACTAGCACATATGATCAACGACAACTAACAACCAATTCAAGGGCTATTATAATCGAAGGATTGCAAAGGAGGGGTGTGTATATACGTGCTCTGAAGCAAACGGCGGTTGAAAGAACCTTATACTGCTTAGTGTGTCGCTCGTTGTCATCACTGCAGGAATTTGTCAACTTTTTTAAACATAGTATTAATAGGAAAACATTAACATGGAGATGAGGATAATGGTGTCTTATCATGCCTTGGAGTTGTGAGCATCTCAGGTGAATAACTGTGAGGAGTGAATTCGTGACAAGTTGCAGTAACTTTATGACTGGCAAAGAGATGTAAAATCAGATGAGGTCAGAATCAGTGAGAACTACTGCATGTTATATGACCTTGTGTTGTGCTTTGCCAAGAATGTATACCGTTCAGGTCGTCACCTTTGGTGTCATAGGGCAGTGTAACTGTATAAATTATCTGTGGTTCAGTAGTGGTCGAGTAATTCAACTGAATTATCTTCGGTGGTCTTTATAATTATTTTAGAGGACAGAAGATTTTCGTCGTTGCATATATCAGGACAACAGGATACGATATACAAAGATATAGAAGGAATATGAAGACAAGTATAGTGTTTAAACATGGGTTTCGTAACAGGACGTTTACATATAGTAAAAGGAATGAATTCTGTTTGACCTTCGCCAAAAATCTGACTACATGAATAACCCTTTCTCAGTTAAAAACGCAATCAGCACAATATATTATGACGACCATGATCACAAATGTTCTGTGGGGTAGAAGTAAAGGATAAAGCATTTGGTATTTATTTATCATACAACACAATAGGGACGCATACAGCTTCATCAAGTGTGGTAGAGGTGGTTGAATGTGTGTTCGGCCTACCGATAGACTGCGGCGTCCTACGAATGTATCAGTTCAGTGTGCTACCTTCCCAGACGAGTGTGGTACCAGTTTGTTAAACTTCAAGAGATAGGTGCCTTATGGGAATGCTTCCAATGACCATGTGCAGCACGGGGTACCTTTAAGCAATGAGCGAAAGTCTGCCTTCTTGTTTTGATCCACTAGTTGAAATACTGCATTGAATTTAATGACACAAGAGATTTAGTTACTTCACAACATCGTCAAAAATGTTTAGTGAGGTGATAAATGCATATCAAGGGAGTAGAACTGAAGAAAGGTTCTTGACGTGCATTTGATTAGCCGGCACGCTAGTGACGGCCATCGATTTCATTCTTGTTGGAAGCCGAGTAGACCTAGAAATCCAAAAAAAGGAAGAAAGTTGGTGTCTGTCACTGTTTCCGCAATATTTTGGTAAGGGTGTCATAGAAAGCACAACTTAGGATTCAAGACGTACGGCATCAAATTAAGTCGTATTACTACTGGGCATTTGTGGTGAATACTTGTGTAGATAGCGGTGCATTCACGCTCCACCCACGGACATATATACGTACTTGTACACACATCCATTTGGTCGAGATTAGTCTTCCGCTTTGGAGCAAACAGTTTTCCTATGGTATAAAGCAAATTTTTTTGGAACACCATATATATATTTTGGGGGAAAAGCCCTTAACGACCGATTTTTAACTAAGCATCGGTAGGAATAATCAATAATTTTCTACATATTCGAGCTGAAACGAATTTGATACAAAGGTTTTATCCAGCGAAAGTTCCGACACCTTCACTTTTCTTCCGCATTGTTCCGAGTTATTGGCCCACAACCGATCCTTGTCGCGATGTAGGTGTCCGCTGTCGCATCGAGTCGAGTCCAGTGGAAAGAGCATCGTTCGAATGAAGAACTTCACTCAGCGATGTCATTTTGCACTGAACGGATGTTCGTCGATTCCAGCCATCCAACATGATCTGCATTTTCGGGGGTAATGTGTCCTGTAACAGTCAGTATAGAGCTCAATTATATAGGAAGTAGTAGCTGAATCAGATAGAGAACTATTGGTTATTGTTACCAAGGTTTAATGGAAGTCGGTTTTTTAAGATACTGCCACGCTACGTGCCAGCAAACGAAATGCCAACTACTGCAGGACACATTGCCGGCTTAAATTACGATAACCATCCTGTACAGAAGTGCATCGCTCAGTGAACTTCCGCACTCGAGCGGCGATTCCTGTGCTGGACTTGACTCCGCGACAAGGAACACCCACACGACAACGACCAGCTGTAGACCACCTGCTTCTATCAAGGCGGTTCTAAGACAGGCGAAAACTTAGCCGAATAAAAGTTCTTATACCAGCCTCGTGTCTGCTCAATCATGCAGGAATTTTTTTTGCAAAAATTCAACCGCTTTCATATCGTTTACCTTTCTTCCATACTAACTTCTTAGGATCAACTTCATGTGGGTTTCGATGCTTGAGTGGCACAACATCATGAATTGTAAGGGATCTAGCACAATTTTCACAAGGCTGTTATTATATCTTACTATCGGAATAGTTGCTTCCCTCGGAGTCCTTAGAGTGCTGGTGTAGGTCGAGCCTTGCGAGTCGGTAATAAGTAATACCTTGATAATTACCATCTTCTAGGATCATAACGATCCCTGGTAGTTTTAGAACGCAACGTCTATGGTTGATTTTTTCTACACATTACGATGATTTTTCGATTGTTGAAGTATTTGAGAAGTTGAGAGCTGTTCAGTTTTACAGAAGATAATTGTGGTACCGGTTTAACATTTACTGTCGACTTGTCTCTCACATGGCTTCCATTCACACAGTGCGGAAATAATGGTCGCTTCCAAATCTAGACCAACATATCGTAACTCAAAGCGAACTTTATTGATTGTAGTAAAAAGGTTTAAAGTTTACAGATTTTCGCCAACAACCTACACGATCTTTTGTTTCGCCAAGATGGAATTCTGCTTTTATCGGGCGCGAAATTCATGCTTCTGTCATATAAAGTCGATCCTGAGAATTAATAACTTTTGTGAGTTTCTTCGTCGAGGCTCATATGTCAAAGATGAAAGCAATTGAACAAGAGATCTTGCACCAATTGGTGCATGGTGATGCTCCTAACTACGTTGCTAGAGGTTATGATTGCCGGGATTTCGGTTTAAATTCTGAAGATTTAAGTTTCCTTCTCATTTCATTTGGACCTTCTAATCCAAAAAAACATTAAAAATCGGGTAACAGCCTTGAAAAAACCATAGTTACTTCTAAATAGAGCAAAGTCTGTTCTGTATTCTATGAGATTTGTGTTCTAGTTATCGAAACATCACCAGTATTTAGGAGAAAACCAACTTTGGATCCTATGTTAGGCTGTATAGAATGTTTAAGAAATGAAACCACAAGGATGATGAGAAATGAGCAGAACTCGAAACAGCGTCGAACACGCAATTGCCCATTCCGGGGACTCACGTGTTGGCCGTTGCACCAACCGAGGCCTTTTCTTTGCCTTTCCACTAGCCAGTTTTTTTAGGCTAAGTGTGCTTTCAGCAGTCACCAGTCAACGATATTGATCTAGCTAGCGCAAATCGGTATTGAATACAGTTAAGCGGAGGTTGCAGTCGAAATCACAGTGCTGTAACCTTTATTTACCGCATATTTTGTCCTCATGACAGAGTACGATGTGAAATACGAAGAAAAGAGTAGATAGCAGATTAAAGTCACACCCTTTCCTTCGAAGTATTTTCTTAAATTTTAGGATTATTTAGCATCAAAAATGTCAAACACCAAGTGGAAATCTTATTTTTTTAAAACCTCCGATGCATTGAGCATAAACGGCACACTGGTGAACAGCGTTTTCAAATACGAGCCTTAAAAGCAACGGCGTGGAAGAAATGTTTGCGACTTGCTCAAAGCGGAATTTGGTCTTGATTTTTACATTTTGTAGGCAAAGGTCTTTAGATCATAATGGTTTCCGGAATCGAATGTTTTTATATGTTAGCCTAAAGTTGAAGCTCACCTTCATTTTAATGTAGCATGCATTGCGCTCAATGCATGCTAAACGTTGACTGTTAATAACGATATGATTATTTAGTAATGCATTGATATTCTACCACATCAGTGTTTTTTCTTTTTCGACTCTATGACGACATGAGATTAAACTGCACACTGTAATGTGCAGCTAATGAGGCTTTTTGAAGAATTAAACTAAGCCATGGTATTACCTTTGAATCGTTCAGCTTACATTAGCTGGTTTTATAAGTTTTATTAGGCTGACGTTTTGACATCTTCGTCTTCCCCTAGCCGGTAATCCAAGTCGATGGTCTACACTCTTCATCTTCTCGATGCGGTGTGTTTGTCGTTGTACCGAGACGGATCCTCTTCAGTGGTATCGCTCGAATAAGACCTCTCCTGGTGATGTTCTTCTTTAGAGGACGATTTTTGACTGGTTGTCGACTGATAATGATTTTTTTTCATGTCGACAGTCATGCCTATGACAGTCGGTATTACAATAGCTATTACAATAGCGAAATAATACTGTTATTAAACCGACTTCCAAACTGATGGATTGTCGACATGAAATAATTCATTATCAGTCGACAGTCAATCAACAACCGCCCTCTAAAGAAGGGCATCGCCAGGAGAGGTTGCCTTATTCGAACAGTGCTCCATTGAAAAAGATTCGACTCGACACGACAACGAAGACCCCATATAGAGAATACGAACGACTGCGGGCCCAGCGACTCAGATCATCAAAGGCAACAAAAGCGAAAAAAAATGAATACGTCGACAGCTTATCGGAATAAAAAATTATGTAAGGACCTCGTGTAAGTTGAACGATTCTAAGAGGCATATTCATTACTCAAGCCTAGGTTACGTGAATGTCGGTTTAGTACCACTAAGCTATTGTAGTTCCATTTTTTTCGGTTTCCCTCTGCCATTTTTCTCATTTCTGCGGTTTTTTTATTTTTTGCAGGTTATAATTAATGGCTTCTATATGAGCACTGGATGGTGAAATTAATTTCTGTTGCTTAACGGTATACTCTTTGTACTATGTCACCTCTATTTTTTACCATTCTTCGTCAATTGTACATCGAGTGTGTCGACAGTTCTTTTGTACCCACAATGCAATGACCCATCTGTTCTGCAATTATCGTTGATGAGACTGAAGACCATTGCCAACGACGATGCGCAGATACTAGCTGACCCTTGGGTTACCGTAATACATCTGAATTACAAGCACCCCACTGCGAACGACCACGCCTACGGTGTAGACGTCGGACTACCGCTGAACGCCCTTCAGAAGTCACCAAGGTCACCACTACCGGTGCGCTGAATTCACTTTTTATTCACTGTATTTAGCATTATTAGTATTGATATGGTTACGGACTCGGTAATGTTATCAGATTGTTTTTGGATGAAAGTCTTTCCGGAAAAATCCTTATTCGACTTTCAAGAACATAGACATAACACTTGCTTTGATTAATAGTTAGATTTAGAGAGCTCTGATGAGCTGGACGATTGTACGCATGAGTCCTCTCTTTGTAAAGAAATATTAGAAATTCTCTGATTATGTGAGCTTTCATCACTGACTGCTGTACTCGTATAATGAACGTAGGAAAACATTTTCTCCTGAAGGTAGGCTGGTGATCTAGACTAAAGACTTTACCTATAAACTAAAAAAGGAAAAATTCAAACGCAGAAAACAGCGCTAGTCAGGGATAGAAGGATTTTTTTAATATGATTAATAGTAAGTTGTCTCCTTTCATTTTTTGACTCATCACATCACACTACTCTCAAATGTTTCCATCATTTCCGTTGTTCTTATTTCCTAAAATTTACCAGGTCAATAACATTGGTTGTAAAGGTCC
The DNA here is from genome assembly GCA_018806985.1 of Angiostrongylus vasorum. Classification (NCBI taxonomy): domain Eukaryota; kingdom Metazoa; phylum Nematoda; class Chromadorea; order Rhabditida; family Metastrongylidae; genus Angiostrongylus; species Angiostrongylus vasorum. The sequence goes on from JADANN010000466.1 coordinate 1,425,938, forward strand.
CAACACCACTAACTCCTTTTGCAACGTATAATTTGTCAACGAAAGAGGAAAATGGGTTCAAATAGATTAGCTTACTTAGTAGAAGGGAATAAGAAGCGGCCAACCACATTGTCCCATTACATCCCGAGATTTTCTAGTGCCTGCTTTTTTGTGTCTGCTTTCATCTACGAATTAAACAAAATCGCTTAAATAGATGAATAGGGAACAATCAATGCGTTGACAATAAGTGGAGATGATGCGAATTGAAGGTGAGAATGCAGTTGTAGTTCGGACGGCGTACTCACTTTAGGTTCTGGAACGATTGCCAATACGATATCAACAACGTTGAGAACACCGTCACAAAGTAGATTTTCATCGCTTCGATTTTTGAGGTGTTCTCTATCCGAAGCTTTAAAGGTGAATCATATAAGCTCGTAAATCATTCTCAGAGTATCAAATACCTCTTGTGCTCTAGATAGAGGGGTTACACTTATTTGAACACTGTTGAGTTAAGACTGTGATGTTCAAATAAAAAGGTAACACTTAGAAAAAGATATTAGATGTGAAAATATTTGTCTTGTAAATGCGATGGGAAGTCCATAACAGTATTACCTAAACCCTAAACGTTCTATAAGTTATCATTTTTATTGGAAATGAGCATCTAACCATTTACATCTGCTGTTTCGTCCGAGGTGACCGTTCACTTTTTTCACAAATGTACACAAAACTCAATTGCACGACTAATTTGTGAGGTTATAAGACCACGGGGTCGAATAAAGTTCGGATCATAGCAACCCTCGAAAGCCGGCGAAAACCTGAATTTATAGGCTCAAATATTCGTATCGTTGTTAAGAATGAGTGACATCTGCTGAGGTGTCATCTGCTTACGAATGCTCTGAATAGCGCACGGTTTGATAAACAGCAAACCAGTGGAACTGCTAATGACTCTCATTCGTTTCCGCTAGACACATCAGTGCTTCACCTGTGCGGTAATGTTTCACTTTCAATACTCTGACGGTTTCAAGATTGTTGTTAAGATGATCTTTGTTTAAACCTTTGTTATGTAACAGGTAGGTTTGAAGTTGTTGTACGAGAAAGATATCCGATTTGAACCACGCTGCTTTCCAGCACTTTTTTTAGAATTTTAAATGACTCAGTTTGTTTCGAGAGTAAAAAGAAAAGCGTAACTCAAGAATTATAATACATTATATTCGACTACCTTCGATCTTATAGTCACAAACCGTTTCGTAACCTATGCGACACCTCACCTTCAAAAGGAAAGCATCGTAGACCAGTGAAGGATCTCGTGGGTTGCCCAAAAAGAGGCAAAAAAGGGGGTGGCCAAAATGAAGTTCAAAACTACCGTCCCATATGCTTATTGAGCGTGCTTTACAAATTCTTCACCAACTTTGTAATGCTAAGAACTTTAGGCGAAGCGTAGCCAAATGGGAAAGAAGGATTCCGACATGATTCTGATGCGTGGACCACATTCAAACTGTACGTAATGTAATAGACATCTCGAAGGATTTTCCCCACGCCGCTTCGCTGGAATAATAGAGTTGTTGAACCACTTAAAGGATTGTGCGCTACCCAAGGAGCACTTATACGATGTCTTCTAAAAATATAATCGTACACGCAGCATCCGATTGCGTTCTTTATTTTACATCTTCGAAAGTTCCCCATAACGATCCTCGAAAACAAGCATTGTAAACGAAACCTAGATCGGCCTATCATGTAATGAGAAAGGATAATGGAAAGTGGGCGAAGAAAACATGAACTGTGAAGTGGACTCCAAATATGGTCGACGTCTTCGTGGCTTAGTCAATCAGCTGCACTCGAGATTGAAAGGATTTACGAATGCTACAAAGTGGGGCTCGCTTGGGTCCCCATGCTTCAAGAGAGCCAACACCATCGGAGTTCAAAAAAACGAATGAAAAATGCACTACGGCTCGCACCACTGATGAGAGCATTAATGATCTTTAACACCAATTTTTTCCACATAGTTCAGTGTTCAAAGAGATCTTTTGTTAAATCGTATGCTCTGCTCCTACTCCTGCCCTGCATTTAGTGTTTAACACTTTGGTGAAGGTGTTTGGCGGTCACTGAGTGTAGATGTGTAAGAAGAATTTCTCCAAGTTGCTAGTAGATGCATTGCTTACTCGACTTTTGTTTAAAGTTTCTGTATCCCATTACGGCAAAATTCCATTGTTTTAGAGTCCTCTGATCTTCTAAACGTACTTTTAACAGGTGTTGGGCTATTGAAGGCTTTCACCACAGTTAGTTGATAAAGGTGTTTGAAAAGTGGTAGTCAGTTGGCGAGATGTCTGGTGAGCATGTGTAATGAAGGAAAGTTGCGCATCTCAATACCAGCAACATTTATAAACGTTCGTCATGCAATATATGTTTGGTCGTTGTTGTACTACAGAAAAGCTACTTTTGGATTTATCAGTGTTGGTCTCAAACCAAGTTGTTTTTTCTGCATTCTCTTTACTTCTTGGTAATAATGCTCTACCTTTAACATTCCTTTGAGGTGAAATAGTTTTCCCAGGCGTTACAATGTTCCATGGTGGTAAAAATTATGCACAGTGCCATTTATTTGTCCCAGGATTCACTTGACTTGCATATCACAGCGCTATAGAGAAACGGATCGTTTTAATAGAGTGGAATAGAGCATAACAACATTCGGAACGACAATCCGTTTGCAATGTGTTCAATTCATGCGGCATCTACTTGTCTTTTTCTATGACTGTTAAACTCATTTGAGGTGCTAGAAAACTGCTTTCTTACTTTAGCGTGGTTTTTCTGAAAAAATTTTAAATCGTTATACGTAGATTTACTTCAAATAACTTTTTCAAGTGGTCGTCACCGATCATCCTTAACGTCAAGGATCTAATAGCAACCACGAACCTTTTAAAGCCAAGTTGGCACCGTACATCCGTTAACCGTTCCTTGGTCAAGTCCAATGTTATTATTGGATCCCGCTTGTGCAACTTTAGCTCCTTTTTTTCATCGCATGGAAAAAAATGACTCCCAGTTGAATCTTTTTACCTTGCCCACACCCCCTTTATCTCAATGCCCCTAAACTAAATACATTTTTTCCGTAACTATACCACAGTAACGCGAAGATATGGAATTCCCGCTTTCTGCGAGTGTGCGACGTGGACATAAAGGCATAGAACTTTCTAGAAGCAAAGTGTCAAGATTTCAAAAGACGAACTTGAGATCCTTTTCCAAACAACTTTATATTTAACTCCCACGTCCGACTTTCTATTAACCTCGGCATTGATCAAGTAATTCTTCGTATTCTTGTTGAGCAAACACGAGGTGTTATTTTTTATTCTTTATTCACGAACAAGCTGACGTTTCGGCGGGTTTTGCCTTCCTCAGAGCCTGGAAAGGTCAAGTTGACAGCAATCTATTCGGCCAAATACCTCCATAACCAAACAGAGAAAACGCTGAAACCAAGATTTCAATCACATTGAACACAGCTTTGCACACTCACCGCTTTCTATGAGGCTTCCACTGAGTATGTCGCGTGGAGACCAACCGCACAGAGTTCACATGGAAGCGTAATATGCTCCCTCCCATCAAAATAACAGCCTTATATATTGCCCAATATCACGCGTGATAATGAGGCATTCTTCCCTGCGGTTCATTTTCGGATTTCTGGAATTAGTCCAGAACGCCTCGAGAGTTTTGTGCGCTTGTGTTCTCGATTCCTGCGCGAGGATCGTGACACGTACTTCAAAGTCCTCCCCGCTATGTCTCTGAGTCTTATGCGTGCCTAGTGGGGTATTTGGTTTACGTTTGCCGGCTAGGTGTTCTTTTATGCGGACACAGAGGGGTCTGCCCGTTTCGCCAACGTATTCGTCTCCGTACGTCTTACAGGAGATCAGATAAACTGTACGCGTGCTCATGCAATCACCGTCTCTACCATTAGGGCAAACTATGCAATTTTGCGTTGCACATAGACGGTCATATAGGCGGTTACGAACTAGTTGGCGCCTAAGATTACTCGGTGGCATTTCAACTACGTTTACCGAATTCTCTGGATCCCGCCCTTCTTAAACTCTCGATCGTTCTGAGAAACTCTCGAGGCGTTCTGGATTAATTCTAGAAATCCGAAAATGAACCGCAGGGAAGAATGCCTCATTATCACGCGTGATATTGGGCAGTATATAAGGCTGTTATTTTGATGGGAGGGGGCATATTACGCTTCCATGTGAACTCTGTGCGGTTGGTCTCCACGCGACATACTCAGTGGAAGCCTCATAGAAAGCGGTGAGTGTGCAAAGCTGTGTTCAGTGTGATTGGAATCTTGGTTCAGCGTTTTCTCTGTTTGGTTATGGAGGTGTTTGGCCGAATACATTGCTGTCAACATGACCTTTCCAGGCTCTGAGGAAGGCGAAATCCGCCGAAACGTCAGCTTGTTCGTGAATAAAGAATAAAAAAATAACACCTCGTGTCTGCTCAACAAGAATACGAAGAATTTATATTTAACGTCTGATTCCCACTTCTTGGGCGCGTCAAGCACAGCTGTTCGAGATGGCCTACAATACACATGTCTTGGTTTCAATTCCACACGTCGTGTCGAACAAATCGTCCATCTTCGAAATTCTATTCGTTCACGACCCTGAAGCGTTGCCAATGAAGCATGAAAGCACGCGTAACCATACAATGGAATTGGTCTTTTTGTGTGACTAAAGAAGGCTGTTTTCGATGAACCCCTCATAAATTTACGGTTTTTCTTGACTGATCAAACACGAGGTGGGTAGGATTTATTAGCACACAATAGCTGATGTTTCGGGGGTTTCGCCTTGTTCAGAGCCTGGAAAAGGTGAAATTGGCATGCGGTCTACTCAGCCGAACACTTTCATGAACTCATCAGATAAGGCGTAAAAAAAACATAAATTTGCATCCGCATAACAGACAGCTTCTTTTAAACACCCATCGTTTTATTCTTTGTGAGTATTCCAGTTAATTGGTGGAGAGCAGCCGCATCAGAGTAATTCCTGGGCAAGGGAGTGTTCTTGGGTCAGGTCAGAGAATGAGCCTGAGGTATGGTGTGAGCTCACAGGTGACCACAAGACGTTCCTCCTTGCTGTTCATTTTGGATTTTTGGAATTAATCAAAAACAATTTAAGGGTTTTACACGCCTATGTTCTGGATTTCTATGGTAGGATAGTGACTTTTAGTTCAAAATCTCTGTTATGTTTCTGTGTCCTATGCGCACCTGAAGGAGTGGGAGTGTTTGGTTCCACTTTAGAGTTACCGACTACAAGCGGACGTAGAGTGTTCTACCCGTTTAGCCAAAGTATTCATCCCCACACGCTTTACAAGAGATTAGGTACACCGTACCCGAACTTATGCAATCACCGTCTCTACCGTTAGGGGCAATTACGCAACTTTTCGTTATACACAGATGGTCATATAGGCGGTTACGAACTAGCTGGCGCTTTAGGCTGAAATCCGTCTTCCTTGATAAATTGTTTCTTGCTTTTTCGGTGCTGTGCTTTTCGGCTGCCACAGTTTTTTTACACGTCTAAAACGTTGTCCACAACGCGTACCGTGACCACCGCTGAACTGATCATCTTCTTGCTCTTCACCGGTCTAGGGCATTTGCCGCGTCTACATTAAAATCGAAGCATTATGCCCAGCATTACGTAATCTTTCATCACGGGTGATAACGTATCACGTGCCGTTGCGTGGGATTCCGAATAGGTAAAGAGTTCTAGATTTTTCATCAGTGCCTTAGCTTCTATTTTTTCACCAAAACTATCTGGAATCTTCTCATCTTTGAATATTTTAATCTATTGGTAAATCATTCGCTGCTACCTTCTGTGGTAAATGTCCCGGTTTGCCATTTGCTCATTTCAGCCAACCTCCCACAGTTCTGATTACAATTTTTTTCTTGCCATGATTTCACTTTTTGTATTTAGGCTCGTTGAAACAAAGCCTCCATTCAATGACAAGACTCTCCTTACATGCATCGATAATATCTCAAGCAGCAGCTTAAGGACTATGCCTGCTTTTATGTAAATTTGCACCTAAAAACTATATGTGAACCTCACACTGATTAATGAAAAAGTCGATTTACATATAATTGGTGATGACGAATTTGACATATAATTGATGATGACGAGCCTAATGAATATGATGACGAGCCTAATGAATATACGGTCAATGTCAAGTATTTTACGGTTGCTGACATGGATACCACACTACTGAGAAAGCACATTGTCAATCGGTTTAAGTAAACGACGATAACAAACGTTCTGTTGTTCAGTGGGGATTGAAGAATGTGACAATACTATCTAGCATTAACGTCTACTAACGGTTGGTAGGAAAATGTCCTGATTTGTAGGAGAACACTTAGAAACAAATTTCTTTGATTAGAACTATTCACCTCGTGCTGATTCTCTTCGAAATTTTTCAACGCAACCAAGAAGTTACTAGGTTTTTTTACGTGATCAAATCCACTATTTCAGTTAGTGAAGCGTATAAGGAAGCGCTCTTTCCTGCTGAAAAACTATTTCAGAAATAAACAAATTCTTTAGTCATGAAGTCTTGCTTATGCTCAATTCAATGGCGTGTTTCAGATGAAATTGACCCCCACGGCGACATGAGTTGCTTTCGGTGTATCTGCTTGGCTTCGGCACATTGTTCATGTATCTCGGTTACCACACACAGTCCTTCATCTGCGAATCTGTCATACATTCAGTGCATCTAGAAGATCCGCAAAGAATTTCTGCATACGCTGGATATTACGGGTAAGCTTTTACATAAAATGTGAACCCACAACGTAGAAACATAATAGAAATAATATCACAGATTATGAGATATGTGCAAAATTCGGTACCTCAGCTGGGCTTGAAACGATCACTCCATTTCGGTGCTCACGTACTATCCATCACACCAACCAAGGAATTTGCCTTGCCTTTCTCTCAGCCACGTCTTTGGTCTATCGGTGCTGTAAGCAATCACCCAAAGCTTCTATGGTTCAAAATATCGAAGATCAGGTGGGCCGGACACGTAATGCGTATGGATGAAGAGTGATGGATAAGAGCCATTCCCGACTGGATTCGCCGTGATGTTAAACGGACATCAAGAAAACCACCGACCCGATGGTCAGAGTTTTTCACGAAAACCCGAAAAGAATGATATGATACTCAACGAGTCCCTTGAGCTAGTAGAACCTACGAGGCTGCTCTTGCGCGCGACAGGGAGAAATGGAAGATTTACTGGCGCTCTGTCGAATCACTCGACGATCAACACGACGACGGGCAACAGGTGACAGCTGGCCTGAAACTCCCATAAAGTGTTTACATTAGAAACTTTACAGACAAGTTAATTAAAATGCAGGAAAAACGTCAAATTTGAGCGTTTAATGAATGCAAAAGACAACTGTTTGAAGTAAATACTTTCAGTCAGGCTGTCCACTACACAGCATTTGCTGTCTCTAGTCTTTTCACCGCTTCGCTTCACCATTACCTCACCTCAAAGTGGATTCTAGTCCTTTCCACCATTCTTTTCGCCGTATATCATCTGGGGTTTTTCTATATCAACTCCTTCTATTTCTATGGTTCACAGGTCGTGATGGGGATTGCATACTCATGTGAGTAATAGTTTTGTTAATGTGGAAAAACTTTTAATTTCTTTCTCTAACTTCTCGTTGAGTTTTTATCTGTTATAGGATAGTTTCTCTGTTTGTTAGTTATTTGAAAACATAAGTAGATTGATACGTGACAGGTAATCTTCAGTGTATAACAATGGGGAAGGCGCATTTCTGGCTGAACACTCATCAAGAAGAACTGTGGAGTCGAACACTGGAATTGAAACCGCTGTAGGACATACAAGGTCATTCGAGCTTAGCAAGTTACAGAACATTGTGATATATGCTGTTATAAAACAAACTTTACGATTATCACTTCAAAATGCTGTACTTGTGTTTTAGCATGCTAGTAGGGAGGCCTTGCATTACTGCTGATTTTCAATATCTGTCCTGATGAACAATCTGAGGTGTCTAATTTCCGCTCATTTTCCGACAGTCAAATCAAGGTGGGATGCGAAAGCTTTGAGATGTCATAGTAAGGTACTCAATGCATATAAATACAATCGAAAAAAAAAGTAGGAAAACCTCTTTAAGAATGTTGCACCTCACTTTCATCTAGGATAAACAGATAAGCCTCAAAATTTGTAACAATCAAGCTAGCCTAATTTATCAAAGCCTGTTTACTTACTTGCATACTTGGATGGCCCGTCCTCACTAGTTGTGCGTACCCCGGCACAGTCTCTATTTTTTTCGGAGAATTGCTGGTTTAGTCATTGTGGTTCGCTGGCATCCTGAGGTCAGCCTGGCCAAAGTCTGCCCCAGTCGTCACCATCACGAGCAGTCGCCGCCCTCGTGGATCAGAGAGAGATTTGCCGCAGTTTGATACCAGGATGGTAGTGGATCTTGGTATTGGTTTACTCTTGGCTGGGCTTCCTGATGGAAAGGTCGGACTCGTTTTCAGTTTGGGAGACCCTGCTTGAGGAACGGAACCCCTCGCTATAAATCGCAGCCCAACACCCAGGAACGCCTCCGAGTCACAGTGAGGCGTAAATCCATTGGGAGGATCAAAGCTTATCATCTTGTATAATTCGATAATTCGTGTTCACTGGTTATGCAGATCTCAGTCTGATTCGGATTCATTTGGTACCTTCTTGGTCGTCATTCGCTGAAGCGAGCACCCTCGCCAATGGACATTTGGTAGTTGGCAAGCACCGATGATTTTTATCCCAGGATTTACATCTACGTTTTGCACATACACCCCACTGAAACTGTTTTTGAGCTTCAGAGGCGCGAAAGATGGTACGCAGGCATAGGTGAGGTGTGGTTGTTAGTCACTGTGTCGATTTTACAGTTTAGTGTTAGCAGAATTACGAATTAAAGAGTGTGAGTGCACCAACATAACCCAACAGTTGAATGGTAGGAAAAAGTCGACATAAAACTAGCTGTCAGAAAGGCGGAACGAAGGACCCTCATGGTGTGGTGGTAAACACGTTAGCCCCAGAAGGGGTAATTGCGTGTTCGATCCCCACCGCGGACACCTGCGGTCCCTTTTCCAAATGTCTTAGCATCATTGTAGCGAGTGACAGTTCGTTTAGAAGGTCCGCAGACGAGTTACTAAGTTCTGAATAGCTTCCGAATGTAACTATGTCATCATGCTACCATGTTGGTTGCTGTTTCACGAGTCCTACCACGTAAGCTTGAGTAAAACTTTTTTAAATGATTGATTCCATGTCATAAAATTGTGAGGACTCTATATATTTCTCTTGTGAGTTTCTTTCGATGTGTTTTTCTCTTGTGCCGATCTGCGTTTTCCTGCTATGCAGGAGCAGTAGTTCTCCGCATCGAGTTTACTATGGTAGTCCACGACTCTCCTCCCTGTCAAGAGGTAGTGCTTTCAGAGAACAAAACGTATTGAGAAGTGCCCAACAAAACGGTTTTCTTTTCTATTTCGATTTTTTTGTCCTGAACCTCCGCCATGCATTTCTCTCTAGTGCCCTTTCCTGTTTTGGTGCTGTCATCTTCTACGGAATGTTTTCCTTTTTTTATAACGAATTTTTCATTCCGTTTCACTTTTTTCGAAAAAGACCATGGGCTGCGTGTAGTTTGAAGTTTCCGACTAACCTGGCTCATATTTAATAAGATTTAGTGAGATTTAATCTCTCCAGGGATAATAAGAAAACACCTAACTCATTCCCTGACTAAGGCTACGAACTGCCTTGCCAGAAGAACGGCGCGATGGCCATGACATATCAAAACTATAGCATAGAGCTCCATATAAATAATCAAAGAGTGAATATGGTTCCGGAAATACTTGACAACAGTCACAACAGTCAGACAATGGTCGTTTCAGGCGATTTACGGCACGTTCTTTGGTCTCTCTGTAATATCAGTGGTTATATTCGCTTTACTTCCAACAAGGCAGTACGACAGTATTGCCAGTAATTCGCCACGGGTCATTCCGAGCTTTAAAAAATCACTTCGGTTAGTTACGTAGGAAAAAAATTGAAACCTGTTTTGACTCTCAGGAAAGCTATTCTCAATGACCTTTGCAAATATTCACTACTGCCTGGAAGTCTACCTAAAAAGAAGAATTCGAGCCAAAAATAAACGGTGATTTAAAAAAATGGTTAAGTGGAGTTTTGCATACCGTATTCGTCGCTTTCGCACGCCAGAACTCAAAGCACCACTTGCTCGAGTGGTACCTATAGAAACATACTTTTAACATAAGCGCCTTCTATTTTATCGTTATTGGCTAGAAAAATGCCACCGGTAGTTCAAGAGAGTCTACCGTGGCATCGATTGTTCTCTTAACTAAGTGAAGGCAAACGTCTTCTGAGCTTCGGTGACCACTCAGTGAGGCAGGGAGTGACGAACACATCACTATAGATTACAGTTTGACATCTAAGAACACATCCCAATATAGAAGAAAGCAAATTTAAATGCTCATTTTTTATGCAAGTATAAACAAATAAATATGTATGCATGTATGGACTAAATCTCTATAGAAAATGAGGTTCGACCATATTCATCTATGTCACAACGATGCTGAGACATGAGTAAAACTCTGGATCTCAGGTGGGCTGCGAATCCGCGAACACTCTTACCGAGGGCTTACGCGCTATCGACCACAGCAACCAATGTCCTTGCTTTGATTGATTTCTGATAGCACCGAGAGAGTGAAAACGTTGCTGAGAGGAAGGCCAAGGAACGTCATTGGTTGGTGTGGTGGATAGCGGGTGAGCTCCCGGGAAGGGTAATTGTCGGTTCGATGTCCATCTAAGGTTCCGAGTTTTGCTCATTTCTCACCATCCTTGTAATTGTATCTCACGTGGTACCCTACCACAAGACGTATTCATCTATGGTCGCCTTCCTGACGCTAACAATTTGTTTGCTTGAATTGCTAAATAAGTAACAGCGTGTAATGTGCGCAAATATGATAACTGAGTTGTATGGGTAAGGAAGAGTAGGAAATAAAATTGTGTTCGACTAACTACGTTGTAAAAAGCCGACAGCTAATGCTATATTCTAGAAAAAAGTAATTTTCAGTGTCGCTTGCTAAGACGTCGATTCATACAAACATGGTTCTTTTATTCTTCACCTTCTTTTACATGGGAGTTCTCGTCTCATTCGTTCTCGGCATTTACCCAACCACCATATCATTTACCGCTTCCTTTGCTAGTGACGCCAACGTAGTCGCCCTTTACAGCACATTGGCCGGATTGGCTGAGTTCTCCGGTGAGTGATATGAATCTTGGTTCATTTTTTGATATGAATCTTCAATAGTTTCAGATTGAGAAAGTTCTTCTTTCGTTTTTAACAGTTCTTCGTATCTGCAAGCCCGATACTATAATACTTTCCAATTATACTGTAGAAGTTTATAGATTTAAAAAGAAACCGAGGTGTATAGATCGAAAGCACCACCCACCGGAACAGATCTTTACTGGACGGTCGATCGGTCATAGCCTACGTTCAAAAGCAGTTATTTGCTTATAAGCACCTCTTATAAAATCTTTAAAATCTTACGCGCCACTAATATGTTATATGATATGACTGTGTAAACATTACTGCAATATCACCGTTACAGTATAATCAATCGTTTTACTAAACTATCATTGGAGAACATCGTAGTTCAAAGGGCAGATGATTCAGCAATATGAAGCAGAGGGCAACACATAAAAGTGGAAGAGCTCTGCAGATGTCTATTAGGCAAAATGAGACATTGAAGCCATTAGCGGACCATCGATGTACTAGAAAAAGCAGACCATTTCCAGCTATACAATGTCATCTTATTTTACACGTCAAGAGCCTGAGCTACTCGACAGGAAAGACAGCAAGGAATCAAAGTATCACGAATAACGAAGCGAATGACATGAGAGATTGAAGGTGTATAAGTTAACTGTGGTCTACGCACTTTTTGACATTGGCGAATTCTTTGTTATTATCACAGCTTCCAAACTTCCTTCTTAATTTCTGAAAAGTTCCAATGAAAAAGGAGGTGCAACATAATAACTTATTGCTTTTCTGAACTCGGTCGTTTTTTTTTACTATAAGCCGTATGCTTTGTGCAACCTTGGAGGTAAATAAGGCGTAGCTCTCAACAGTGACAGTGCTTATTAGTGAAGGAGTTCATGAAGCCGTATTTGAGTGTGTTTAATGCGCAGCGGTCATTCATTTGCTATCTCAGTCTGATTGGAGAGTGGATCCTCACTTCATAACTCACCGTTTAGCGATCCATGAAGACGATCTCATACGGTAAGAAAGCGTTATTATTGACTGGGACTCTAATCGTCTTCCAGAATGTCCATCCACGTAGCTACACTGTGGCTTAAAGAACAGCTTATTCAATAAACAAAAAAGCCTTAACGTATATATCATGAAAACCGATAGTTGTTATATTCGTGTTGTCTACTTTAGGTGGAGTCTTTGTGCGTCCGCTCATTAAGCGATGTCATAGCTATAAACTGATTGTTACAATCGCACTGCACTTCTTCATTGTCGTCATTGCATTGGCACTCATCCAGTTGTCCGTACCAGAACGAGCTACCATTGAGCCAACTGACGGAAACGCTGTATGGTTTACGCCGAGGTACGTCATTGAGTCTCTAATAGAACTGAGTCTTTGTTCTTTAACATTTCCGACTAATCAGCCCTTAAACTACTAGGAAATTAGTTCAGCACTCCGATTTTTGAAAGATGGCATAGTCAAAGTAAAGACACCAGACACTGATGGAAGTATATTATTTACTAAATGTTCTCTACATCATATAACAGAAAACATGTAATGAGGTTCACACAGGAATGGGTTCTAGCAAAGAACAGTAAAGATGACAAAGAAGTTGATTGTAGGAACAACTACCGTATCAGTAGTAACAAGAAGAGGAGACGAACGCACTCTGAGTTGAGGTTGAATGGTTGAATATTCTTTACTCATTTGAGTTGAAGCCCTATCACACGAACCCCAAACTTGAGTCATCCATCCTTTGTGTCTCCTCAGAAGTCATTAATCAATGGTTTCTCAAACATACGTTAGCAGTGGCAAACTATGGGTGCATAATATTGTGTGGAAAAAGCGCAAGAAGGATAGAGCAGTAATATTTGGAGCGCCATCAGTCCATATATATCGTATAAAATAGGCAGATCCTACTAAAGTCCGAAATTCGGAATGACATGTCCAGTAGTCATAGTGGCCACTGTTAATGAAAAAGGAAGCACAGCAGGAATATGCAACCGGATAGATGTGCAAAATACCATGGAATATCTTTGGGGAATATAGTTTCCATGAGTAAAATATTCCACAACGATTTACTACAAAGGCAAAGAATTCGCAAATGTAGTGGTTTGAAGATGTACAGAATGTGGTTTATGAAATAAAGACTAGCCTCTATACGTAATAACCTTTTCGTAGTTTGGTTTCATCGTGGTACACTTTTTTAATGGAAAGTTGAGGTCCAAGATGCAGTTGGAGTTTGTTCCTCTGCACAATCACATGCAGCGAATTCGTTACCTTCGATAAATCGAATGCTTAATGAATAGTAGAACCTTGAGGTTTCCTATGAGGTGAAATTTCTTCTACCTCATAGAAAAGCTCAAGAGAGCAAGACACTTAATGAGACACATGTATGTAAGTCTTTCTATCTGGAATGTAGACGAAGTCGAACTATCGCATTTTTCGCATTCTTACGATGATTCAATCATAAACATTTCCATGAAAGCAGAAGAACGAACGAAGAAATAACAGGACCAGAACTAAATGTGAGTAGAGGTCATTGGATTATTTGAGCAAAATAACACTGTTCTCCATTGATTTAAAAAATAAGAAACACGTGATAGCACAGCAACCAGCATATTTGAGCGAAGATTCCTGTTGCATAAGTCTCAACCGAGAAAGGCATGTCATCGCAAAGAATTACCACTCAGGTGCTAAATATCGCATCGTTTTTCAAGAAGATTCTGTATCACTGAGTCGCTGAGGAAGATCTAACGGAAGCGCATGACCATTTTAAACATAACCATGGTATTCATGCCGTGAAGACCGGCAAAGCGCCACTTTTCCAACACCACAGGGAACACATTGCCAGTGGTGAGAAATATAAATCTACACTGGTGTGATCATATGTAAATTTTTGTAAAAATATTTTGTCGAAAATCTAGAAACTATTGTCAAAAATGCGGAACTGCACGATTCCATTCCCCTATGAGGTTCGCTCAGCGAAGAGACAGGGTAATTTCTATGAACAGACGAAACAGAATCACCCACTGATATCCGTCACAATCGTAATGACAGTGTGGGTATTTCTGCTAAAGAATCAAGAAGAACGTTAACAAAAAAAAAGAACGTTTCGACCAGTTTTTTAACCACAGTAGGCGTGCAACCCCTACAATTCTTGTGCGGAACACTGGTAAAAAAGCTGAAGAAAAACGCAGAGAAAAGGCCTCTGTGGCGCAGAGTGTGATGCGCGAGCCTCCGGAAAGGGAAATCGTGGTTCGATCTGGCCCGGGGTCCAAGTTTTGCGAATATCTCAGCATCCTTGTGGTTGATTTCGAATAACGCTGAGCCGTGGAAGATGTAGTAGGCAGTAAATAAAGAAGAAAACTGGTAACAAAGTTCTTCATAACTAGATATTTGGAACAAAAAAGCTTACGAAACAATGAAACGATCCCTCTTGCACATCTATCTATTTGGTTTGTCTGCAAAACTATTATTCTAATGAGGGAAGAATTATTGCACGACAAGTACACCGCATCAAAGTGTTGTGTGTTTCGAAGAAAATCTCCAACAACATCAATATACGCCACATCTTCTCACAGCCGTAGTTACATTCGAATCTAACCGCTTGTACGACTGACTCTCGCAATAGAATGTACAATGCGAAAGAACTGCTGACCTCAATGCCGCACATCAAAAAACATCATGTATGTAGAAATTTGGCCGTAGTTAATTAACAGGGATAGATCCTTTTTGCTTTTCTTACCTTTTTTTGAACTTATAGATCAATTCTAGTCGCACGATAACTTGTGTCTTCGGCTATCTGGTGGGTTTGGCGGACTTCACACTGACCATGACAAGGGTCGTTATCTGTCAGAAAGCTGTGCCACAGCATCGAATGGAAGTCTTCTCTCTAACTAGAATATACCAGGTGAATATAATTCATGCCA
Source organism: Angiostrongylus vasorum (assembly GCA_018806985.1). Lineage (NCBI taxonomy): Eukaryota > Metazoa > Nematoda > Chromadorea > Rhabditida > Metastrongylidae > Angiostrongylus > Angiostrongylus vasorum. The sequence continues at coordinate 1,441,125 of JADANN010000466.1, forward strand.
TAAATAGATGATTTTTGGAACTAGCCAAGAAAAAAGGGAAAAAAGCGACTAGGATTTTACTAAAACTAGTAGTTTATTGGAAAATTTTGCCACACTCTGTCAACATGTGCTATATTAATTTGTCTAAGAACTTTAATACACGAAGTAATGGTTTCTACCGAGGGATGATCGTCAGAGCTATCGTTGACATCGCGGAAAATATAGTGATTGGAAGGCATGATGTTTGTGAAGAAGGTTAGCTGCAGATGGGATTTCTTGTTCAAGCGTAGTTAATATGTTGTGTTCCCTAATGCACATCGAGCGGTATCACCTACGGTGCATACTTGCTTACACGTCGTACCATCCAGGATATAGCATGAGCCAGCCTCTGAAGCTCATTCAGTCCTTCAACAACATTTACAGGTGTTTCCGTTTTTGATCGACTAAACTCGACTTATGTAGCAGTTTGCAACTGCTTCAAAAACGATTCTTTAAGGGGACAGGAAAACAGAACTCCAAATGGGACTCGCGCCGCTCTATCAGTACCACTGAACGATATTATATTATCTAAAGAGCTGTACGATAGCCACACTTAGTCGTCAATTATTTTCAAATCAGTATTGAGGACGAACTTGAGGACTTAAATGATTAGCAGGTCTTTGTCTAAGAAGAAAACGATGAGTCGTATATGAAGACAACAGCAGCAAAAAGCACTTCAAAAGGCAGCTCAAAAAAGGAAGCAATTTAAAAAAAGCGCATTCGGGCTGGGATACCACGAACTCCCGCCATAATTTGGAAGTGGTGGCGGAGAAGTTCCACTCTGTTTTTTCCTTTCCACAATCCTCGATTCGGACTTTGAAATCTTCCGATAAAAACCTCTTCCAATTCTTTCAGAAATTCCAGTTGAGGTAAAAAGCAAGAAGTGGGGCTCAGTGCAACCCATAGAACATTATAGCCGACTTCCTTCTTGTCAAAGAAGAAAACTTTTGTATGTTTATTGAAATCGGAGTTACAACGTACCTTCAAGAAAAGATCTTGAGACCAGTGAACAATTTCGCGCACAGTCATTGTGCAAAAAAAGGGTGAATGGAAGGATCTCTTCAGCCCTTATTTAGTTGTTGAATGTGCCCTACAAGCCCACCTCTGCTGTCACGCCTAACAAGAAATTGGATGAAGCTTAACCAGCTGAGTGGAATTTACCACGTACCTCTCGTCCAAATTTTTGTCGATTGCGACCACTGACACGATGGTCAGAGTTCTTCGTGGAAACTTAGAGGGAAGATATGATGCTCAACGACTCTCTAGAGCAAGCAGAACCCACTGAGTTGCTCTTGTTCGCGACAGAGAGAATTGGAATATTTACTGGTGCCGACCCGAGGCACTCGACGATCAAAAAGACGACGGGTTATGTAGGTGATCGATGCAATTTACTTCCTACCGGCACTCGCCGAGAAGGAGTTGACATTTCACACACGAGGACTATAGCCAACTTCACCACGGTAATTTTGGAGCACCTTGCCAATACATCAGACTAGAGAAGCGGGTGCAACCTGTGTACACCAACTTGACAGATAGGTTTACTGTTGCAATAATTGTGAGACCGATGGAGGATATTTAACAAACCCTAGTTTTGGTAGCAATGTCTTCATCTTATTGAGAAGAACAAATGAAGCAGAGAGAATGATCAGTGAGGCAAACGAAACGGAGAAGAAGATATGAATAGAGATAATTGAGAATGATACCTAGTTCACGGGAAACACACGCTGATTTGAAAAAGATATTAATATAAATGGTTCTTTGACTAGGATGATCAAGTGCTCTGTGTACTCAAGCGTCCAGTTAACATGGGAAACTAACGATGAACTGTGCAGAAGAAAGTGATCAGCATGGAATTTTCAGAGAGACCATTGACCAACTAAGACACAGACAACTGCGCAAAGCATTAATAAAAAATCTTCCATATCGGTTAATTAGTACACGAGAAATACATGTACTTACAGCAACCTAATAAGTTGTTGCTTGGTTTAATGCTTAAAAATTCTCTATTTCTTTTTTTTCTGCAGTATCTCTGTTGGAACATAATTAGAGGAAAATCTGGCAATACCGCCTTTGGCTACTGTGTATAAGGAAACAAATCCTCGGCATTATCAAAAGCCATTAATGTGTGCATAGTGAGGGGCTTGGGGGTGAGCTGCAATACAGTGGTTCGATCGCGCGGCCCTGGCTCGCCAAGCCTTCGATCCTACCCATTGTCGGCAAATTGGCGCCAAACTTCTCTGGGAGGATAGCAGCATTGACTCGACAGATCAGTAGGTAACCGAGAGTCATAGTACAGCCAGATATACATTTATCCACCTTTACGATGCTTGAAGAAGCCGAATGGAGTGCCTCGGGGGAAACGATCAACGCTGAATGCATTATCTTTTATTGGAACTCTTCATCGTTCACATGGCCAATTTTGGAAGGAATGCTAAAGGTGTCATATTAGCGTGTCATATCAACGGACTCCAGATGTTGTATATGCTCATGTAAATATTAAAAAAATACAGGTCACGAATAAATTTTCACGTTTCAGTGTATAGCCTCGTGCATTGTTCTTTTTCTGTCACCGTACATGACAGTAACGACGTGGACGATCGTTCTATCGACCAGCCTTCTGATTGGCACCTCATGTCTTGTCGCGGTGGTGAGGAGAACGAACAACTCTGACGATGTTGTATCTCCCATAGAGGACATAGCTACGATGGAAAAGAGTAGCGGGATAGACAGCATCTAGAGTCAACTGGTGTGTCATTGCCTGCAACTTGTACGAGTGAAATGAAAGCTGATTTAATAGCATGGTATTTTTGCACAATTCGAAAGCTTCTGTGTTGATTTAGCATGCAAAGCAGCGTTATTAACAGCCTAATGTTAATACTGTTAGTTAGCATCGTATTTCACATGTACAGATGACATTCCTACCTCAGTTCACTTACATGAAGTTCTTAAGAAGACAATTCTCTTCAAAATCATCGCTGAATGAAATTCAGTAGTATTTGCACCTCTGTTTGAATCATGGATAGAACGTTGTTAATTCCGAATAGAGCAGCCACCTAGGTACTCCATTTCAATCTCTTGATTACCATTACTGTTCTTACATGACGGTAAGGGGACGGTAGTTTCACTAGTGTTTCAAGAACGTTAGATTCCAAATGACCAGAACCATTACTTTTTTAATTGTGGTCGAACCGATCCTGTTCTTCGTATGAAGTACGTTACTTGTTTTCCTTTGAACTATCCATTATTTCATCGTGTGTTATTGATTTATTTATTTGAGTGATGCAGCTTATGCAACTTACTAAATTACTTAAGCGATTTGAATTGCCCATTTTCTCTTTTGAGTAAAAGTTCTGAGCGTGTCTCCTCTCCGGAATTTGTTCATGTCTTTGTCCTGATATTTTTGTATCGTTGTTAACTGATCTGAATTTCTATGAATAAATAAGGTGTGGGTGAAAAATGTGTCGCTCTATAAAACTGTGACGAAATTTTTGGTAACATAAGTAGTTTTTTAAGAGATCGAATAGATCGAACCACTCATAAATGTCTGCAAAAATCGCTTCGAAGTTGGCATAAGGAGCGCTGCTTCGTTAACTTCACTGGTATACGCCATTTGCTTGAAACTGAGATGCCTAAGAACTTATTTTGCCTTCTACATCCTTCACTCCATCTTGACAACTGTTACGTGAATGAGGATCTGCGAATCCAGAGTGAGTCGTAGACGATGCATTTCTTGAAAGAATTTGGCGGTAAGTCAACAAACTGGTATTCTCGCTGGCACGGAATGCCATGAACAGTTGTTGAGGTGCGGGTGAGAGGCGAGAGCTTAAGATGAACATGTCGACTGACGAGGATAATGTGTAAGAAAGTATAGTAAGATAGTACGTCTGCAGGGAATTACCGCTGTAGGATAAAGAACCTCGCAATTCTCGATGGATATCTACGGATCCTAAGAATTTTTTATCCCAATCGATAAGATTCATTATGAGTCGCGAGATATGTTTGTTTATGTAGTCGACGTGGGTGGTTAATTTTGGACGAGCATGAAATGAAGCTAATACATGCAGTTGTTAATATGTTAAGAATAGTTGCAACTGACGTAGAAAGAATTTGAATAAACGCCATCAAAACTTAATCACACGAGATTTGCTTGATTTTAAGGAAAGTGATGGCCGATTTTGGTATCTACATTTCTGCTCTGAACCATTTTAAGGGTTATTTGTAGTAATTCCCACGACCGACTTTCGATTAACCTCGGCATTGATCAAGTAACTCTTTACATTCTTGTTGAGCAAACGCAAGGGGTTACTTCATTCTTACTATGGTAAAGCTACATCAAAAGAGGGGTTAGGCAAGGCGATACCATCTATCTCGTCAAAATTACTTAGCGCCACACTCAAGAACATCATGCGAACATTGGAGCAGGATAACAGGGAGTGTAAATCGATGGTCAGCAATTACACCATCACCGCTTTGCTGACCACATCGTCCTTATAACACCAAACATTAGCCAAGCGGAATGTATGATTGCCGACTTTGACAAAGTCTGTAGAAGGATTGGTCTTTGACTAAATCTCACAAAAACGATGTTTATGAGGAACGGATTAGTTTCGTATGCCCCATTTACGCTCAATGGAACGATTATCTCCCTAATGCTCCATTTATGTCTATCCACGTCGAGAAATCAGCATGCTGAACGACTTAGTTCCAGAGCTGAGCAGAAGGAAACGGGCGGTTTGAGGAGTTTTCAAGAGCATCGAGGACGTAGTGAAAAAGTACAAAGAACACCCTCTCCGTGCCCACCTTTTCCAGTCGACTGTACTTCCTGCCTTAACGTATGCATCAGAAACCTGGTCGCTGCGTAAGCAGGATGAATGATCACTCAGCGTTATTGAACGCGCAGTCAAAAGGACGATGCTAGGGCTATCCCGTTTTACACTACTAAGGGAAGTGATCCGAAGCCTCGACTTGCGTCAACGATCAAAAAATCAAAGATGCCGTTCTGTACGCCAAACAGTCGAAGATAAGGTGGGCCGGACACGTAATGCGTATGAGCGACAACCGATGGACAAGAGCCGTTAGTGACTGGATTCCTGGTAATGTGGAATGTTCAACGTACTGCAGGAAGACCACCGATTCAACGGTCAGAGTTCTTCACGAAAAGCCTAGAAGAAAGATATGATGCCCAACGAGTCCCTATAGCGAGCAGAACCCACTGGGTCACTCTTGCACGCGACAGGGGAAAAATGGAAGATTTACTAGCGCCCATTCGAGTCATATGACGATCTACGGGACTACAGGTGATATTGGTGATATAACTTCTCTATTTCACGAGGTCAGGATTTTTTTCCAGGGAACCACAATGGCTTAACCAGCAAATCTCCCGAAAAGTGGAGATTTTGCTGGGGGTAAACACAACCAGTGAGGACGGGCCATTCAAGTATTCAAGTAAGTAACTAGTCAATGAAAATATTTGCCATTCTTAAATTTCTCCATTATTCCACCTTCACAAGGCCATAGTACGTAGCGTTGCCGTGCCATATATTCCTGTTCTGACTCGTTTCTCCAGTTCTTGATAGATGACCCCAGCGATGCGCTGTCCTGTAATTCACGCGTGGTGGATTGAGAGAGAGAGTGAGAGAGAGAGAGAGAGAGAGAGAGAGAGAGAGAGAGAGAGAGGAGGGGGGATAAAAACTGGACGAATTCTGTTATAACAAGTACATTTTCTTTATACTGCAGGGCACCCCTGACCACTGCCCTACACGCGTCTCATGGATGAATGGTAAATCACAGTAAAACACAGAAAATAGCAAAATGCACGTGCTAGTTGGCCAGTGGATTAGGGAGTTGGTCGAATTTGTCCTTTGTCCGCCAAATGTACGTGGAATACTCGACTTTGTATGAAATGGGACTTTTTCACTAACTGCCGTGAACAACCTCGAGTTTGGGTTATACCAGTTTATAGCAATAACAACGGTACAATAATAATATGTGATGTGACGATATGTGGTTAGCTGGGTAATGAGAACAAGTGATACAATTGAAGGAAGCTAGGCGGACACTGGAGTTTGAGCACTGAGGAACTGAGGGACTGGATGAACACTGGACGAACGCTACGAACACTTCAAGACGAATGCCGCTGGGCTGCCTGTATTACTTCCGCAGTGAGTGGAGCTTTGCCACTAAAGATAGCGCCTAGAGAGAGGTTCTAAAGGTTCTTTCTACTGGCACAACCTGATAGGGCTACATGTGAACGGGCGCAGCTGCTCGTTCGGAAACTTCTTTGGGACGGCAAATGCTGGAAAGTACATTTAGCTGACTGCTGTTGATTCCCTTTCCCGTCACTTGCGAAGCAACTACATGAAATGGTCATTAGGGAGACAATTTAGAGACGAAGCAAAGCTAGATGTATAACGATTACAAGCAAAACAGTTATTGTAGAAGACATAAGATAACATAAAAATAGGAACTACTTAAGGAACAGTTACTATAATGTATGCATACTAGGGAGTTTGGAAAGTAATGTCGGATTTCAGTCTGTATCTTTAATGTGCGATATTTCAGCTCAATGTAAAGTTTAACAGCCGAAATGATAACGATTAGAATCCACAGATTTTTGCCAAGGAGAGATAAAGTTGCATAAATTTCAGGAGCTCCGAGTAGATGAAGCCGTTGAAGTCAGTTTCGGCCTCAGTTTAGTTTCTGAAATATTTCTTGTACAGGAAGTTGTACAGATACTTGAAGAAGTGGTAGCCGGCGAGTGACAGGTTTGGCGAGTATGGTGGAAATGGCAGCGTTTCGTAGCTCAGCTCTGCCAACCTCTACTGCGTCGGTAATGTGACGTGCTGCCTCGCGTTCGCGTGGAGGATTGGTCTCTTGGTGTTAACCAGTGAGGGTGCAGGTGTTGAAGTTTCATTCGCATTTCGTCGACTTTCTGGACATACTCCGCCTATTTGTTCTACCCGGATTTAGGGAAGCTGTGATGGATCAAACTAGCTGTGGATCACCAAACGGTCAACATATCCTTCTAGTGGTGCTATTTTGGCTTTGAGAACTGCTACAGAATGTCACTGCCGTCCAACCACTGAGCAAATCACCGCCAGTTATTATGAAGGATCCAGTTCTCGTTGCACATCTCGAGAAATAGATCGTTATTACTGCGCAGAAGCCCTGACGATACCATGAAAGGGGCTTCATTTACTGTCGTTTAATTCGCTGCACTAACTTGTCGAGCTTCTTCCACTTTCCGACTATCTTTAAATGCTGTGAAACATTTAGGACTTATGTGTTCTTGTAAAAGTTCTCTAGAATTTGTATATGTCTTTGCTTCCGTCAATGCGTTCAATTCATAGTCGTCAATAGCCGGAGTAACCTGGCTCATCTTCAACTCCAGGAACGAATTCGCCACAAGGATTCTAAGACATCAGCAAAACTTGGAAGCTCAAGTAGACTTAATGATTATAGGTATGGCCCATGAAAAACCCATTCTACAGTTCCATCAGAGAATCTAGAATTTTGTTGGTTGCAAGAATGATGCTTATATTAGTCAATTGCCATCAGCTGTTTGTTGAACGATTGTTGAGAAACTTTCAAACCACTCTAAAAAGACATATATAGCCGAGATGTAAAAAGTGAATTCGTATGCGATCAGGCTCCAATGAGAACAGCAGCAATTCGGCCATAGAAATGACTCCAGAAAGCTTTATAAACCATCTACATTACCCAACAAATAAAACTGTAACAATAACACCTGCATATGGACTATATGAAATATTGCAATTGAAAAAATATAGCGTCCAAGCCTTATTAAAAGAACCACCACTACTTTTAAGCCCTACTCTATCCACTGATTTAAGAAATCGGAAATTGTGTCAGTGTCCCATTTTTCGATGTTCAGAGTTTGCTTCGTGACGCCATTTGCATCCTGAAAATTTTAATGCTGGCATTCTTAAATCATTTGCACGATTGTAATGTTTAAATACGAGGTTATGATAAAATACCCTGTATAACCCTTCAAAATGGAATTCTAGAGCACAGGAAACCTAGCCAGTATACAAAAAAAGAATTAAACAGCAAAAGGGTTTGGAAATAATAATATCGCTTCGTAAAATGGTCCTGAACTATCAGAATAAAACCTTCAAATCATCTGAAAGCCTTAAGAAGGAACAAATTTACAGATAACAAATAGACGTGTGCGTGCTCGAAGGGGTGCTCACTGTGCGAATGATATTTAGGTTGATTTTAGCGTAAGATTAAGAGAACAATTTACTAAGTATTCTGCTCACCCACAGGACACTTCGAACCTCTCAAGAAAGCAAGATCCGCCGAAAATGCAACCATGGTCAAGTGGTTCTCAAATTTAAAACTTTCGCAAGAAGCAGTTAACACGTAAAAGGCTTCGCAAGGCAACCATGATTGTCACCATCATAAGGCTAGTGAAGACATAAGGCTAGTGAAGATAAGCAGTGAAAAGGACAAATAGTACCAAATATATTCTTCTTCTTCAACGAGTGGTACTCATTTGCAGTTCTGGCGCGATAGGGCGAATATCTCACTGCAGAGAGCTCTAGTTATTCAATGATAAAAGACTTTCCTAACATATGATTTTAGAGCCTATACCACTATGAGACGACGCGTACTTCTTTTTGGGAAAAGGGAGGGAGGGGGAGGAGGGGAGGAGGAAGGAGGGGGGATATAGCAAATCCATTTTGCGCGTCATAGAGAATTTGTTGAAGGAACTACAGATGATAAAGGTGATTACCAACGTCGCGCTGCTTCCGAAGAGCATCAGGAACATGCCAAACGATCAATGGTGATGTTAACAGAAAGTCGCAATTTTTAATACGTGGAAACACTCCCATCTGATGCAGAAGTTGTGAAACAATCGAACCTTCACACTGAAGAGAGCTAATAAAAAATACCAATCTTTATCGTTGGAGTAGGTAGCGCAGTTGTAATTAAGCCGCCCATCACGAGCAACGTATCGGTTCAACCCCGTCTAGTGCTCACCAGGTCTCTCGTTACTATGGGGCCGTGAAATCGCTACTAGACTTATCTAGGAACAGTTCGCTCCTTGTACGTACAAGTGGGAATGCTCAAGCGCAGCTACCCCCAGGTGTTAAGGGAGAATCGTCTCGATCACCATTCAACGCTTTTCATAACGAAAATGTAAAGCCGCATCCGATCCGAAGTCACAGGCTTGAAATGGATGGAGGAAGTAATAGAATACGCACAGTGGATTCAACGCGAATAGGAAACTCTAAGGACACCTTCCACTATGTCACAATCGAAACAAAAAGAAATGGGAAGAAGACGTGTTGGAACACAATTTTCACCTTACTTTTTGAAGTAACCTTGGTTTTCTCGATAGTACAGCATTCATGATAAAATGTTTAACAAAAAATACCTTTAAGATGATCTGCGGGCGGACTCCTCTAACATGACGAACACGTACTTTACCACCCCACTGAGAAGCCATATCTTCTCTTACAAAGCTAAAACGAATATTATTAGCCGTCACAAACATCATTAGCTCTATATCAAGATTTTGAAAGAAAATGAATAGAATAGATTCACAATCTTTCAAGATCTAGTGCTAGGTACAAGAATAAAGAAAACAGAAAAAGCTGTAACAATGGAAAGTAAACCACACCTTCAACTTGTGGAAAACGCCCAAGGTTACATTCACAGACCTCGATCTGAGCCATGGGATATTTCTAAAACATGTAAAAATCCTCACCACTTGTCCTGCTAAAAATCGCACAAAAAGTTACACTTAGATCAAAGACGACCAATGGTAACGAGGATAAGTAGAAAGAAGGAAATAAATGATTTGGAAGGGAAACGCTCTCTCAAACTTTCCTGGGAAGATGCAGTATCACCGAAGTAAGCGCCCCTCCACCTTCCTTTTTCACTATTCACTTCATTTCATTCTTAACGTTCACAGTTCCTAATGTTCTTTGTTCAAGCATCTAACTTTTTTTTTCCTTTTTAGGACTGTCCACATCTTCCAACTAACGTGCATTTTGCAGAAAACAGACTCTGACTCATCGATTGCAAGAAGCCTTAAAAACTACAAAAACTAGTAAAAGATGAAGAAAATATTAAGGCAAAAATCTTTTCCAAACTCATGAGGAATAGGATTAGCGAAGAGTCAGTTAAAAATTCTGAAGAATTTCAAGGATTTCCTGAAAATCTCCAAGATACGCAGAGAGTCCGGTGTTTCATAGTGTGATAAGACACTTGCAGCTAAAGCTGCATCTCCACAATCATCAGACCATCAACCGGTCCGATTACGGAACAATTCCGAAGGAGAAAAAGTGTAACGACTGCTCAGAAATTACTTTCAGTGGAAATCTCCTCTGATTTTCATCGATAAATATGTCAAAACTGCACCACAAAAGTGGATAAAAGGACAAAAGGATGAAATAAAAGAAGGAAAACTGCAGCATAACCCCAGTAGTATGAGTACTCCAAAAAGATAACCTGCGATAGAAGCTGGAAAACCTAAACATTACGGAAAAGAAATAAATTGACACTAACCTCATGTTCCAATTCCTTCTCCTTTGCACAACATGACATACAGTCGCTCATCAACATCTCCAGGTTATAACTACCAAGTTTTTCACATGAAGAACACTGAAACATCCAATCTAAGGAAGCAGGTTTGGAAACAGGAAAAGAAAGGTGGGAAAAACATGTGCGAATTTCTCTGAGTCTTTTCCGGTACTCGGAAGTCAAATTCCTAAGAAGGCAAACGATTGCTCAACTACCACCTCAAAAAAATCGAACGAACTCTCCAAAAAAAGTCTTCGAAGGAAAGGCTCACCTTCAGCGTTTCAGGAAGGAAGCCGTGGCTGCTGCATTCTTCCAGTGGAATTTTGTATTCTTCGATCTCTGCATAGCTCACAATAAAGAAAACGAAATTCAGCAACACCCGCATGTGAGAGAGTGTATAACTTGTGATGGAACTGACGAAGTTAATAAATAGCTGACTTATTAGTTTAAGGCAAATCAGAAGGCATAAAGTCACTAAGCTTCAAGACTATTCAGTTTGAACTCACAGTCGACGTAGACTTTCCGATGCTCTGCTTCTGGATTGGAGCGTTGTCGCTTTAGCGGAGCACAGTTTCTTAAGACAACCACGGAGGAATAACAAAACTACTTTCTATCGTTCCGTCTAATTCTCGCCTCTGGTTAGGTTTCTCCAAGGATTTTTACGAAAAACTTACTATATCTGTCAAACTGATGCGATAAGTACAATATTGCGACAGTGAGTAGGACGCTGTAATAGAATAGAGAGATATATGGGCAGGATCCGCTAGGTAATCTATGCAAAGCCACAAAAGTCGTGGAAATCACGACATTAGATGACCAAGAAAGGAAATATTATTGTAGTTTTCTTTAATAAGTTCAATTCTTCGGTCGGTAGAAGCACAACGGAGGACATTCATCACGATTCTTCGAGTGATGGTGATCAGAGGAAGTTTTTGTGGAATCAGTCAGTGGAGAAGCATCATTTCACTCACACTCATAAGGACCTCGTTGAGCCGTCAGCTCTTGGCCAATGGGAAGTGAAGCGTACGAACATTCAATAGGCTTCTATACGGGTTATAAGCAGAATAAATTGTTCAGGTGAAATATTTTGGATGAGATTTTTAAGTGTACTTGGATCATGTTCTCTACAACTTTGTTCGTAATGTTAACTTTTTACTTATTGCCTACCACAGTTTTTCACGTCAGGGTATTATGTGTTATACAACCACAATGATGCTGAGATATTTGCAAAGTCCGGACCGAAGGTGTCTGCGGTGTGGATCGAACACAGTATTACCCTTATAGTGGGCTAACGCGTTCACCACCGCACCACTCAGGTCCTTCGTTTTGTCTTTCTGTCATCTAGTTTTCTATCTACCAGTGCCATCAGCAATCAGCTGTTGTGTTTGTTCCCAATATTCATGCACAATCTCCCTGTTACAAATTCAGCTAATAATTTGGGGGAATAGTAGGCATGTATACGAGAAATTTTGACTAAGTTACCCTTAATAGTTATATTTAAGATTTAATTTTCAACTACATGGGGAAGATTAGCAGTTGGTAGAAAACAGAGCACGAACTACGAATTGCACCATCATTTTCGTTCCTTCTTAAGATCTTAGAGGAAGTGGAAATCAACCAACTGGTAAAACTGATAAAACAACTGATAGAAGTAAGCATATATTCACAGGAATCATATATAGAAGTCAGAATAACAGTCGCGCTACAAAATGACTATGGACCTTGTGTTTAAACAACACGTATTATTTCAATTAATCAGCTGTCATTCCATCTACAGCAACGCCTCTTCACAAGATCGATGAAAACTAGTAGTATGCAGAAGTTTTCGGAAACGTCTAGCTTTTCTAAGGGGAATATCATAGGTATGCGTGAGCATATCCAGTTCCCACGTTCAGCCTATTTCGGCGGTGAAAAAATCGAACAACAACAGGTCCGCACAGGGAAAGATCTGAACACCTGAAGAACGTTGCCCACCAGTACGCATAAAAACAGTTGCCCGGCTCTTCACATCTTGCTTGTCAAAATGCTAGGCACCTATTCAATGGAAGACCGGCAAGACTGTGTTATTGTTCAAGAAAGATGAATTCTGCAATATCGGCAACCATCGTTTAATTTGCTTGCTGTCTGTCGTCTGTAACTTCTTCACTCTGACTCATCCTAAATGGAATTGGCAGAACACTGGAAGACAGCCATGTGAGCAGGCAGGGATTCGCGAAGGATTCAGTACGATGGACCACATCCACATGATAACAAGACTCATTGAAGTATCTCAAGAGTACAAATGACCGTTCTGTCCCACTTTTTGTCGATTTAAGGAAAAACTTTAAGGCGGATGAGATAGAAGCAGTTATGGAAACCCTGGACAGCCAACGCGCCCATACGTAGACGGAGGCGGTCCAGGAATATCGGAGTGTTCGTGAGATGGGTTCGGATGTATCTAAGCAACTAAAGTGAGTGTTAGATTTACAAAACACATTATTCTAAGGGCTCGTTTACAGAGCTGGTGATGGAGTCCGACATTGAAATCTAAAGAGCAGGTGTTTTAATAGGTTGAAAACGATATATGTTCGTAATTCGAGTTTAAGTTGAGAAAGAACTTAGAACTTTCAACATTCTAGGAACGAGTGACACTTACATATGTCAGAATGAATTTGTTAGGAGTGGCCGGTATGACATCTATAGGTGTCATTTTCTTTCCAATAGATTATTTTGGTGGACAGAAATTTTTCTTCTACACTTCTTGTGATGAACCGGTAGCTTGTCCAACGCAGACGCTGTGGGAGGCGTTTTCCGTAGAAAGATGTCTTCTTAAAAATTTCTCACTCAATTTCTCATTGTACGGAGTTACTATTTTGTTGAAGAAAGTGTGCGGACCACAGAGTGTGGTCAGCGAAGATGAGCAGAAATGCCCATGCCTTGAAGAACTGGCAGGGCACTTAGTGTGCAGCATTATTTTTGATTAGGAATTAGTTGTTTTCGAATTTTCGTTAGCTATAATGAATTTCGGGTATTGTGTGGAATGAGAGGGTGTCAAAACGACAACGCAAAGATCGTAGCACTTTTCGCACAAATGCTGATAGCAGGATGATTCCAGACTATACGACTGTTTCTTCATACACAAGCGTTGCATATGCACTAAAAACATGGGAAGAACATGGAGCATACATAAGATAATAGAACCGAGGGAATTTATTCAAGACACAGAGAAAACCAATTAATAGAACGGAAAACGCAATAAAAGGGACGGGACTACATAAAACTGCTGGAGTGGCCGTTGTGACATCAATTGATGTCACAGTGAGCTTACTTACTTGATACTTGGACGGCCTGTCCTCATTAGTTGCGCAGGGCCGCAGTATAATCACCATTTTTCGGAGATTTGCTGGTTAAGCCACTGTGGTTCCCTGGAATCCCGAGGTCACCCTGGCCAAAGTCGGCCCCGCGTCGTCACCACTACAGCCAATCGCAGCCCTTGTGAATCAGAGGGAGATTTACCACTATGCGACTTTGATACCAGGACGGTGGTGGATCCTGGTACTTGTTTACTCTTAGCTAGGCTTCCTGCTGATGGAAACGCCAGACTCCTTCTCAGCTTAGGAGACCCTGCCGGCTGGGACGAATCCCCTGCTGTACATCGCAGTCCGACACCCAGGAACACCTCCCAGCCACGATGAGGCGGTAAACCGTTGGGAGGGCCACAGTGAGCTACAGAGAAAAATTAGGCATCACCCAGTCCGCAACGAATCCGAAACTGAGCGTCGTCCCGACAGTGTGGTAAAACTGTCGCTTGTGCCACATGGAATAACTGGTGAAAGCATCAGAGGAAGCGGTAAGTGTGAAGAAGCTGTTTCAAGTTTAGTGCGATTGAAAACGATGTATCGTGGCTTGTTGGTGAGCTGCGCAAGTGCTTGGCTTTCATTAGATTGCAGATAACTTGACCTTTCCATGTTTTGAAGAAGGCGAAATTCGTCGGAACCTTAGCTCGTCAAGAAAATAGCTTATTGTTTTTCGGTATTGGTGTTAACAGAAAGTCGGTCTTGGAAATTACCTTTAAATAAGAGAATAAATAATTTATGACGTGAAGGTAGCATTCGTCGGAGATTATAACCTGTGATCATTTCGCATAGTTATCTCGAGGTTTCCAAGATTGCGTACTTCAATTTACGATAGACCACTTCCAGTACTTCAAATCTAAATTTCGCCGTTTTTGAGATCACATGATGTAAGACAAGTAAGAGGGAAATGAATCTACGAAACACAAGACTTTTGGGTAAGTAACAATATTCACCAACATTGTACAAACGCTGAGCCAAGGCAAATGTCTCGAAGTGTGGCAATTTTCAATGAATGTCTCCGTCCTCTAATTCTAGATCCTTTCCATCACGGGTGATCAGTTGATATCTTTAGGGCAGCGATTGATGAAATTGTTGCTAGGCTTCCTTTGAGTGAAAAGTTGTTATAAGGTAGACTCCATATTAGCTACTCAAGGATCCTATAATGTAACTTTTCAAAACATCTTCGAGACTTCTGATACCGTTTATTGCAGTGATTCCTTCCTTTAACTTTGGCTAGCGGTACGTGTGGCTCAGTGGTCGGAGGCGCCCTGCAACACACACGGAGTCGATACTCGCGCCCATGGCCCACCAAGCCTTCCATCCCTCTGTGGTCGGCAACTTGGTACCAGACTTGTCTGGAATGATAGCAGCACTGGCTCGATACATCGGTAGGCCACCGCGAGTCATTGTAAGGGCCAGATTTGCATTCAGTCACCTCCGTACTATGCTTAATAAAGTCGAATCATGGCGCATCCCTCAAGCGATTGATCAACGCCAAGAGCTTTATCTTTGTTTATTAACTCTGGCTTGAAATCTTGCCAATCAAGTTGCATATAAAACTCTTGTCGTTGTTTCATTGACAAGCTGTCACGAAGTTAACAAAAACTTCATTCGGCTAACGTGTCCTCGGCTGCACCTTCTTTAAGACGAGTAAGTTACTTCATTCGAGCCACTGGGTTACTTCATTCCACTGGGTCTGAATCAATGCGATCACGAATTCCCACGTGGGAAGAAGAAACAGCTGTGAACAATCGACTCAGGTCAATCCAGTTTTGAAGAAAGCGAGGCGCCGTAACGTCAGCCGAGTAAAGTTTTTCATCAACCTCATTTTAGCGTATCAATGAAAAAAATACATGTCGATTAGTCTTATCGTTATTCTCAATCCGTCCTGAATTCCTGTATTAATTCGCGCTTATAATGGCAATATTAAGTAGCAGATAAAAGGATAAAAGGATAAAGCTCTCGGCGTTGATTAATCCGTGAGGGATGCGCCATGCATTCGACTTCATTAAGTATCGTTGGAGGTGATTGAATGCATATCTGGCCTTTATAACGACTCGCGGTGGCCTACCGATGTATCAAGCCAGTGTTGCGTTTCCTCCCAGACAAGTCTGGTACCAATTTGCCGACCCCGGAGAGATGGAAGGCTTGGTGGGCCACTGGAGCGGGGATCAATTCTATGTGTGTGTCGCAGTGGAGCCTCCAAGCATTTCCCTCATATTAGTTCTCTCATAACAAATATTACTCCTGGCTGCTTCCTTTACCACAAATAATACTGCTGCTTCTATTCTTTTTCCATCCTTTTTAACCTAAAGGTGTATGCCAGCAGTACGTATAACATTATAGGAACATAGCAGTCTAGCAATAATTCTGTCGAATGAAGAATGATTGAGATTGAGGTTATTCTTGCTTTATATTCCACTCCGTCTTCATATCTTTCGAGCCACGCGCTCACGTGTAGTGTTGTAATTTTTGGATTATCCGCTAGAGGCCCAGTTTTGGGCAAAGGTCAAGACAACGTGCTGGGGGTAATCAAATAGTGGTGTTACACATGACAGTTTATTTCAACAGCAGCTAACGAATACTTCTTTAGTAAGTTTTTGAGTTTTTAAACGCTTTCGTTTTTTTCCTCAAATTTTGCTAAGCGAGTGAACCTTTGTTAAAGCATCTTTCCTCGTTCTTCCTGTATCCTCTTTCATCCACAGTTGCTGCTAGTTTGGGTGTCTCCACAAGCAGTTTTGATCTTCAGCTTACTCTCACGTTTAGTCATAAGGATATTTCAAATATAGTGCGCCGGTGTCTACGGGCAAAATGATGAATATCATAGTTACAGCTATCACTTTAGAAGGTGAAGCTCGAACCACAAAAACTGTTATCTAAATAACAACCATGGCCACTATGCGATCTGTTCTCTACTTAATGTGAGAACTTGTGATAACTTTTTGTTCGTCAAATAAAATAAAACAGAATAAAATCTCTCGGCGTTGATCAATTTCTGACGCATGTGCCATGCATTCGACTTCATTATGTATCGTTGGAGGTGATTGAATGCATATATAGCCTTTATAATGACTCGTGGTGGCCTACCGATGCATTGAGCTCAAAGCGCTGATATCCTCCCAGACAAGTCTGTTACCAATTTGCCCGACCCCGAAGGGATGGAAGGCTTGGTGGGCCATGGGCGCAGGGATCCATTCCACGTGTGTGTCGCAGTAACGCCTCCAACCACTGCGCCACACGCGAGTTCGTGAAATAGATGAATAAATTAATGTGAGAATTTATTGAGTATCGCTGGTATTCTTAGATATAAAGAACGTAATGGCTCACACTTTCGCGACTTTTGTGCTTAATTCAACAAAATATTTATTGCCAAGTAAGTACAGTGATTAATTTCTTAAACAGTTTCGTCTTTCTCGGTTTCTTTCGACTTAATCATTATTAGCTTCTAAATAGTATGCATTGTATACCATTCCTATTTATACCTAGGAAGGTTAAAGGATAAAGCGATGGACGATGATCCCTCGTTGGGACATGTCTTGCACTTCCTTCGAGTCGTTTAAGCATTATAGACAGCAAATTTGATCCACACTATGAGTAGCGGTGGCCCACCAAACTGTTAGATTAATATTTTTATTCTCTCAGACAAGTCTGGTACGAATTTGTCCGTTCCGAGAGAGAACGGAGTAGGCTTAGAGATCGGGCGCAGGATGGAGCCAACAACGATCTGCATATTGGAGGTACCTTTTACCACTGCTCTACTTCAGCCGAAGTATATCCCTATACACATTCTTTCCTCCCCAGTTCTGATTTAAACGCATCTCATGAAGCTTAGAAAATACACTTTATTCAAAATTCCCAAGACTGACTTCTTATTAGGCTCGACATCGATGAAATCAATAGTTCGCTGTTTTCCTAATGAAGAAGGACGAACTTGTTACTATACAATCTATTTATGCACAAAAGCTGACGCTCCGGCCGATTTCGCCTTACTAAGAGCATGGAAAGATTAAATTGGTACACAGTTTACCCTGTCAAGCACTTCTATAACGTCGACAGGAAAATCCGAAATTTAAATTATAATCGTATCGGAAACCAGCTTCATTAGACAATTACCGTTCTTAGTGAGTTTTCCACTTATTACTATCACTGGTGGAGACCAACCGCCCGGGCGTGGAATGAATGGGTAATGCGCCTATTCCTTATCAAAACATCGGTTTAAGATATTGTTCGAGATCTCGCGTGATAATAAGGCCTTCCTCCATGTTGTTCATTTTTTGGATTCTCGCTATTTATGCAGAATTGTTCGCGTTATGAGTTGAAGGTTTAGAATCTTCTACAAAAGGCCCAATTCAACTTCAAAATCGCTCTGAGTGGAGTATTCTGTTCAGCTCTGCATTTACCTTCTAGGGGGTTTTTTTGTAAGAACACAGAGTGGTCTACCCGTTACACTAATGAATTAGTTGCCGCACACTTTACAAAAGATCAGATAAACCGACCCGAACTCATACAATCGCCATATCTATCGTTATGGCATAGAATCCAATTCTCCGTTGTGTATAGACGGTCACAAAACAGTTGCTAACTATTAGCTTGTTTAGAAATAAATGAGCGTTTTTAACTATATTATTAAGGATGTCATAACTTGCTTCAAACAAGACTTTATTGGTCAAAATACAACCCATTTGAATCTGCACATTTTTGCCAATGAGAAACAACTTTATTTATTACAGCTGCTTAGAATATTGGAGTTCTGGAAGCGATGAATTGGTTGAAGGCATTCTTTGCGTCATTGTGGTTGATGAAGCATTTCTCGCGCTGGAAGTTGTAAAGGTGCTTGAAGATGTGATAGTCGGTAGGCGAGAAGTCTGATGAATATGGCGGATGAGGCAAAGTTTCGTAGCCCAACTCGTTCATCTTCTGCAGCACTAGTTCCGCAACGTGAGGCGGGCGTTGTCGTGGAAAAGGATTGGTTCTTTTCTGTTGATAAATGACACTTGCTGTTGTTGGAGTTTGCGGTGCATTTCGTCGATTTGTTGGCAATACTGCTCTGCCGTAATCGTTTCTCCCGGATTCAAAAAGTTATGAAGAACGGGCCTGGCTGTAGACCACCAAACAGTCACCATAATCTTTTTTTGGTGCAGATTCGGCTATAGGAAGTGCTGCGGAGCCTGGTCGCAATCCATCCATTGAGCTGAACGTCGCTGGTTGTCTTACAGAAACAAATTCTCGTCGTACACCACATTTCGATCAAGGAAAGGGTCGTTTTTATTGCGCAGAATAAGAGCAGACGACACTTCAAAACGGCGACTTTTTAAATTGTTTAATTCGTGCGGCACCCACTTGTCGAGTTTTTTGTTTTTCCCATGCGATTCAAGTGAGTGGAAATTGTTCCTGTGCTAACACCAAGCTGTTCTGCAAGCTCTCGAACAGTTATTTTGGTGTTTGCTTCCACTGATGCCTTCAATTCGTCGTCGTCAAGTGTACTGGGACGCCAGCGGGCTTCCTTATCTTAGAGGTCGAAATCACCAGATCGGAATTTCCGGAACCGTGTTCGCACTGTTGATTCACAGCACTAACTTTACGCCAAACTTTATTAATGTTTCGAGCCTTCTCTGCTGCACCACAACCGAGTTTGAACTCATAAAAAAATTCCACGAAAATTCGTTCTTGACATCTAAGATTGGAGAGCTCAAAATTGGTAAGAAATTTAAATTTCGCCAAAATATAAAGAGGGTTGGAAAGAGCATAAAATCAGCTTTCTAATGGTGTATGACATTGCAAGGTGCAAGGAATGTTTTATTGAGAAAAAATATATTAAAGCAACAAATATTTTAGAACGCTCATTTGTTTCTGAACAACATAACTCTATTAGAGCTGCTCTACATGGTGACAACAGACAAAGTTCTCCTATTGCTCTGCAGGACTTGTCGTGTTTCCTTCGAAAACAAGCTGACAAGAAGTTTTCATCAGAACTTCCAGTAATTACCGCAGCTAAACCATAGATAATATAAAATACCATACAAAACCTTCAGCAATCAAGCTTCACACTTTCAGATTCTTGTCTTTGCCTGGTGCGCGTGGCTTGGTCACAAAGCATTGTGCTGCGTTCCTACACAAGGAACTACGACGATTCGACCACCACCACCGCCACCACCTACACCACCAGGTCGGTTTTGTTGAAATGTCGTGCAAAACACTTGGAAAATAATTTCTTTAAATTGATAAAAAAAATTATGAGAAGGCAAATCAATCAGGCAAGTGTTATTTTATTCAATTCTGTCTGGTACCACAAATTTTCCTGTCGTTCACCCAGAGTGTCAAGTTAAGGTTGGTGGAAAATCCGTGATATCTCACTATTATTCGGTGTTTTTTTCTCTTGTCGTACGTCACCTCTCTGATAGGAAAGTAGGAAAAGAAACACCACTGTTCACCTTCTTTGTGGAGAATAAACAGGCCAGGGAAAGTAACTAATAATCATTGTTAATCGGATAGAAAACGGATGAAAATTTAGGATGTTGCCCAGCTTTGGAGCAGACGACGGGAGCTGGGACATTCCTAGATGGAGTTATGACGTTCACTTACAACAACGACATATGCAAAACAACTGTCGTTGCGGTTTGCTCGTGAGCACTTCAACTTTTGAGAATTTCCAACTTCGAAAACAAAAAAGAAATATTTTTTAATGATTAGTATGAGACTTTTGTTTCAGCTGCTGTCTCATGAAACGTCAGTCATCCTCGCATAAAGTTCTGGCACTATTTCTCTAGTTGCTCCTGTAACTCTGAAAGCTCACCGCAATTTTGCTTCGGGCCGAATAAAAATATTTGAACGAATTTAGATATATTGTAGATACTTATTAGCTTAATTGTCTGTAATGGTTTGTTAGTTCTAAGCACTGTGAGAAAGCAAAGGGATCAATTTAAAGAAAAGCCATACTTTTTAGACAAAGCGATCCACTACTTAATCAGTTTGCTGCAATTGTCGCTAATGGAGAATTCTTTTTTGGACATAGCCGCAAATAGTGTTAGTTTCCCAGGAACTTGCAATACGACGAATCAGACATGGTAAGCAATCAAGTCAAAAAGCTCAGGTGACAAAAGCGTGGTTCCTTTACTGCGGAAAAGATCACCATTTTGGCATGAAAGTTTAACGATATATATTTATGATTACTAGGAATCGTAGTGACAAATAACTAGCCTGGTGGAGAAAATATTTTTTGCATTGTTAAAACTTGTCATTTGACACTGAAAAAGTATTCTTAGATGAATGACTATAACTTATACATCTCGCGTACTATAGTGGTTTGAGGTGCTATTCAACACAGGATTGATCACTAGTTCTATCCCACGCGCTGGGCTCATCAAGCCGCCGTCCAATTCCTAAGAGTAGGCAAAATGATACCGAACTTGTCTGGGAGGAGAAAAAATACTGATTTAACACTGAATTGATACTATGGTAGGCTACCACATATTATTGTACTTGTTTGAGGAGAATCCAAGGCGCATCCTTCAAGTCGGGTCAGGGCCGAACCCTGATCCTTTTATGTTTTACGTTATTACAATGCGCATTGCTTGCCTTATCTTATTTTCACATACGTCGATCTATAAAAATGATGTTAGACAATTCAAATGAATTTCCCATTCGAGCTTAAAACTATTTGTAGAGCAGCGGAAACGATCTAGAGGGCTGGAGGAATTGTTGATGGATATACAGTAAAGTGTATGTTCAAGAGCTTTGCGAAAAGAGATGGGAGCCTTAAAAATGAGAAGAGCAGTGGCAGGCCATCGGGAGTAGGCGATAGTCAACTGAAAGCGATTATAGAAGCTGGTTATCTTACAAATGCACGTGAACCGCCGAAGAACTCAAAGTCGACTTCGCTGATGTTGTTTTGCATCTGAAGCAGATTGGAAGGATGAAAGAGCTTCAGCAGTGGTTAGCTCAGAAGCTAACCGAAAAGAATTTGCCGTTTCAAAGTTTTCATATCTGTTTTCGCTTTATCTATGCAACAAAAAAAGGCTCCCATTCCTCGATCGGATTCTGAGGTGCGTTGAAAAATATTTCCTATATAGCAAAAAGAAAGGTCTACAGTGATTCGACGAAGGTTAAATGCATAAATGGTTCCGTAAAGTCGAATTTCCACCCAAAAGAACGTTATGGTCGGTGACTGTCCTAACTTTCTTTTTATGGAAGTCATATTTTTTATTTATCTTTCTATTTTATCCACTACAACTTTCTAAATTTTGGCAAACGATCAGAACAGAGAAGTGTTGCCAGAAATCGATGAATGCACCAATAAATGCGACGTACTTAATCCAGGTTATATGAAAAAAGCATAATCCTTTTGCACGGGAACGTGGGCTCACACGATCGTTACACAACGAGCGCCGATAAGTTGAACGATCTACGAAGTTCTACCTCAGTCATCTTGTTCACTGGTCCTCTCACTAGCTTCCCACTACTTCGACAACTAATTCTAAGAGGAAAAAACCACTAAAATAGCCAAAAAACAACCAGGTCGTTTCTGAAGATGAACTCAAAGCTTCTTTTGCGTTCAAAATTTATTGTTGTCGCTAAGCAAGTTTGTGTGTTATTGGGAAAATATACAGGTTCGAACGGTTGTAATTCTATTAAAAGAATGGTGCCTGAACGATGTTGTGATTTAAAATCCACAGTTAAAATCAGAATTTTATTGCACCAACCTGTTGCGAAAGGGGTGAGGGATAGTTTCAAATAGTTTCAACGATTTCATATTAGAGGAAGGTTGCTAAAAGAGGTCTGCAGCACTATTCTGCACTCAAGAGAAACACTAGGGAGAAACATTTTCTGTAGAGGTAGGCGGGAAATCAGGGCAAGAAATGTGAAAGTGTACAGTGTTTCCTGGGCACGTGTGGCACAGTGGTCTGAGGCGCCCTGCAAAGCACTCGTAGAATCGGTCCCCGCGCCCATGGCCCACCAAGCCTTCCATCCCTCTGGGGGTCGGCAAATTGGTACCAGACTTGTTTGGGAGGATATCAGCGCTGGCTCAATGCATCGGTAGGCCACCGCAAGTCATCGTAAAGGCCAGATTTGCATTCAATCACCTCTAAACGATGCTTAATGAAGTCGAATGCATGGCGGATCCCCCCAGTATTGATCAACGCTGAGAGCTTTATCCTTTTATTTATACAGTGTTTACTAGAAATCCGCTGCAGAAGAACTCGAAATGCTTACACAGCCAGTAAGTTACAGCGCTCGTCTTCGGCTTGCTTATGTACAAAGATTATTCGTCGTCACATAATGTGCAAGTCAGAACGTTTTACTCCACTTGTTTCGTGTTCTTTTTAAGAGTCGTCCATTAAAACAGGCAGTTGTTGCACGTGTTTTCTAGAGCTCTTCCTAATGGTTTACCGCTTCATCACGGCTGGGAGGTGCCTCTTGGTGACGGGCTGCGGTGTATAGCGGGGTGATTCATCCTCTGCCAGGGTCTCCTAAGCTGAGAAGGAGTCCGGGATTTCTATCAGGAAGCCTAGCTAAGAGTAAACCAATACCATCATCCACCATCGTCCTCGTATCAAATTAGTCGCGTGGTAGCAAATCTTTCTGTGATCCACGAGGACGGCGACTACCTGTGGTGGTAACCTGGTGCGGACTTTGGCGATGCTGACCTCGGGATTCCAGGGACCATAAAGGCTAAACCATCAAGTCTCCAGAAAAAAAAGAGTTTATGCTGGGGTCCGGCCAACCAATGAGGACGGGCCATTTAAATAAGTTTTCTAGAGCTTGAGGATTTGTCGCCTTCTTTCCTTATGGAGATGATTAATAGATTAATGATGGTTTTCTACGGGATTCAGAAATAGGTGTGCTAGAAAATTGTTTCCTTTAGGCGCTGCACCTTGTGAATCAAAGGGTAGCTTGCGACCTTTCAGCATGGATTAATGCACACTTGCAGCAATTCCTATGGAAGTGACGGATGCTGTGGTTAATTGACTTCTCCGTGGGGAATAGTAACAACCCGAATTTTCTTTGTTCTATATGTTAAATATGAACTCGTAGTCTTTTAAACGTATCCCCATAGTGCACGGAGACGTTACAGCCTTCTATCGTTGTGACATTCCCAAGGTTCATTAGAGAAGACCCCAGATTATTTTCGGGGAAATGCGCCAGTACTAAAACAGCTTAACCATAGACATCTAACTGCGTTCTATAATTAACGTTTCCTAGAATTCATGTGGTTAAGAATCTTTAACTTTTCGTTGAAGCGATTGAAGTGAAGAACGGTCTTCGTATAGGTCACACGTTATAAAGCTAAAATGTAGCAGTTCAAAGCATTTGTCAGCTCACGTTCGCCGATCCGATCAACACTCTGTGATAACTGAGAACTCTTGCATTCTTTCAATAAGCATTTCTTAATAGGTGCTTAATTCATAGAGAAAGGATGGAAATACTGTATATCGATAAAGAGTAGTGCTCCAAGGTAATCGTAATTCTAGTGTTGGTTTCTTTGTCGATTTGAAATTTAAGAGAGGTTCAAGAAGAACGTGTGATAGAATTTTAAACCCCCGCTCCAGATGTTGGGAAACCGTTAGCAGTGACTTCGAGAAGACTCCCTGTCCAAAAATTTTTTACAGTATGCACGAAGTAGATTTATTTGTTTTTGTTCCAGTGTCCTAGACAGACATCAGAAGATGCTCTCAGTAACAATTGTTGAAAGCACCAGAAAAGCTGAGGCTATCTCCAAATGTAATCTTTCTTCTCGGCTATCCCAGAGCTGATATAGTATTGAGTGGTAAGGGCTTCGTGATCCAAAGACTTTTGTAACGATCTCCTCGATGGTCTCGCCTAATCAGTTCGTCATTTAAAACAAAATGTTCTTCTAGTGTAAAACAAGCAAATCTATTCTGTTTTAAGAAAAGGAAACTAATCTTCTACAGCGGAACTTGTTACAGTATCTGACAACTACATGTTGTTCGCAGGCATTGCGTTATTTCAATGATTAAACAAATCGAACTTATCTTGTAATTGTAAAGTGAAGGGGATCTACAGTGACATGTGAGGACACATCAGTTTATTAAATCAGTGTTTCTACGCTCTCAGAGACGCTACCAAATTTTTCGAGTCATTGAACAGTTGACCAGTAACAGGTAATGGTCGAGTTTCAAGGTTTTTTTGCTCTCAATTGAATAAAATGAGCATGATGTTGTCGCATTGCAGGAAGTTCATTGAGTTGCTCTAGCAGTGTATGAAGTGAGAAATATGGAAACGCTGCTGTCCCACGCTTAGCATTTTCGATGTTCGACGGAATTGCAAACAGTATTTAATGCACTTGATTTCTTTACATTGTTAGAGATAACCATGGAGTTTTCGAGTTCAGCGTTTTCCGTTCATCACTCCCGACTTGATATTTCTTTTCGCCCTTCTCTCACATCGGCGTGGCCTTTTGGTTCGGCAAAAAGGAAGTAAAATTGATCCTAGTCCATTGAGATCCTCAAAATAGTCCGGGGTGCAATCCTTCGGTTTTTACAAAAGAGTTCGGAGTATATTATGCTGTCAGAAAAAATTTTGAGGTATAACGGTTTTCGGGAAGAGATGACTTTCGCTAATTTTATATCAGTGTTTTTAGGTCGCGATAATCCTTAACTTTATTCATATTGCCTATACTCGTTTCTGATTTATCCACTAACTCATTTCAAATCCACTTATTGTTTGTCCCTATTAGCTCTGATGAACGGAGATGGGATTGCCACCACGCCTCCCCTTGGTTTGCGTTTCCCAACGGAAAACTAAGAAACCAATGTTTACCTATCCACAACACTCGTCTCGGAACCCGAATCCCTTTTTCCCTCTTAAGTTAGTGTTGCGATAGAAGGCATAAAGAAAGGCGGAGCTATACGACCGAAATTATTACAGCTGATTTATTTCAAGGTGGAAAACGCAATCTAGATGTTCTTCGCAGAACTCATGTAACGCTCGATCAAAAAAGGCAACCGGAGGGATTTTCAAAGATATCGTTCGACATACTTGTTGAGTGGGCTCACCATGCTTTTCGCTAATACTAAGTTATTGTTCATACATTTGAATGAGGAAGAGAGACGTGAGCAGAACTTGTTCTGATAGCAATTCCACTGCATGGACTGCACCCAAACCATGTCTCGAGTTATAGAGGTCTGTCGGGAGTTCGACATTGTCCAAGCCTTTGTCGTCTACGAAAAATCGTTTGGATCGTTGGTACAAGTGTAATCCTTTCAGCGGTTATCGACCAAAGCGTAGAGCCGTCTTGTGTAAGAATTGTAGCTAGTTGCTCTCGTAATCGCAGTACAAATATACTGATTTTAAACTATTCCTTACCATTTCAAAACGAAGAGGAATTCGGCAAGCTGACACTATTTCTGTAAAGCTTTTACACCCTCATTGCAGTAGATAAAGAAATCACCGGATTGGGACAAGAAGTGCAATCGCGCGTGAATGCTAATTTCTTATTAAACATTATTTGTGCTAACGACATCATTACCTCTTCGAGAAATGCTAGTGAAGCTTAGAAAATTCTCAGCAAGCTCAACGATGCGGGAAAGAAACAGACTGCGCATAGAAGATAGTTCATGAGAAACTCATCGTGTGAAAGTGAAAATAGAGCCGTACGTTTTCTCCGGAAAAAGTTGTTCGCCGGTTCGAAGTCCAAATGAGGTCCAGGATTTTGCTTATATGTCAGCATCCTTGTGTTTGCATTCCACATAGTATCCTGTCATGAAAGTGATAAGGCAGTAAATGAAAAGCTAAAAAGTAGATTATTTGGCACGTTGGTCAATCCGTTATGTATGGGGCGTGCATTCGACTCTCGTAATGATCGTATGGGTTAAAGCATATTTAAC
Source organism: Angiostrongylus vasorum (assembly GCA_018806985.1). Lineage (NCBI taxonomy): Eukaryota > Metazoa > Nematoda > Chromadorea > Rhabditida > Metastrongylidae > Angiostrongylus > Angiostrongylus vasorum. The sequence goes on from JADANN010000466.1 coordinate 1,467,877, forward strand.
CCACAAAATGACCTAAGAGCCTACCAGGGTTTCAGTTCAGTGTTTTTCATCCTCACAGACAAGTATGGCAGCATTTTTTTCGGCTCTTGATCTTGATTAACTCAGGTGGTGCGGTCAAGCTAACGGGGATGTTCATCACAAGGCACCTCCAATCACTGTGCTACAGACATCTCTCTGTTATATATAACATTATTCATTCTTATTTTTGACATATAGAAAATCAACCGTTAGGGATGCTTTTGTCATACGCTTAGTGAAGCAGCTATGTTCACCTAGTATAAAGTGCTCGTTTAGGAGTGAGAAATTTCTACTTCAGGTTCATGGGAGAACCTCCGCTTACCATTAGTACGATCGAATGCCGTCTGTCGAATCCTCCTTAAAATAAGAGTTTGTTCAATCCTAATGTACAGCACTCCTCGTCATAATTCTTGTTCCGCCTTTCTTTCAAGCCAAATGGCCCACTTTACCAGGTCTCTTTGCAGTTTTGTATTGCCTGTGGTTTAGGTTCGATAGAACGGCGAAGTGTAGGCGTGATGTAAATAGTAGTCAAAATCTATTTATTTTTCTTCTACCTTCACATTTTTTTCATCCCACCTTGTTACTCTATTTATTTATTCTTCAATTATGAACCGAGCTCTGATGTAAGTCATAATTGACGTGACGTTACTTTTTTTGAACGACCTTTCTGTATGAATAAATTTAATAACAGCTGCTTTCTTGGTTTGTTTTTTTTCTTTTTTCTTTTTTTTTGTAGATATCAGTGTTGAACCTATGAGCTGGGTTCGCTCAAAAAATGTCACTTATTCACACTCGCCTAAAACTTCCTGTTCTGGCCACCGACTGAAGCCAACTTTTCTGTGGATTTCGACTTCATTGTTCAGCACTGATCACAATTTCAGCACTTTTTTTCTATGTCGTGTCCACGGATCTTCCTCATATGAGGGATCTCGAGCCGATTAGTCGCGAGGCTACGTGGCGCGTCTCCAGGGGGCGGACAGAAGGTTGTTAATCGCGGATCAAAACCGACCTTGCTTCCCTGAGACGTAGGTGGATCCAGGGAATGACTCCCTGTTTCTGCTGCGACGATTTGGCACATACTTTCTGTACTTGGTAGCCTTATTCATGCATGCGTGTGAGGTTGCGCTCTCGCTTATGCGGATTGTATTCTCACGAGTCAATCTCGGCCAAAAGCCTACAAGCAAGTGACAGGGAAGAATATGGGAGGCGGCAGATGTCGCCTCCAACAAATAAGCTCCATGTCCACTCTGGGAGACACTCGCAAGCTATCCGTGAGTACATCGAGTAGCGTTGGGTAGGACGAGTACGGAGAGGCTGCTAAAATCCCAGGGCCAATGGAAGCTGCCTGGACCACGAAGAACTATGGTGACGATCTGTACTCTACAATGCACGTACACTTGCATCCGAGTCCACGATAGAAAAAACTTGCTCATGCAAGCAAGAAGGATAAGGTACAACGTCATCGGCCTGACCGAGACGAGACGACGCTACCCATTCAACGCTGTCTATGACACCGGAGAAGAACTGTTCCTCGGAACATGCGACAGTAGAGGAGTCGGCGGCGTCGGCGTTCTCGCCAACACGAGTTTGTCTCATGAACATCGATTCATTCGAACAACTAACAACCCGAATCGGACGTTTACGATTAAAAAGATGTGGATCAATTCCGGCTTTGACAATCTTCGCCGTTTACGCGCCGACATCAAACTATGGCGAAGAAGAAGTTGAAGCATTCTATATGGACTTGGAGAAGTCCTACAGAGAAGACCACACATTCTTCAAGGTCATCATTGGAGATTTCAACGCCAAGATTGGACCAAGAACAACGTCTGAAGAACACCACATTGGGACCCACGGATTAGAATGGAACGAACAGGGTGAGCCGCTCTCTGAGTTTATCATGGCGACAAAGACAATCCATGGTAACTCACAATTCCAGAAACCACACCCTCGGTGCTGGACGTGGGAGTATCCAGTGGAGAGTACCATAACGAAATAGACCACATCATAGTAAATAGAAGGCTTTGCCTAACCGATATCGCTCTTATCCCAAGATTCTACACGGGATCAGTCCACCGTGTCCTTCGTGCAAGATTCTATTTCTCGCGGAAAGGAGAAAAAGCCGCTAAATTCAAAAGCCGAAGTCCCAGAACCACCGCAAACTGGGACTTATTCAATTCATTGATCGGCTGTTGGGAAGATGCCGTTGTCGATAACATCGACGAAGAATACAATCGACTCATTTAACATCTTTACGTTAGCGCTATGAAAGCTTAGAGTCCGAAAGACACCAAGAGACGTCTGTCTCTAGAAACATTCGAGCTGATACGCCAGCGTGGAATCGCACGAGCTGCAGGCAACCGCGAACTAACATCCGAACTTGCAAAACAGTGCAGACAGGCGATAAAAAGAAGACGTTAAGGAGAGAAGAGCACCAGTAATGGTCGAAGCTGCAGAGGCTGGGAAAAGCATTCGCAAAGCCCACCGAAGCTTCGCCAATTACAAGACCAAAATGATTGCACTCTGGCGCCCAGACGGAACAGTTACAGCGTCCAGAAAGCCAATGGAGAGAATTATTCACGAATACTACTCAGATCTCTTCGATAGCGACGTCCACCATCCGTCATACGAAATAAAGGAGGATGGATATGTTGTACCACCGATTCTCCCTTCCCATATGCCATTTCGTCGGTGAAAAATCGAACAACACCAGGTCCGGACAGGATAAGACCAGAACACCTGAAGAACCTTCCGCCAGTCCTCGTAAACACACTGGCTCTGCTCTTCACACGTTATCTGTCCGAATGCAAGGTCCCTACCCACTGGAAGACCAGCAGGACGGTGTTATTGTTCAAGAAGGGTGACCTACAGGATATCGGCAACTATCATCCAATCTGCTTACTGTCTGTCGTCTACAAACTCTTCACTCGAGTCATCCTAAACAGGAGTGACAGAACACTGGACGAAGGAGAGCCATGTGAGCAAGCAGGGTTTCGAAAAGGATGGACCACATACACACGGTAACAAGGCTCATTGAAGTATCGCGAGAGTACAAAAGACCGCTCTGTCTCACCTTCATCGATTTACAAAAGGCCTTTGATTCAGTCGAGGTAGAAGCAGTATTGGAAGCCCTGGATAGTCAGAGAGTTCATACTCAGTACATAAAGATTCTTCGTGATCTGTACAAAAATTTCACAACCAAGGTATCACCATTCTACGACGATATTATCATTGACGTCAAAAAAAGGAGTTACGCAAGGCGATACCATCTCGCCAAAAGTATTTACCACCACCCTCCAGAAGGTCATGCGAACATCGGAATGGGATAATATGGGAGTGAAAATCGATGGTCGGCAGTTACACCATCTTCGCTTTGCTGATGACATCGTCCTTATAACACCAAACATTAGCCAAGCGGAACGTATATTTACCGACTTTGATAAAGTTTGTGGAATGATTGGTCTTCAACTAAATCTCACAAAAACGATGTTCATGAAGAACGGGTTGGTTTCGCATGCTCCATTCATGCTCAACGGAACGAATATCTCCGAATGCTCCAGTTATATCTATCTAGGTCGGGAAATCAATACGATGAACCACCTAGCTCCAGAGCTGAGCAGAAGGAAACGAGCGGCCTGGGGGTGCTTTCAAGAGCATCGAGGATGTAGTGAAGAGAACAAGGAACACCCGACTCCGTGCCCACCTTTTCGACTCAACGGTACTTCCTGCCTAACGCCTGCGTCGGAAACTTGGTCGCTGCGTAAGCAGGATGGAAGGTCACTTAGCGTTATCGAACGCGCAGTCGAAAGGGCGTTGCTAGGAGTATCCCGTTCCACACAAGTAAGGGAAGGGATCCGAAGCTCCGATCTGCGTCGACGATCAAAAATCAAAGATGCCGTTCTGTACGCCAAACAATCAAAGATAAGGTGGGCGGGACACGTTATGCGTATGAATGACAACCGATGGACAAGAACCGTTAGTGACTGGATTCCTCGGGATTTCAAACGTAAAGCAGGAAGACCACCGATCCGATGGTCAGAGTTCTTCACAAAGAGCCTTGAAGAACGATATGATGCTCGACGAGTTCCTAGAACGAGCAGAACCAATCGGGCTACTCTTGCACGCGACAGGGGAAAAATGGAAGACTTACTGGCGCCCGCTCGAGTCACTCGACGATCAACGGGACTACAGGTGATACAGGTGATAGAGATGATGGTCTGAAGAAGACGAATTTACGGAGATGTCAGCACTGAAGTCCAAAGAAATACGTGATAAAAAGCTTCGTAGCGGCTCAAAAGAAGGAGAGTATGCATAACTACATGAGCTAACTAATACCGAGAATTATTAAGTAGTATGAAAGTGTGAAGGATAAAGGATGAGGCACTCAGCGTTGACCAATTTCTAAGGGATGTGTCGTACATTTGACTTTATTACGCATCGTTACAGGTGACTGCATGAGTTTCTGAGCAATGCAGTGACTCGCGGTGGCTTCACGATATATCGAGTTAGCGCAGCTATCTTCCCAGCCACGTATGTTACGATTTTGCCGACGTGGAGAGATGGAAGGCTTGGTGAGCCTACAGCGCGGTATCGAATCCATGCGTATTTGCAGGGCACCTCTAACCATTGCAGTGCACGTGCCCCCAGTATAAAAGTATAAGATTATGTAAGTCCGATTCAAAGAAATGTTCTATATAGCTTGACTTCATGAAGGAAAAAAAACGTCTAAGTAACCATCGTACTAAAAGCACCAGCGGAGCGGATATCACAGTGGTAGTGATGCCTATCATCACGCGCACGGTGCTGGTTCAATCACCCCCTCCTCCCCCTAGCTTCACCAAGGCTCTTATCCCCACGGGGGTCGGGAAACTAGTACTAGACTTGTCCCGGAAAAACCATTCTCTGCAGTCCAAATAGGAACGCTCCATCGCGGTTATCTCACGACTGCTAGGGAGAATTGACTCGATCAACATTTTACGACATTCAAGGCGAAACGAAAATCCTCAAACAGCAGTCAAAGTTACACGTAAAAGTTGGAAGACTTTCGTGGGTGGTGAATGTCAAGAAACGAATCGAATGTGAGAGGTCTTGGATCCGTACAGGTAGACGCGAAGAAAGGTGGTATAAAATAAAAAAAATTAACCCCCCTTATTGCACATGGTGTGTCTCAGTTTAATGGACAGTGTTCTTAGTAGGAAAAGATGTGGTCGCTTTATGGTGAACAAGTTTGGATGGAAAACAGCTAGTGAAAAAACTGAAAAGAAGAAAGAGTGAGCTGATGTGATCAAAAGGATAACCTAGAGCACTCTAATTAAAGAACAACGGGGTGCCCAGGCAAAGCACGGTTCGAATCCGTTATTTTTTTTGAACTATAAAGTTAATATGCACTTGCAACCTATCCATTAGAATTCTAATTCTTTTTTCCATGTAGTTCTTAAAAGATTATACCCCATAGAGCTTAAAGTGACTATCTTACTGCCGACATCTAAAAACCTACCATGTAGTAGGGACAATCTTAAGAAGTAAAATTAAGCTGATATATTTATTTATATATTCTTGCGAACTGATCTTGTTGAGCTGATGCGAGGACAAATTCCAAAAATCCAAAGATGAACCGGAAAGACGAATACCTCACTGCCATAGGTTATGTGGCGCCTTATTTCAAAATGATTTGTTGACCTCAGTAGGTTTCGCTCGTCATCCGACGCGAACAACACGCGGGCATCCCCCACTCATAACGGTACGACGGGTAGTTCTTTTTATCAATATGGCATTTATTTATAGGTTTGATTTATTTATAGGTTTGATCTTTTTCCGAAAATTCTCGAATAGCTTGGTGTGTACGTATTTATATATGTATGTAATGTATGTATGTAATGTATGTATGCAATGTATGTATCATTTTTTAGCTTAATTTTACTTCTTAAGATTGTCCCTACTACATGGTAGGTTTTTAGATGTCGGCAGTAAGATAGTCACTTTAAGCTCTATGGGGTATAATCTTTTAAGAACTACATGGAAAAAGAATTAGAATTCTAATGGATAGGTTGCAAGTGCATATTAACTTTATAGTTCAAAAAAAAATAACGGATTCGAACCGATGCTTTGCCTGGGCACCCCTGCTGTTCTTTAATTAGAGTGCTCTAGGTTATCCTTTTGATCACATCGGCTCACTCTTTCTTCTTTTCAGTTTTTTTTCACTAGCTGTTTTCCATCCAAACTTGTTCACCATAAAGCGACCACATCTTTTCCTACTAAGAACACTGTCCATTAAACTGAGACACACCAAGTGCAATAAGGGGGGTTAATTTTTTTTTATTTTATACCACCTTTCTTCGCGTCTACCTGTACGGATCCAAGACCTCTCACATTCGATTCGTTTCTTGACATTCACCACCCACGAAAGTCTTCCAACTTTTACGTGTAACTTTGACTGCTGTTTGAGGATTTTCGTTTCGCCTTGAATGTCGTAAAGTGTTGATCGAATCAATTCTCCTAGCAGTCGTGAGATAACCGCGATGGAGCGTTCCCATTTGGACTGCAGAGAATGGTTTTTTCCGGGACAAGTCTAGTACTAATTCGGTTCGGTTAGGCAAAGCCTTCTGTTTACTATGATGTGGTCTATTTCGTTATGGTAGTCTCCACTGGATACTCCCACGTCCAGCACCGAGGGTGTGGTTTCTGGAATTGTGAGTTACCATGGATTGTCTTTGTCGCCATGATAAACTCAGAGAGCGGCCCACCCCTGTTCGTTCCATTCTAATCCGTGGGTCCCAATGTGGTGTTCTTCAGACGTTGTTCTTGGTCCAGTCTTGGCGTTGAAATCTCCAATGATGACCTTGAAGAATGTGTGGTCTTCTCTGTAGGACTTCTCCAAGTCCATATAGAATGCTTCAACTTCTTCTTCGCCATAGTTTGATGTCGGCGCGTAAACGGCGAAGATTGTCAAAGCCGGAATTGATCCACATCTTTTTTAATCGTAAACGTCAGATTCGGGTTGTAAGCTGTTCGAATGAATCGATGTTCATGGACAAACTCGTGTTGACGAGAACGCCGACGCCGCCAACTCCTCTACTGTCGCGTGTTCCGAGGAACAATTCTTCCCCGGTGTCATAGACGGCGTTGAAAGGCTGGCGTCTTCTCGTCTCGGCCAGGCCGATGACGTCGTACCTTACCCTTCTTGCTTGCATGAGCAAGTCTTCTATCGAGGACTCGGATGCAAGTATACGTGCATTGTTGGTACAGATCGTCACCACAGTTCTTTGAAATCCAGGCAGCTTCCATTGGGCCTGAGATTTTAGCAGCCTCGCCGTACTCATCCAACTCAACGCTGCGAAATTGGAGGCTTTTTTTCGGGGGTCAGGGGGAATGAGGCCCGTTTTTTTTGCTGTGTTTAGCATTTTTTGATACCCACGTATAACTTGCTGGGCTCTGAACGTGAGAGCTGAGTATACTCACGGGTAAATTGCTAGGCTCTTCCAGTATGGACATGGAGCTTATTTGTTGGAGACGACTCCTAACCGCCTCCCATATACTTCCGTCACTTGATTGCAGGCTTTTGGCCGAATTGACTCGTAGGATACAATCCGCATTAGCGAGAACGCACTCACACACGCAGGCATGAATACGCCCTAGCAAATACAGAAAGTACGTGCCAAATCGGCGCAGCAGAAACAGGGAGTCCATCCCCTGGATCCACCTCCGTCTCAGGGAAGCAAAGGTCGCTTTTGGTTCGCGATTAACCCCCTCTCCGCCACCTAGGGACGCGCCACACAGCCTCGCAACTAACCGGCTCGAGATCCCTCATATGAGGGAGATCCGTAGCTTCAGATCAGGGTATTTTATAGCCATGTTTTTATGGTTTGTTCTATATTTTTCTTCTTTTATTTCTATTCAGATTCGGATATTCTTCAGGCTTGACAAAAACCTAATTTGCGGATAGGGTTGAGTATTTGCCTCTTTTCAAAGCCTTTTTTTTCTTTTTTTCTTTTTTTATTTTAAGCATTGAGGTTACCCTTATTCGGTTGTAATACAGTGACTAATTAACCTCACTCAGTTGTGCTGCTGGTGGTGCTTATTTTGTTCGGTTTGAAGGGTATCTTGGAAGAGATCTTCTCACTTGGTTCTGGACTGATGTTATTTTTAGAGCTAAGCTCTTTTTTTTAGAAAACACCTTTGTGGATAGTGTTTCGCAGCCATTGCAAATGACTATTTTCTCTACCAATTTCAGGGGTTCTTCCCTCCTCTGCACTCTTCACACTGGTGCCTCTTCAAAACATGTTTATTACAAGTCTTCTTTTCATGTGTGATGGTGAGCGGATGGTAATGAACCAGCATGTTTTTTGCAGAATTCTCTATCATTTGGCGGGGTTCCATTTCTGAACGTTAAAATTAATCTATCCAAAAACGGCTACATCACCAAATGGTACGGAAAGCCAAGCAACAAAAGCATACTGGTTAATTATGTTTCCACTCACCATGACACGTAAAAAAGAGGACGGGCTTGTGAAAATATACTTCGAACAGCCACCAATGTCTCCCCTAAGGACACAGCAGAACTCGCATGATATCGCGCAATACCTCAGGCTGATTTTTTAACGTCAGGCAAGCACATTTATCACCCATGTGAGATTCTGTGCTACTGGTCTCCATCATTCAAATAACTGAACGGTTTTTAAAGAACAAGCTGAATATTTTAAAGAAGCTGCTGGCCTTGCGGATGACATTTATGCATCGATTTTTCTGTGGTGTTTGGCTAAGTAGATTACTTTCCAGTTTGAGTGCAACTGCCGAAACATTAATCAGTGTAGAAAAAATTTTGTTATTGACAATCACTTGTCTGCTGAAGAAGAACACATTAGCTGAGTTAGTCGATTTTGTTTCGAGGGAATTTCGTAACTTCTGCACTGGCGGGTTTTGCACGTACTATCACTACCACATCTAAAACTCTTTAATATTAAAATGTTTGAATTTCGCGCACCCATTTTCAGCCTTAGCAATTTCTAATTAGGAAATTATCAAAGCGAAAGCTGAAAGCGGATGTGTTTTGTTGCTCTATAATTTTTCATAGGGAAGAGTGTGACGCAGTCGTCAGAGGCGTCCTGCAACGTACACGTGGAGTCGGTCCCCGCGCGCTATGGCCCACCAAGCGTTTCATCCCTCCGGCTTCGGCAAATTGGTACCAGACTTGTCTGCGAGGATAGCAGCACTGGCTCGGTACATCGGTATGCCACCGCGAATCATTGTAAAGGCCAGATATGAATTCAATCATCTCCAAGCGATACTTAGTGAATCGAATGCACAGCGCATCTCTCAAGGATTGCTCAACGCCATGAGCTTTATCCTTCTTATCCTTTATAATTTTTCATCGTTACATCGAAACTTCTTCTTTTTTACAGCATGAGATTGTAAGAACTGTTGGATTTTTGTATTGAGTACACCGCAATTGCCGGCAGAATTTAGAAGCAGAATTTTCCGGTATTTGATATTCGGCAGCATAGTTGATGGTAATAGCATAAATAAAGGGTTTCTTAGGATTTTTTTTAGATCGGCGCGGTAGCATTTGACATAATAAACGAGGAAGTGATATCACACGAGGCAATATGTCTCCACAACAAGGAATCGCTATTCTCTCAAGATCATTCGACGTATACACAAATTTGAATGACTTGCGGCCGAAACTTTGAGAACGCAAGACAAATAGCCTGCGTTCGACAAGGAACCGACAGGAACACCAATAATGGCTAAAGCCGTAGGTGTTAGAAAAAGCATCAGTAGTAGTCATCGTGAGCTTAACAATTACAGTAAGTAAGGCACTATCGGGAACGGTGATTATATAAACAGAAGAATTTTTCTTAATAGTCATCTGCGACTTTCTCTTTATCAAAAATGGATGCATTGATGTGGTGTACCACTGCTTTCCCCTTGTCAGCTTGCGAGATAGCCTCCCTCATTGCGAGGTACTGTAAAACACGCGGTACGAGCATGAATAGGTGAACAAACGTCTGATAAACCTCGTCTTTAGCCGCCATTTTGCACGTTTTCTTCAGAAGTGCAATGTTTTTTTCAGTCAATGAAACACCGCTGGCATCATACTGCTGTTTAGTAAGTGAGTGCACACGAGCTAGCCTGTGTTCTTTTTTTTGCAGCTGCTTCGAAAGCGCCATTTAATGCTTTAATGCTTTTGTATGTCAACACCTGCATATTTGTGAAAACACTAGGCAGTAAAAAGCATCACGCCATTTCAGTAATTGCTTTAAGATGATAGATTGAAGTCATGGGTAAAATGTGAAATTTTTTTATGTTCTCATCGATGATCATTTTCTCTCACCCCCTTTACGAATGCCGTAACCTCTAATAATCTGAACTTTATGTAGTTATCGTACTGCATCATCGATGTTTTTAAAATAACTTTTGATTTATCAGGGTAACCATAGTTCATTTGGCTTTGCTATTGCAGCATTAGTTATACAAAGTATAAAAGTTTAATCGCGCAAGTTTGAAGCCCATGTCGGGGTACCCATGGAAGTCCGTCGCGCTAGAGCCCAAGACGAGCAAAAATAGTGCTCAAACTAACTCCTACAATGAGCAATCATCGATAGACCTGTCCGATCTCTGCCACATACAACTGCTTATTCGAGCCATGTTCAACAGAATTGTCAAGATACTGGATGGAAGACAGCGATACGACCAAGTACTGCTTCGACAAAGACCCAGGACGGTAGATCCTCGCACAGTGACGAGAGTCATTGGAACACTACGGAAGTACAAGAGATCGGTTTTTTCTAGCTATTATCAACACATGGAAGGCCTTTTACTCCGCTAAGACAGAAAGACCCTGCACAACTGGAGCAATTCCACTCCGTGTATAAACATTATAAATAATATAAGAGTATGCACCACGCGTCCACAGTGGTTAGCGATACCTTGCAATACACATGTTGCCCTCGGTTCGATATGGCACGACGTAAACACCGAACGTCATATCATTCTTTCTTTCAAACTGTACGCTGCTTAACTTTTTTTCTTTTTATGCTTACATTCGTATAAAATAGTGGAAAAACCAAAATATTAATTATCTAGGCGAGAATCTGACCTCGTTTTTGTGCTAGATTTACAGTACATTTTCATATAAACTTGTAAAGGTAGTCGGTGGAATATTTCTTTTCATATCATGAAATGAGTTGTGGAATTAAAGCACAACCAGCGCTAAAAACGCGAAGGAATTCTCCAATGAGACATTACCTAACAGCTGACTGACTGTGTTAGCTGTTCATCATTGGTAAAGTGAAGTGATAAATCTCCTTATCTAATTGGATTCCCACTCTTGAAGACATCGATGGCTGTAGATTAGTTCAACTAACTAATCTTCATCTGGTTAATTTTAGCTCTTTTCAACTTTTTTCTTCGCCAGATGAATATTTTGTTTTTTTGTCATTCGTTTGATGCGAAACAAATTCATTGATTTCGCTATATTCACATTTATCATGTTGCCAATGCCTTGCAGATTTGATGATATTTCATATGATGCTTATTGTTACTGCACTGATATTACTGATATCAACTCTTCTATACGTCCTCGCCCTGGTGGCGCTTTGGCGTTCCCGAAATTCAAGTTATTTCAACACATCATTCTACAGACTGTGGTGGAATGAGGTATGATTTGTTGTTAACACTTCGTTTATTGTTCTCGTATAACGAAAATTATCTGCAAATCACGTTTATTCCCGTATCATATGACTAAACTGTGTTACAACTTTATTTAGCTGAGCATTTCATAGCCTCATTGAACTGGCTTCAGCTCTGCGTTCCATGTAATACAAGTATTAATATAGCCCATTTACTAGATATTAGTCCACTTAATAGATATTTAACCATTCATCCTATCTTGAAACGATTTCCATCCCAGTAAATCACAACTTTGTTACAGTTGGGTGGCGGAAGTTCATCTTACATCAGAGTCGGACAAGCTATTAAGAAGTCCAGCATGTCTATTAATCCCAACCGTTTCTATCTATTTTTCATTTTGCATGAACTCTATTCAAAGCTATTGTGCGGTCCCTGCACTTCTCGCCTTCGATTTGTTTTTCTCGTACCAACTATCCACGAAGATCTCCAAACTCCTTGCGTATGGGTTCGACCACTGCTTGAGGATTTTCCTTTCGTCATGAATGGCGTTGAATGCTGATTGAGCGGATTCATCCTTGAGTTCTGGGAGAACAGAGATAGGGCTTCCCCCATTTGAACTAGAGAGAGTTGACTTTTTCCCATACAAGGGTGGTGCAAATTTTCCGACCCTGTCAAGATGAAGGACTTGGTGATCCAAGGCTTGGTCGAACCAGCACCGTGTTCGTCACGATCGGGATCATTAGTTACTTGCCTCTTTAAGCCCAACCAACACTAATCAAATGCTGAAACCGCTGCTGTATAAGGAGACCTTATTCAAATGTTCACCTAAGGGCGTCGGTCAATTCAGGTGAGATTTCCGTTATGTGGGCATTGCAGGCATTTGTTATGTGATATGGCAAAAGAACTATCACAATAGTTTTCTGTAACCAAATGCGAACTCTGCTTTAACAAATCAAATCAAGGGAAAAATCTGACCACTAGTTTTTTATAGGGTCTTCTAGACTTATTCTGCTTTCTGTTCTTCACGACAACAATGTATGCCAGATGTTTTGATTTTATGGTGCCGATATTTCTCTCAACAAATCGCTTTGAGTGGTGGACGAAATTTGCCCAAATCACACAAGAACACATTATGTATATTCAGTTAAATAATGTATTTTTGACCATTTCTTCAAGGCTACTCACCGTATGCTTTCCCATGCATAAAATAACAGGTGTAAGTTACTTTTTCTTAGCAAGCTGAACGTGAGTTGACCGATTTGTTATAATGGCTATGCCCTTTATCGCAAGCTATTACCGTATAGTCGTTTTCTTCTTAAAAAACCACCATAAATCTTCACTCAGTAATCAGCTGCCTTTGGAGATCTCTGACTTTTCAGATCTTCGAACGAATGAGAAAGTGGCAGCTAATCATCCTACAAATTTCGTTGCCAACGATAACAGTTATTCCACTATATTTCTTCTTTAATTTTCAATATGGTCTGAAGGGTAAGACAAAGCCGCTACTGTTGAGCACAAATGATTTGCTATACGATAAGGTTTGTTCATCGACGTTGTACTCGACTGTATTGGTTCTGAGTAGGTTTGAGGTGTTCGTCTTCCAGTGCATCTTCACCATCGGTTTGGTATACCGAGGCACGGCTTTTTTCCTATGCTTATGTGGATATATAATTCTTTTTTGGCAAGTCCAACAAAAAGCGTAAGTCATTAACTCACTAATTGGCGTCTCCACCTTACATAATCTCAGAAACAGTCGTTTTTGTTCACTCATAGATAAACCAACAACTTCTCTTCAAAGAAAATATCTCAGATGTTTGAATAGCCATTGTATTACAGAAGGACCCCTCTTTCGTATTCTTCCAATATCACCCGTATAGAAATAATACAAGTTTATTGGAAGCAATCAAGTTAAAATCACAATGTTGACTTTTTTTACTTATTGCCTATTGCAGTTTTTCTAAAATTTTCAAAGATAGAACTAACTGAGAGACAGGCGAAAATAAGGACCCGCATAGTGTGGTGGTGAACGCGTTAGCCTCCGCAAAAAGTGGTAGCGCTGTTCGTTCACCGCAGACACCTGCGGTCCTGATTGTAATCAGATTATTCCAGAAAACGATGTCATGTGAATATTCTTATACACGGCGCGTTTTTATTGTTTGCTCTTCTGGCGATTTTCACGACAACCGTTTGTCGAAGATTTCAAATTGGGGAGGTATGTGAGATCGATCGTATATTTACACGTAAAGAAATTTGTTCGTGCACGAGCCGTCTTAACAAATGATGTGCGGATCCCAGTACTTCCAATCGATTCGTTTTCTCGTGTTCATAATCTATGGAGGTCTTAGAACTTTTCGCGTATAGATTCGACTGTTCTTTGAGGGTTTGCTTCCTCTTTACAGATGTCGTTGAATACTGATCGGATCGATTTTCCTTAGAGTTCTGAGATAGTGCGCCAGAGAGCCGCCGTGTAAATTGCAAGGAGTAGACTATTCCCAGGTATAACTGCTAACAGTTTCGCGATCGTGCAGGAATGGTAGGTTTGGTGAATCCAGCGCAGGATCAAACCAGTGGTGTGCTTGGATGGCACCAACTCCCCCTGCGCCATCCGTCCCCTAATCCGAAGCTTACCAAGGTTAAAAAAAATGACCATTTAGTGGATTCCTTAAATTGACTACAAAAACATGCATTGTTTACAATGCATATCGCGCAAAAAATAACAGCCGTTTTCACATTCAAAGCAGCATAGCTCATCAAGAACTTTTTATTTGAAATAAAAGTTATCAAAATATGTAGGCCATTTTATTCAAGGTATAAGTTCATCTATACCACCATCATGAAATTCTTTTGTTCTGGAGATTTTTTACATTTCTTTGCGTCAATGCTCGTTATTTGAACACAAGGAGAACTTAACGAGCGGAATTTCGTCAAAAAAGGGCTAACTCGTCATTTTCCAATGTATGTATCGTTGTCTCCGATCGACGTACTTGCATTGCGAATCTGTTCGAAATTGAAATGATAACAAGGACAAAGGATAAAACTTCCGGCGTTGACCAATCCTTGTGGGCGGGCCATGCACTCGTCTTTATCAAGCGTCGTGGAAGTAACGATGACCAGTCAGTGTTGCTATCCTCCGAGACAAGTCTGATGCAAATTTCTCGAGCCTGGAAGGATGAAAAACATGGTTTCCCTGAGGAGTGAGATCGAACCGGCGACCAATCCAGAATATATCGTAGAGCATCTCTTGATACCACGCAAAATTGATTCAATACTATATAATTGGCAAAAAGTCATAACTATATATGCACTCACCGTATGGCGCTAGAAGGGGGGCGGATAGCACCAGTGCTAGTGATGTCCGCTATCACGAGCATAGTGCTTCTAGTTCGATTCCGCTCCGAGCCAACTAAGCCCCTCATCCTTCCGGGGGTCGGGAAATTGGTACCGGACTTGTCTGAGAAAAGAAATCACTCTCTGCAATCAAATTGGGAACGCTCCAGTCCGGATATCTCAGGACTTGAGAGAGGAAAGGGAGACAGAGATAAGGAGAACAAGGGCTCGACCAGCATTCTACGACATTCAAAATGAAATGAGCATCCTCAAGCAGTAATCGAAACCACACGTAAAAAACATGGAAGGTTTTCGTGGACAAATGTGTTTGGATCCACACAGTAGACGCGGACGTTCATTTAAAAAAATAGCGCTGGAGCAAAGTGTGTCATACTGAAGTTCTCAACTTCTCATTTATTCTATTGATTGAGAAATCTAGATAGTTGTTAAAAAAATCAGTTTCGTGCGTCATATGATGAAAGACTTTTTAAACATATGCGAATATATTTATTATTTTCTAACAGATTTATTTTTTCACTTTTTTCCTTCACGAACTTTTCTTTGTTTAGAAGTTTCCACTGGTAAGGCTGTCTTTCTTCACAACGATGCTGTGGATACCATCCACGAATGTTCTGGTGACGGTTGCTACAACGAAGAAATTGCGTACAAGAATTTATCATCCTCTAACGGAGGATAAGATGTACTTAGGTTCTAAAACGAAGCAAACAGGACGTATATTCCTAGTTCCCGTCTAAAATGGCAACATGGAAATTGCTCTGTCTTGTGAATTTCATGTGAATGATATTTTTGTACTGAATCTGTTCTTACGTCCGGCTCAACATTTCGTATCATTGGAAAATTTGACATTGAAGCTTACAAACACTATTAGTTGTTAAGAAAACCGTCTTAGCACGTTGTTTAGATGATTTGTACTTTTTGAGCCTTAAGTCAAACTAGTACGAAATTCCGTGGAATGGACGATCCTGCTGTAGCTGAAGTCATTTCATAATGTCTAAACAAATCAACCTGTTTCATTTAAGAGTGAATTTGTTATAGTCGGACGCTAAGGAAAATGATGTAAGTCTGTTTTCAATGAATAACATATGAACTCTTAGTTCTTCATTCGCGCTACTACTCACAACTATTCATAAAGAGCATAAAAACTACTTACAGAGCCAGAACTAGTACTAATCCATGAACGTTCCATGTCATATAAAAAGGGCAGTGATGTAATGTTGTCATAAAAACCTCAGCACCTACTCTCGGCAATTGTTTAATATTTGAATTTTTCCCTACAGGGGAAATAATGATATAGCAACACTGTCAGTGTAAAATCCAGAAAATATTAACCGGACACGAATATCGATTTCATTGGAGCTAGCAAAGGCCTCCTACTGATATGGAGATTACTAGATCAGTTATTTCCTGTAACACTACACTAAATCATTAGACCAATGTTGACGACGTATTGTAAAGAATGGTTCTACGAATACTAATGACGAAGAAAAGGCGTTCTAACCGTAAACAAAGCAGTAACCAAGACGAGAAAGGTGGGACAAATGAAAGTATTCACGTAGATTCGTGCCAGGCACGAGAAATTGATGGTGAAGACTAGAAAGCTGAAGTTATTATTCAAATACGGAATCAAAAAAAGCTGTAGAATAGAAATTTTAAGAATTACGTCAAATGATTGGATGGACCTCAAAACTTCAAAAAAATATATTATACTTTACGGGAACATGTAAGGTGGTCCCTAACAACTGGTCTAGGCAGCAGTTTTCAAAACTTTTTTAAAAACCTCATTTTTCCATTGCATGCGGATTCTTTGTGGTGAACAAGCTTCAATTCTGTGATCAGGGAAGTGTTCGACCGAGTAGGACCAGCTGTACGACCATGTGATTGCCTCAGATTGTGTGACGGTGTTCTCCGAAACGTCGTCGGAAGTTCAGTTAAAATCGCATTAAAAACTTCACATAGAGTTATTAGTCATTCGAAAAATAAACACTTTGGAAGTTTGTGTTAGGCCTGGGACAACGCAAACTAGAGTTACTTTTTTAAAATGAATGATTCTGAAATTGATAAATCGCTTCTGATTTGAAATCAGTTATAGCCACACAACCGTTCCACACAACCTCTACTATAAGGCGGAGCTCTATAAATGTACAACGGTAAACTTACCGTCATCCCATTCTTCACCGTCAATATCGTTTTCTGTTCAGAATTCTCACAAAGAAATTCAACCAGTGGCTCGATATCACATGCTTGCAGAAGCTTTTTTTTCTCCTTATACCGTACTTTTATATATTATTGCAAAGCTCATTTTTAAGCGCTTTTGCGAGCTGTAATTGGATTTTAAGAGCTAGAAATTCGCACGTCAAAACAGCAATTTCTGCAAATTTACCTTTGAAAAATTAAACTCGGGCGCAATACAGTCGAATAGCGCGAAACGTTAACGAGATATGAAGCCTCGCAAATGTTAACGAATTCACAGCCCAAAGTTGGTCTGGAAAATTTCGTCGCCGCGAATTCGATCTTGAAGATGAGGGAGGTCGTGGACGTCCTTCTGCTATCTACGGCGAAGAATTAACTGAAGGGTTTGTGTGGAAGCAGATACAAGCATGTCCGAGTACTTGCACGGAACTCCGAGAACTCAGTGTAAAAAACTATTTCGCAGCATCCAAAGAAAATTGGAAAGGCGAAAAAAGCGCGATGAATGATGCTACACCAAGTGGATGACTATCAAAGAAATCGTCGTTTTGAGGTAATGCCTGTACTATCGCGCAACCAGGGCGATCCGCTTGTCAACAGTATTGCGACGTGCAGCAAAAATGGATTCTCTATGATGAGCTGTGACGATCGCTCCGTCGTCTCTTTTTTTTCTCTTTTTTTCCTGAGCCTCATTCCTGAATCTGGATGAAAGGAATACAATGGAGAATTACATCCAGCAAATCGACGAAATGCACCCGAAACTTTGACGGCTTAATGCCTGTACTATCGCGCAACCAGGGCGATCCGCTTGTCAACAGTATTGCGACGTGCAGCAAAAATGGATTCTCTATGATGAGCTGTGACGATCGCTCCGTCGTCTCTTTTTTTTTCTCTTTTTTTTCCTGAGCCTCATTCCTGAATCTGGATGAAAGGAATACAATGGAGAATTACATCCAGCAAATCGACGAAATGCACCCGAAACTTTGACGGCTAAGTCCCAGATTTGTCACGATAACGATTCGCCACATGTACACTACGAGCGTTGCACAAGTTGAAGGAGCTGGGCTACGAAACTCTGCTTCAACTAAGTTACTAGTCAAAGCTATTTCTTACCGACTACCATTTCACCAACCACTTCGACAAATTGAAGTCCGAGAAATGCTGCAGAAACCGTCGAAGCTGAAACTGCTCTTCAGCGGCTTTATCTCCTTAAGAAATTTAGAATTTTAGCCAGCTGGTATAAATGAACTTATTTCTAAAAGTACAAGGTTTTATTTGTTACCCAATATTTTTCATAGCAAGGTATAATGTAAAATGCAACCATAGGAATGTAGAGATATTAGCAAAACTCGGAACCTCAGTTGAGCAACGAACCCGCTATTACTCCTTACGGAACCTCATATGTTATCTACTGCCCCAACCGAGGTTCCTCCAGTGCTTTTCTCTCACCCAGTTTTCAACCTAACCGATGCTATCTGCAATCATCCATTACCGGTGAACTTGTCTTCTGCAAGAAAAAAAACCCGATTCCAACGGTTTTTATCTCAATTAATAAAATCTGCGCTGAACTGACTGAAATATTCCACTTTGAACATACAGGTTGAAGTCAGACATTAAGTTCTGGAGAACCTGATAACAGCTACCGTTCCGCAGTTCTTCCTTAAACCACACGTTGTGTACGACACACCTAGTGTGGTTATAACACAGAGTAGAAATATTGGACGTGGTTCGGGTGTCTTTTTTATATCCTTCACCATATCTTCGAACTTTTTATCAAATCCGCAAGCATTTAAATTCTGATTACCTAGCCATCAAGCTAAATCGCTTACTGTATGATTGATATCGGCGACCGAAATATGTTATATATAAATACACATATATATTCGAAAATGTTCGTTTTCTAGAAAGCATTCTTGCACAAAAACACAACCCCTCACTTACTATCTACTGTCCTTTCATTCCAAAAGGAATAAGAAGCCCAGCCTGGATAAGAATTAATAAAAAGGTTCTTTAGATGTATAGGTCTGGGGCTGCCAGAATGACGTGTTGAAGATTTTTGTACTGCAAAAATCTCTTGATAACACACACGACATTGTTATTATACAAATTATAGGTGTTGACGGTATAATACTTACTTACTCAGTCGTACCTACAATACTTATTATTTATTATAAGTGTTGGCAGTTTTTTCAGCGACGAGATGTCATTTAGTAATTCGAAAGGGTGAACCGCTAGAACAAAATAATTCCATAGGATGACATGGAATCAGATGGAAATTGCTTTAGAATAGCACAGAATAGATGTCGTAGACGATTTTTTCAGTTGACCTTCTAGGTCCAGTGACAGGTTCTTCTAACTTGATACTTGAACTAGAACGGCACGTCCTCACTGGTTGTGCGGGTCCCAGCACAATCACCATTTTTCGGAGATTTGCTGGCTAAGCCTGACCCAGGTCTTCACCACTACGGGCAGTCGCAGGCCTTGTGGATCAGGAGATTCGTCACTTTGCGACTTTAATACCAGGACGATGGCGGATTCTGGTATTGGTTTACTCTTAGCTAGGTTTCCTGATGGAAACGCCGGACCCTTTCTTAGCTTGGGAGAACCTGCCGGGAGGACGAATCCTCCGCTGTACATCGCAGTTCGACACACAGGAACACCTCCCAGCCACGATGAAGCGGTAAACCGTTGAGAGGTCAGGTTCTTCTAAATGTCGGAGAATCTGTTCTCCAATGGCCGATGTCACAGCAGGCTTTATCGTTGTTCTGTACAAACTCTGTAGTTTGTGGCTGTGATACATCTACTACCTACTCAACTTCTTCTTAATCTCTTCTCTGCTGTATTGTACAAGATCAGACATAAGTCGATGGTGATTTGAGATCGGTGTAAACCTAAGAATTTTTTGATAACAATGTCTCTTGGTGTTCTCCAAACCCTCAACTTCCTCAGCACTCTGATGTTGTCAATATCACCACTTTCTTTTCCAATTTTACCTTGAACTCTTTTTTTTCCGTGTAGCAAAAATCGTGGAGTAAAACTCGAAGCGTTTTTTCTCCAAAAATCTATAAAGCCGTTCAGTTATCTTGAAACTAGGAAAATATTGTAGTATTAAAAGCACGTATTTGAACACTTTCCTGAGATGTAATGATCTTGAAAAACCCTGTCCACTAAGCAAAATGTCATTGCAGCGTCACAATTTTGTAGCCGCTTTTAAAAAGGTGTGGAACTGAATCTCTAACTGAATTAGTGGGTGGAAGAATGATTAAAATAATTAGACAACGAACAATCACAGAACAGAACACTCGGCGAATAGATAACAGATCTTAACGTTGCAGTGGAGTCCTCCTTGGAATCCGATGATTCGTGAATGAGTATAAAGTCTATGGGAGGACTAGTCTATGTTCTTCAGATTTTCAGGACCAAGTGTACTACACTATGTCTACTATTACTGATGGGTTGGAACGAATTTTAGCAACTGGGTCGGAATAAGGTTTAGGAACCACGTTATTCTATCCGTTGGCCTGCCTATACAACTGACGATTGGTCTAACTTTAAATGATGATGGGTTCCTTGATGTAATATCATCAGTTGAAGTAAGCTTATGTGTTTTAATAAGCAAGTAAAGGACAGAGCAAATTGGATGTTCGTTTTTAAGTCGAGAAATAACTGAAGGCTCTAAACCCGCGGCCTTTGCCGTGTTGAGCCATTCTTGATTTAATTCTCGGTATTGATTTTGTCCTAACGGGAGAGACGGGAACTGCATGAGTCCAGGTATAATATGCCTGATCTCATGTAACGCATGCGGTGAGGAATATATTGCCGGAAACGGGTAGACCACTTTGTGTCCGCATAAAAGAACATCTAGATGGGAAAGCTAAAATTCGCCAAAACACTCCTCTAGGTACGCATAGGGCACAAAAGCACAACGGAGACAATTTTGAAGTGACTGTGCGGATCTTAGAGCAAGAATCGAAAACATCAACGCGCAAGACTCTTGCGGCGTTTTGGATAAATTTCAAAAATCCAAAGATGAACCGGAAAGACGAACGCCTCACTATCACACGTGACCTGTCGCCCTATTTCAAAATGATATTTTGACCCCCTGGGTGTGCCTCACTCGCGACCCCACGTGAACAACGCGTGGGCCAGTCCCACTCGTAGCATCACGGTGAGTAGCCTTTCTGTTCAATATGGCGTAGAACTACATTTGACCGTAACATCCTAACCCACCATTTATTTAAAAGTTTGGTCTTCATTAATACTGTAGCCTTTTTTTCCACCGAATAATTAAAGTATTCTAATATAAAAATACGTCCACGCTCTAAGGAAGGCGAAATCGCCGAAACGTCGGCCATCGACCAACAACACCAACAACAACGACACTGACAACGAAGACCTATACCAACCTCGCATCAGCTAAATAAGATCAGTTTATAAGATCATATAAATAAAATATCAACTATCTATGCAGAGATTTATAGAAAGTAGGTCTTTTGAGTTATTAAGACATGTCTTTCTTATCTTTCCATCTACCACTCAAGAGATTGCTTAGCATGAGAAGGACTGATGTACGGCGCTACTTCAACAAGCTTAACACGGATAGTAACGGATATCAGTTGCAGAAGAGCTTTGTAGCAAGATATACTTCAGTAAAGGCAGAAGAAACCGTCAGTAGCAGCACGAAAAAAAACCGATTTGAAGAAAAACCGTCGGGACTTGTGCACTGCAACTTCCCGCTTTCAGCCCTGAGAACGAAAGTGGGATGCTAAAACTTCCCGCCATGATATGCAATTAAGAACGAAAAAGTTCTACAGCAACCTGTTCGTGTCTGCAACCCCCCGCTCCAGACCTTGAAATCCCTGCTGGACGAGAACCAATTGAAATTCTTCCCTCTGAGGTTGTATTTGCGATAGGACGCATGAAAAAGGCACAGCTTCAGAACCCAATACAATCACCGCCGACTTGCTCAGAGACGGAAGGCACGATTTACATGTACTTCTCGCAAACTATATGACATACCACCTTTAAAAGAAAGAAACCCCAGACCAATGGAAAACATCGCGCACGGTCATCCTGTCTAGGAACGACGACCAATAAGATCATCGAAAGTATTAGCATCGGATATCCTAGTTGAGTGTATTGTACAAGCTTTTCACGAAGAAAATCGTGTCGGGCAGATCAAAGGCTTTGGATGAGGCACAGTCAGTTGAGCAAGCGGGATTTCGACAGATTTTGCTGCTTGGACCATATCCAAACCATGCAGAGGGTTATAAAAGTCTGTCGGGTATACCACCTGCCCTTTACCCTAACCTTTATCGACTACGAAAAAGCGTTTGAAAGCGTTGAGACGAATGCAATCCTATCACCGCTCATTCGACCAAGGAGTCGACGCATTATACACAAGGACGCTATTTGACTGCTGTCGGAACGTCACCAAAAAATACAGCTTTTCCATTGACCTCTTAACATACTCGCAGGAAATGAGGCTCGACAAGGCAACACCACATCGCAAAACCAGTCCACTTCCGCACTGCAGTGGATAATGAAGCCACTCGATAAAGATGAGATGGGTATATTTATTGATGGAAAATAAGTATCGAATATTCATTTTGCGGATGATATCGTCAACGTTTTGACGACTGCCAGTGAAGCAGACACGGTGCTCAATAAGTTCAAAGAAGTGGGAAAAATCGCACTAGGCATAAATCAGGAGACATTGTTCATGGTAAGCCACAGAACAGATCAAACTGAATGGCTCTCTGATTAGAAGGACCACTTCGTACGTGTAATTTTGACATTCAGCGAACATGGGAAACAAGACCAAGGAGGAATTATGCAGAAGAAACAGAGCAGCACAGGTCGCATTCGCACCTTTCAAGGAAGTCACCGAGGAACTAAAGGACCCAAAAAATCTGCGCTCACCTTTTCGATTCAACATTCTTCCCAATTATGCAGCAGAGACATTGGTTGATACTTCAACCATGTCAAGAATGCTGCGGCCGCGCTACCTACGGAGCGCTTGAACGATGTCTTCTGGAATATAACCGGCAGATACAATATCTAGTCGGAAAAGGAGGCTCTCATCTTCGAAATCTGTCTCACGTTCAACATCAAGGAGAACACACCAACAACGAAACATAGATGAACGTCATATAATGAGAAGAACAGACGACAGATGGAAGAAAAAAAACTGTCGAATGCACTTCACATTAGATGCAAGCGTATACTGGGAGGCACAGCTAAGCAGTAGGAGGAAGTTTTCGTAACTAAAATCAATCACGTCTCAACTTCCCTGGACTATGTATCTTCACCGAATTTGACCCGATTCAATAACGAACACCCACATTGCAAGAATGACCACCTGTGGACCATTGACTCGGATCAATCCGTCTTTAAAGAAGACGAAGACGTCGAAACGTTAGTCGAATACGTCTTTTTTATCAATCGCGTGATAGCTTAATAACTGAAGAAGGTATTAAAATAAAGCTGTACTCGCAGCTACCGATTTTTTATCGATTAGAGTATGAGACTGTCACCATGCTCGAATTAGACCACCATCATGGACGACGACTGCGAGAGAAGGAAACAAGTGGAAAATGTGCTGGGATCCGCACAACTCGTGAAGACGGGCTGTCCAAGTATTCACGTAGGAATACCATTCAGAAGTCATCAAATAATGATTCCAGCTGCTCTGCCGAAAGGAACAGAAAATCTATACGCTCACTCGCCGAGGTTTTTAATTTTTGAAACTGTCGATTAATCTTTACTTCCAATCCATAGAATTTTCCGGAAAA